>JAUJYZ010001163.1:115000-135000 GCA_033675265.1 Actinostola sp. cb2023 | reverse complement strand
CATGGTAAAGTACATCAGACATGTTGGACAAAGTGTGTTTGGTATATGGTAAAGTACATTAGGCATGTTGGTCAAAGTGTGTTTGGTACATGGTAAAGTACATTAGGCATTTTGGACAAAGTGTGTTTGGTACATGGTAAAGTACATTAGGCATGTTGGACAAAGTGTGTTTGGTACATGGTAAAGTACATTAGGCATGTTGGTCAAAGTGTGTTTGGTACATGGTAAAGTACATTAGGCATGTTGGACAAAGTGTGCTTGGTATATGGTAAAGTACATTAGGCATGTTGGTCAAAGTGTGTTTGGTACATGGTAAAGCACATTAGGCATGTTGGACAAAGTGTGTTTGGTACATGGTAAAGTACATTAGGCATGTTGGACAAAGTGTGTTTGGTACATGGTAAAGTACATCAGGCATGTTGGACAAAGTGTGTTTGGTACATGGTAAAGTACATCAGACATGTTGGACAAAGTGTGTTTGGTACATGGTAAAGTACATTAGACATGTTGGACAAAGTGTGTTTGGTACATGGTAAAGTACATTAGGCATGTTGGTCAAAGTGTGTTTGGTACATGGTAAAGTACATTAGGCATGTTGGCCAAAGTGTGTTTGGTACATGGTAAAGTACATTAGGCATGTTGGACAAAGTGTGTTTGGTACATGGTAAAGTACATTAGACATGTTGGACAAAGTGTGTTTGGTACATGGTAAAGTACATTAGGCATGTTGGTCAAAGTGTGTTTGGTACATGGTAAAGTACATTAGGCATGTTGGCCAAAGTGTGTTACATTAGGTACATGGTAAAAGTACATTAGGCATGTTGGTCAAAGTGTGTTTGGTCAATTACCTGTCGACATTGGATCGTAGTGAACAAAGATTGGAGCTCAGTAGAGCAGGAACCATGTCAATACGCTAAAAAAACATTGTAGGAAACAATTTAGAAAATGCTTTCTAATTTACTTGTTGCTGTCTTCTTGGTTGAACTCGATTTTGTTGATGTTCTTGGTAGTGGTTGTCAACGAAAACCATCATTACCTGGTCTGTAAGATAGACTGTTGTGCCACGATTAGCTGCTTCATCATCCAGAGCTGTTCCATTAGGAGGACATGTAAAGTTAGGCATGTTGGAAATAAAGTGTGTCACGTCTGCTATATGGACACCAACCTATTACCATCAAAACACATGTTAATCAACGTTGCAACCTCACATTGTATTGATGAGTGTAGTCACCGTATTGAAATAAAGTACCCTCCAGTACATCTACCCCCCATAACCTACCCGTACCCTCCAGTACATCTATCCCCAAACCCATACCCTAGAGTACATCTATCCCCCTACCCGTACCCTAGAGTACATCTATTTGGTACCTACCCATCATACCCTAGAAAGTACATCTATCCCCCTACCCGTACCCTAGAGTACATCTATCCCCCTACCCATGTTGGTCAAAGTGTGTTTGGTACCCTAGAGTACATCTATCCCCCTACCCGTACCCTAGAGTACATCTATCCAACTACCCATACCCTAGAGTACATCTATCTCCCTACCCATGTACCCTAGAGTACATCTATCCCCCTACCCGTACCCTAGAGTACATCTATCCCCCTACCCGTACCCATAGAGTACATCTATCCAACTACCCATACCCTAGTTTGGTAGTACATCTATCTCCCTACCGTACCCTAGAGTACATCTATCCCCCTTGTTGCTGTCTACCCTAGAGTACATCTATTTTGTTGATGTTCCGGTACCCTAAACCATCATTACCATGGTCTCCCCCTACCCTGTACCCTAGAGTACATCTATCCCCCTACCCGTACCCTAGAGTACATCTATCCCCCTACCCCTATACCCTAGAGTACATCAATGTTGCAACTCACCCCCTACCCGAAATAAAGTACCCTCCAGTACATCTACCCCCCCTACCCGTACCCTAGAGTACATCTATCCCCCTACCCGTAGTGCATCTATCCCCCTACCCATACCCTAGAGTGCATCTATCCCCTACCCATACCCTAGAGTACATCTATTCCCCTACCCGTACCCTAGAGTACATCTATTCCCCTACCCATACCCTAGAGTACATCTATCCAACTACCCATACCCTAGAGTACATCTATCCCCTACCCATACCTCCAGTACATCTATCCCCTACCCATACCCTAGAGTGCATCTATCCAGTACATCTATCCCCCTACCCTAGAGTGCATCTATCCCCTACCCGTACCCTATCCCCCTACCCATACCCTAGAGTACATCTATCCCCATACCCATACCCTCCAGTGCATCTATCCCCCTACCCATACCCTACCCCATACCCTACCCTAGAGTACATCTATCCCCCTACCCGTACCCTAGAGTACATCTATCCCCCTACCCATACCCTAGAGTACATCTATCCCCTACCTGTACCCTAGAGTACATCTATCCCCCTACCCATACCCTAGAGTACATCTATCCCCCTACCCATACCCTAGAGTACATCTATCCCCCTACCCATACCCTAGAGTACATCTATCCCCCTACCCATACACTAGAGTACATCTACCCCCCTACCCATACCCTAGAGTACATCTATCCCCCTACCCTAGAGTACCCTCCTAGTACCCTATACATCTATCCCCCTACCCGTACCCTAGAGTACATCTATCCCCCTACCCGTACCCTAGAGTACATCTATCCCCCTACCCATACCTAGAGTACATCTATCCCCCTACCCATACCCTAGAGTACATCTATCCCCCTACCCGTACCCTAGAGTCATCTATCCCCCTACCCGTACCCTAGAGTACATCTATCCCCCTACCCGTACCCTAGAGTGCATCTATCCCCCTACCCGTACCCTAGAGTACATCTATCCCCCTACCCGTACCCTAGAGTACATCTATCCCCCTACCCGTACCCTAGAGTACATCTATCCCCCTACCCGTACCCTAGAGTACATCTATCCCCCTACCCGTACCCTAGAGTGCATCTATCCCCCTACCCGTACCCTAGAGTGCATCTATCCCCCTACCCGTACCCTAGAGTGCATCTATCCCCCTACCCGTACCCTAGAGTGCATCTATCCCCCTACCCATACCCTAGAGTGCATCTATCCCCTACCCGTACCCTAGAGTGCATCTATCCAACTACCCATACCCTAGAGTGCATCTATCCCCCTACCCGTACCCTAGAGTGCATCTATCCCCCTACCCGTACCCTAGAGTACATCTATCCCCCTACCCGTACCCTAGAGTGCATCTATCCCCCTACCCGTACCCTAGAGTACATCTATCCCCCTACCCGTACCCTAGAGTGCATCTATCCAACTACCCATACCCTAGAGTGCATCTATCCCCCTACCCATACCCTAGAGTACATCTATCCCAGTCAACCAACCACTATCTACATGTACCATTAACCCATCAGTAAACCTATACACCATCCATCCACCTGATGCTTCTAATCCACCACTCTGTCATCTACATTTTGTATCTTCACCACCAATCATCTCTTCATCTATCAAACTGCCCTCTATCATTATAATCAAATGATTAAACCCTGTACTCACTGTTTAATCTGTTTAATGCTACATATAGATTATCCACTTAATATGACCCATACCTCATAATTTCCATTGTTGAGTTGTTTCCAATGTAAAGCGTCATCAATATCCGTACAGCCAGGTGGGTCAACACTGCAAATGGCGAGGTGACGCAGGTCAAGACGAGCATCCACATCCTGTTGTCATTAGAGACATTGATTAGCTAGTATAGGTCACTACAGGCCACAATATGTCACTACTATATTATAAGAAACAGCATGTTTTGTTCAATCGAATGCGCTTGTACACATGATTACAGTGATCCCATTGACATACACCAATTGTGTAGGGATAAACTGACCTCTTGAGTGATCTCCCAAGGCAGGCTGGGTAAGTCTTTTTGTACTGCAACAGAGAACACTAAGTGGGGAACATCGTGTTCAAGTAAAAGAAGTTCATTTTCAGTTGCTTTGTCACCGATATCTCCAAGTCTGCGCACAAAGTGACCCTAATTTATAACAAAAACACTTTGAACAAATATGATTGACGATAGAAATAGCTCTTTCCTAGGTCAATGTGAAAATGATGATGATGAAAATGATGAGAGTAACAGTTATGATAGTAATACATTGTAGTTATGAGATTAACAGTTATGATAGTAACAGTTATGATAGTAACAGTTATGATAGTAACAGTTATGATAGTAACAGTTATGATAGTAATAGTTATGATAATAACAGTGATATGATAGTAATAGTTATGATAGTAACAGTTATGATAGTAATAGTTATGATAATCACAATGATATGATGATCTATGGTTATGATGATGATGAACCTGATGATGCTCTGATAACGATAATAATATTGTTGTAATGAGTAATGATGATGATACAAGCTGATGATGATGCCGTAGGATGGTAATGACATAGTACCATAAAATACTTACTAGAGGATAGCGTGACGTTCTGGGCCATGAGTCTATGCTGACTATGATACGTTGGCTTTTTAGAGTCTCAGCTTGTCGTGTCTCTATTTTAATCCTTGGTATTCTTGTTTCTGCTGCTATGAAAAGTTGGTGATTGCTCTAAAACAAACAACAAACAATGAAATATTACGTGGATGCACATTGATACATGCTCACATTGACTAGCTACTGGATACAGTGTTGTGTCTACTGGATAGGCAGTCCTGTCTACTGGATAGGCAGTCATGTCTACTGGATAGGCAGTCGTGTCTACTGGATAGGCAGTCATGTCTACTGGATAGGCAGTCATGTCTACTGGATAGGCAGTCATGTCTACTGGATATGCAGTCATGTCTACTGGATACATGGTTGTGTCTACTGGATAGGCAGTCATGTCTACTGGATAGGCAGTCATGTCTACTGGATAGGCAGTCATGTCTACTGGATAGGCAGTCATGTCTACTGGATAGGCAGTCATGTCTACTGGATACAGGGTTGTGTCTACTGGATAGGCAGTCATGTCTACTGGATAGGCAGTCATGTCTACTGGATAGGCAGTCATGTCTACTGGATAGGCAGTCATGTCTACTGGATAGGCAGTCGTGTCTACTGGATAGGCAGTCATGTCTACTGGATAGGCAGTCCTGTCTACTGGACTGTCCTGTCTACTGGATAGGCAGTCCTGTCTACTGGATAGGCAGTCCTGTCTACTGGATAGGCAGTCCTGTCTACTGGATAGGCAGTCCTGTCTACTGGATAGGCAGTCCTGTCTACTGGATAGGCAGTCCTGTCTACTGGATAGGCAGTCCTGTCTACTGGATAGGCAGTCCTGTCTACTGGATAGGCAGTCCTGTCTACTGGATAGGCAGTCCTGTCTACTGGATAGGCAGTCCTGTCTACTGGATAGGCAGTCCTGTCTACTGGATAGGCAGTCCTGTCTACTGGATAGGCAGTCCTGTCTACTGGATAGGCAGTCCTGTCTACTGGATAGGCAGTCATGTCTACTGGATAGGCAGTCATGTCTACTGGATAGGCAGTCATGTCTACTGGATAGGCAGTCATGTCTACTGGATAGGCAGTCATGTCTACTGGATAGGCAGTCATGTCTACTGGATAGGCAGTCATGTCTACTGGATAGGCAGTCATGTCTACTGGATAGGCAGTCCTGTCTACTGGATAGGCAGTCCTGTCTACTGGATAGGCAGTCCTGTCTACTGGATAGGCAGTCCTGTCTACTGGATAGGCAGTCCTGTCTACTGGATAGGCAGTCATGTCTACTGGATAGGCAGTCATGTCTACTGGATAGGCAGTCATGTCTACTGGATAGGCAGTCCTGTCTACTGGATAGGCAGTCATGTCTACTGGATAGGCAGTCATGTCTACTGGATAGGCAGTCATGTCTACTGGATAGGCAGTCATGTCTACTGGATAGGCAGTCATGTCTACTGGATAGGCAGTCATGTCTACTGGATAGGCAGTCATGTCTACTGGATAGGCAGTCCTGTCTACTGGATAGGCAGTCCTGTCTACTGGATAGGCAGTCCTGTCTACTGGATAGGCAGTCCTGTCTACTGGATAGGCAGTCCTGTCTACTGGATAGGCAGTCCTGTCTACTGGATAGGCAGTCCTGTCTACTGGATACAGTGTTGTGTCTACTGGATAGGCAGTCGTGTCTACTGGATAGGCAGTCCTGTCTACTGGATAGGCAGTCCTGTCTACTGGATAGGCAGTCGTGTCTACTGGATAGGCAGTCATGTCTACTGGATAGGCAGTCATGTCTACTGGATAGGCAGTCATGTCTACTGGATAGGCAGTCATGTCTACTGGATAGGCAGTCATGTCTACTGGATAGGCAGTCCTGTCTACTGGATAGGCAGTCCTGTCTACTGGATAGGCAGTCAGTCATCTGGATAGGCAGTCCTGTCTACTGGATAGGCAGTCCTGTCTACTGGATAGACAGTCCTGTCTACTGGATAGGCAGTCCTGTCTACTGGATAGACAGTCGTGTCTACTGGATAGGCAGTATCACATGTACAGTACAGTGTGAGGTTATCTATCATGTATCAAGTTACATATCATGTGATGCCCCAGACACATGTATAGAGATGGGAAGGTCATGAATTCATGCTCATGGAATAAAGTAGTGAGTATAATCTGGGAAACCCTACATACATATGTACATGTACAGTGTATAATAGAATGAAACATTGCGTGTACCTTGGAGTTCCCAGTTGGATTGATAATACCACAATATGGCCTCCAGTTACGTTTAATGATAGCAACAACCTGCATTCAACCAATGTAGTACATTAGATATTGTATTTATTATTACAGTACTAATGTAAGAATGACAAATAGTATTATACCTTTCCTGTCTTCTTTGTGCACGATTTGTTTGTTTTGGAGTTGACCTGATCAAATAAAATACAAAGTCATATTCGTTCATTCATCTATTTTTTGTTTCGTTTGTTTATTCATCCATTTGATGAGTTTGTGTCAGTTGCTTGACGTCAGACAACAAAACCACAATGGCCACCATGGCACAAGGCTTTAATTTAGAGGTGGATGTTTCAATCACAATAAATGTATGGGCAGGCTGGTGGCCGGTACAGAAAAAAAAACTGGCTGTTACAGAGGGGTGGCTGTCATGGGGAGGTTCACACCCATACCTTAGTGTCATCTATGTTCTCATCATTATCGTCTTGTGAAGCGTCTTCAAGCACTAATGAAGATGGTCGTGACCATTGGTCCTTAGGTAATATCTCTATCGCAACTACATCTTTATGGACACCACGATTTAAATTCTCCAGCCCTTGAATAAATACCTAGAACAAGTCAAATAGAATATTCTGATAGTAAAGAAATGAATACCTAATGAATACATTTGTACTGATTTTATGAACACAACATGTTCTCATTGTAACAATAAGGTGCTCAAATACCTCTTCTTCATTTTCTCCTAAATAGACAACAGCCTCTAGATAATTTTCGCTGGAAATCAATAGAATGATCACATTAAAAATTAAAATATTGAATAACACAATGATAGAGGTAATAAAAGTATGCACTGATCAATAAAGGCTTACAAGATGTTATTTAGAATTATCTAGTAATGATATATTTGTGTGTAAAAAGCATCGATACTCCGGTAAGTGCATTTTTAAGAAACATATTAATACTATTATTATTACAAAACAAACAAAAACTGGCAGTATTGTTGATGACATTGTTTTTAAACACAAATAATTGTTTGCACACACAAAAATAAAAGGATGCGAATGTAACATGGGGTGTAACATGGGGTGTAACATGGGGTGTAACATGGGGTGTAACATGGGGTGTAACATGGGGTGTAACGTGGGGTGTAACGTGGGGTGTAACGTGGGATGTAACATGGTATGTAACATGGGGTGTAACATGGGGTGTAACATGGGATGTAACGTGGGATGTAACATGGGGTGTAACATGGGGTGTAACATGGGGTGTAACATGGGGTGTAACGTGGGGTGTAACGTGGGGTGTAACGTGGGGTGTAACATGGGGTGTAACATGGGGTGTAACATGGGGTGTAAACGTGGGATGTAACATAGGAGGTAACGTGGGGTGTAACATGGTATATAACATGGGGTGTAACATGGGGTGTAACGTGGGATGTAACGTGGGGTGTAACATGGGATGTAACATGGTATATAACATGGGGTGTAACATGGGGTGTAACGTGGGATGTAACATGGTATATAACATGGGGTGTAACATGGGGTGTAACATGGGGTGTAACATGGGGTGTAACATGGGGAACGTGGGATGTAACGTGGGATGTAACGTGGGGTGTAACATGGGGTGTAACATGGGGTGTAACATGGGGTGTAACGTGGGATGTAACATAGGGGGTAACGTGGGGTGTAACATGGTATATAACATGGGGTGTAACATGGGGTGTAACATGGGGTGTAACATGGGGTGTAACGTGGGATGTAACATGGGGTGTAACATGGGGTGTAAATGGGTGTAACATGGGTGTAACATGGGGTTGTAACATGGGGTGTAACGTGGGGTGTAACGTGGGATGTAACGTGGGGTGTAACATGGGGTGTAACATGGGGTGTAACATGGGGTGTAACATGGGGTGTAACGTGGGATGTAACATAGGGGGTAACGTGGGGTGTAACATGGTATATAACATGGGGTGTAACATGGGGTGTAACATGGGGTGTAACATGGGGTGTAACGTGGGATGTAACATAGGGGGTAACGTGGGGTGTAACATGGTATATAACATGGGGTGTAATGTGGGATGTAAAGTGGGGTGTAACGTGGGATGTAACATGGTACAGTGCCGCTCAAAAGTAACTTACCAGGTCTCGTATCGTTTATCGCGATACGAGTTTATCGTATCGCGAGAAAAGTTTATCGTATCGCGAGAAAAGTTTATCGTATCGCGAGAAAAGTTTCTCGTATCGCGAGAAAAGTTTATCGTATCGCGAGAAAAGTTTATCGTATCGCGATACGAGTTTATCGTATCGCGAGAGGAGTTTATCGTATTGCCAGAGGAGTTTATCGTATCGCGATACTATAAACTCGCATCGCAATGCTTAATCTGCAATGTACATTTTTGCATGGTCACTCCATTCTACAAGCATTATCTCAAGGCTAATTCAACTTTTATAAGGTAATCAATTATAAACAGGCAAACGCTTCAGTGTTTGTTTTTTGCTGCTTTGACGTGTTGTTTTTATTGCCCTCATTTGCATTATCTTTTAAAACAACACGTTATGGTCCGTTACAAGTCAGATTAATTGTATAACTGGTTTCATATAAATAGATATTTCACTATCAAGCGTGAGTGTGATCGTATCTATACGTACATCCATCTTTAATACGACTTTGACTGAATGCCGATCAACTGTGAACTCTGAATTGTGTAAAGTCTTGTAAACCATAATTCCCCTGTCAAACTTTGACTTCAAACTTTACTCTTTTTGGGAGTTGTAATAAAGATCCATGGGATAGCTCATCATAGCTGTTAAAGCACAGGATTTCTCCGAGTCCGGGCCTGAGGGCACTTGGGCTTCCTGTGCTATTCATCAAATTCTTCGACATGAGTTACTATTTCGCTTCTAAAATGTTTCTTCTATAATATTGAGCTCTAAATAGACCTAACACATACAGTTTGGTAGTTGTTTGAATGTCGAATGGTGTTTAATTCACTAAAGGAGCCGTGTTTTGGAGCGAATTTTTACTGATACTCGAAGTATATTTTCCGAATGAAAGCCATTGCGTAACTTCCACCTCAGGATGACCGGAATTTCTGGCCATGCGACAACTTTATTCACTCAATTTACAAACAACACACAAGGTTCTCGGCAATGAATCATAGTACTAACGGTTTGAATCTTGGATCAAAATAATGTACATGTATAAGCCATACCAGTTTATCGTCTCGCGATACGAGTTTCTCGTATCGCGAGAAAAGTTTCTCGTATCGTGATACGAGTTTATCGTATCGCGAGAGCCTGGTAAGTTAGTTTTGAGCGGTACTGTATATAACATGGGGTGTAACATGGGGTGTAACGTGGGATGTAACATGGGGTGTAACATGGGGTGTAACATGGGGTGTAACATGGGGTGTAACATGGGGTGTAACATGGGGTGTAACATGGGGTGTAACATGGGGTGTAACATGGGGTGTAACATGGGGTGTAACATGGAGTGTAACATGGGGTGTAACGTGGGGTGTAACGTGGGAAGTAACATGGGGTGTAACGTGGGGTGGGGTGTAACGTGGGGTGTAACGTGGGGTGTAACATGGGGTGTAACATGGGGTGTAACATGGAGTGTAACATGGGGTGTAACGTGGGGTGTAACGTGGGGTGTAACATGGGGTGTAACATGGGGTGTAACGTGGAGTGTAACGTGGGTAACATGTAACATGGGGTGTAACATGGGGTGTAACATGGGGTGTAACATGGGGTGTAACATGGGGTGTAACATGGGGTGTAACGTGGGGTGTAACGTGGGGTGTAACGTGGGGTGTAACGTGGGGTGTAACATGGGGGTAACGTGGGGGGTAACGTGGGGGGTAACGTGGGGGGTAACGTGGGGTGTAACATGGGGTGTAACGTGGGGTGTAACATGGGGTGTAACATGGGGTGTAACGTGGGGTGTAACATGGGGGGTAACATGGGGGGTAACATGGGGTGTAACATGGGGTGTAACATGGGGTGTAACATGGGGTGTAACATGGGGTGTAACATGGGGTGTAACATGGGGTGTAACATGGGGTGTAACATGGGGTGTAACATGGGGTGTAACATGGGGTGTAACATGGGGTGTAACATGGGGTTTAACATGGGGTGTTGTACTCACCGACTTCCATGAATAACACCCTGTAATTGAAGTCCCAGACACAATTAGAACAAAGATGCAAAATATGAATAGGTGATGGATACACACCATATACTGTAGCATGAAAAAACGCACCTACATGTATACAATAACAATACAATGTATTATGGTCATGGACACACACCATAGAACATAGTAAAACACCCCTGTTGGTATTTGCCTGACTTGATACCAGATTGGATTTTAGCCAATGGTACATGTTCAGGAAACAACATTCTTTTACCATCAATAGACTGAAAACAATCAAAATGAATATCTAGCTTTATAATCATCATTGTTATCATCAAAATTATGTACCTCTTAGAGTGCAAACAATATATCCGTGAAACAGTACTAGCTAATTAGTTAGTACTAAAGAGCACTGATGAAACAATAGAAAACAATAGAGATAACCCTATATAGAGTACTATTTAGCAATAGTACTATTTCACGGTTAAATGTATATTGTTTGCACCCTATTAACTTACATGTATGTGTAAAGACAATATAATGTACTTATTTAATTTATCAATCAACTTTAGCATGTTTTATTCAACATACATTGTTTGTGCAGTGTTTGTAACACCTGCGCTTGCTTAATTAGCAAATGTAATCCTACAGAACAGTCACTAACCACATGACTAGTGAGAGTATAAAGTCACACATGTAACTAGTATACCTGAGAACCAGTGTCAAGATTTGCCAATCGTTCAACAAGATCAGCACAGCCATCTAAACTCCTGACATACTCTTCAACTAAAACCAAATACATACCTATTAATCATCTTGGTTATACCACGATGTTTTCAGGATGTACATTTACAATGTACAATGATGCATCATGTTGGTTTGTGCTATATCAATACATGTAAGACATACTTGTGTAGGCTTTGATTCCTTCAGCCACAGCTTTTTCTTTGTTTGCTTTATCGTTTGTAAGCAGAACTATCTTAACGTGGGAGTGTAACATGGTATGTAACATGGTATATAACATGGGGTGTAACATGGGGTGTAACGTGGGATGTAACATAGGAGGTAACGTGGGGTGTAACATGGTATATAACATGGGGTGTAACATGGGGTGTAACGTGGGATGTAACGTGGGGTGTAACATGGGATGTAACATGGTATATAACATGGGGTGTAATATGGGGTGTAACGTGGGATGTAACATGGTATATAACATGGGTTGTAACATGGGGTGTAACATGGGGTGTAACATGGGGTGTAACGTGGGATGTAACATAGGGGGTAACGTGGGGTGTAACATGGTATATAACATGGGGTGTAACATGGGGTGTAACGTGGGATGTAACATAGGGGGTAACGTGGGGTGTAACATGGTATATAACATGGGGTGTAATGTGGGATGTAAAGTGGGGTGTAACGTGGGATGTAACATGGTACAGTACTGCTCAAAAGTAACTTACCAGGTCTCGTATCGTTTATCGCGATACGAGTTTATCGTATCGCGAGAAAAGTTTATCGTATCGCGAGAAAAGTTTATCGTGGGATAACATGGTACAGTACTGCTCAAAAGTAACTTACCAGGTCTCGTATCGTTTATCGCGATACGAGTTTATCGTATCGCGAGAAAAGTTTATCGTATCGCGCGAAAAGTTTATCGTATCGTGAGAAAAGTTTATCGTATCGCGATACGAGTTTATCGTATCGCGAGAGGAGTTTATCGTATCGCGAGAGGAGTTTATCGTATCGCGATACGATAAACTCGCATCGCAATGCTTAATCTGCAATGTACATTTTTGCATGGTCACTCCATTCTACAAGTATTATCTCAAGGCTAATTCAACTTTTATAAGGTAATCAATTATAAACAGGCAACGCTTCAGTGTTTGTTTTTTGCTTTGACGTGTTGTTTTTATTGCCCTCATTTGCATTATCTTTTAAAACAACACGTTATGGTCCGTTACAAGTCAGATTAATTGTATAACTGGTTTCATATCAATAGATATTTCACTATCAAGCGTGAGTGTGATCGTATCTATATGTACATCCATCTTTAATACGACTTTGACTGAATGCCGATCAACTGTGAACTCTGAATTGTGTAAAGTCTTGTAAACCATAATTCCCATCAAACTTTGACTTCAAACTTTACTCTTTTTGGGAGTTGTAATAAAGATCCATGGGATAGCTCATCATAGCTGTTAAAGCACATGATTTCTCCGAGTCCGGGCCTGAGGGCACTTGGGCTTCCTGTGCTATTCATCAAATTCTTCGACATGAGTTACTATTTCGCTTCTAAAATGTTTCTTCTATAATATTGAGCTCTAAATAGACCTAACACATACAGTTTGGTAGTTGTTTGAATGTCGAATGGTGTTTAATTCACTAAAGGAGCCGTGTTTTGGAGCGAATTTTTACTGATACTCGAAGTATATTTTCCGAATGAAAGCCATTGCGTAACTTCCACCTCAGGATGACCGGAATTTCTGGCCATGCGACAACTTTATTCACTCAATTTACAAACAACACACAAGGTTCTCGGCAATGAATCATAGTACTAATGGTTTGAATCTTGGATCAAAATAATGTACATGTATAATGTACGAGTTTCTCGTATCGCGAGAAAAGTTTCTCGTATCGCGATACGAGTTTATCGTATCGCGATACGAGTTTATCGTATCGCAAGAGCCTGGTAAGTTACTTTTGAGCGGTACTATATATAATGTAACATGGGGTGGGGTAAACATGGGGTGTAACGTGGGATGTAACATGGGGTGTAACATGGGGTGTAACATGGGGTGTAACATGGGGTGTAACATGGGGTGTAACATGGGGTGTAACATGGGGTGTAACATGGGGTGTAACATGGAGTGTAACATGGGGTGTAACGTGGGGTGTAACGTGGGAAGTAACATGGGGTGTAACGTGGGGTGTAACGTGGGGTGTAACGTGAGGTGTAACATGGGGTGTAACATGGGGTGTAACATGGAGTGTAACATGGGGTGTAACGTGGGGTGTAACGTGGGGTGTAACATGGGGTGTAACGTGGAGTGTAACGTGGGATGTAACATGGGGTGTAAGATGGGGTGTAAGATGGGGTGTAACATGGGGTGTAACATGGGGTGTAACGTGGGATGTAACATGGGGTGTAACATGGGGTGTAACATGGGGTGTAACATGGGGTGTAACATGGGGTGTAACATGGGGTGTAACATGGGGTGTAACATGGGGGTGTAACATGGGGTGTAACATGGAGTGTAACATGGGGTGTAACGTGGGGTGTAACGTGGGAAGTACATTGGGGTGTAACGTGGGGTGTAACGTGGGGTGTAACATGGGGTGTAACATGGGGTGTAACATGGGGTGTAACATGGAGTGTAACGTGGGGTGTAACGTGGGGTGTAACATGGGGTGTAACGTGGAGTGTAACGTGGGATGTAACATGGGGTGTAAGATGGGGTGTAACATGGGGTGTAACATGGGGTGTAACATGGGGTGTAACGTGTGGGGTGTAACGTGGGGGTAACGTGGGGTGTGTAACGTGGGGTGTAACATGGGGGGTAAACGTGGGGGGTAACGTGGGGGGTAACGTGGGGTGTAACATTGGGTGTAACGTGGGGTGTAACGTGGGGTGTAACATGGGGTGTAACATGGGGTGTAACATGGGGAGTAACATGGGGGGTAACATGGGGTGTAACATGGGGTGTAACATGGGGTGTAACATGGGGTGTAACATGGGGTGTAACATGGGGTGTAACATGGGGTTTAACATGGGGTGTAACATGGGGTGTAACATGGGGTGTAACATGGGGTGTAACATGGGGTGTAACATGGGGTGTAACGTGGGGTGTAACGTGGGGTGTAACGTGGGGTGTAACGTGGGGTGTAACGTGGGGTGTAACGTGGGGTGTAACGTGGGGTGTAACGTGGAGTGTAACGTGGGATGTAACATGGGGTGTAAGATGGGGTGTAACATGGGGTGTAACATGGGGTGTAACATGGGGTGTAACGTGGGATGTAACATGGGGTGTAACATGGGGTGTAACATGGGGTGTAACATGGGGTGTAACATGGGGTGTAACATGGGGTGTAACATGGGGTGTAACATGGGGTGTAACATGGGGTGTAACATGGGGTGTAACATGGGGTTTAACATGGGGTGTAACATGGGGTGTAACATGGGGTGTAACATGGGGTGTAACATGGGGTGTAACATGGGGTGTAACATGGGGTGTAACGTGGGGTGTAACGTGGGGTGTAACATGGGGTGTAACATGGGGTGTAACATGGAGTGTAACATGGGGTGTAACGTGGGGTGTAACGTGGGAAGTAACATGGGGTGTAACGTGGGGTGTAACGTGGGGTGTAACGTGGGGTGTAACATGGGGTGTAACATGGGGTGTAACATGGAGTGTAACATGGGGTGTAACGTGGGGTGTAACGTGGGGTGTAACATGGGGTGTAACGTGGAGTGTAACGTGGGATGTAAGATGGGGTGTAAGATGGGGTGTAACATGGGGTGTAACATGGGGTGTAACATGGGGTGTAACGTGGGGTGTAACGTGGGGTGTAACGTGGGGTGTAACGTGGGGTGTAACATGGGGGGTAACGTGGGGGGTAACGTGGGGGGTAACGTGGGATGTAACATTGGGTGTAACATGGGGTGTAACGTGGGGTGTAACATGGGGTGTAACGTGGGGTGTAACGTGGGGTGTAACATGGGGGGTAACATGGGGTGTAACATGGGGTGTAACATGGGGTGTAACATGGGGTGTAACATGGGGTGTAACATGGGGTGTAACATGGGGTGTAACATGGGGTGTAACATGGGGTGTAACATGGGGTGTAACATGGGGTGTAACATGGGGTGTAACATGGGGTGTAACATGGGGTGTAACATGGGGTGTAACGTGGGGTGTAATGTGGGGTGTAACATGGGGTTTAACATGGGGTGTTGTACTCACCGACTTCCATGAATAACACCCTGTAATTGAAGTCCCAGACACACAATTAGAACAAAGATGCAAAATATGAATAGGTGATGGATACACACCATATACTGTAGCATGATAAAACGCACCTACATGTACATGTATACAATAACAATACAATGTATTATGGTCATGGACACACACCATAGAACATAGTAAAACACACCTGTTGGTATTTGCCTGACTTGATACCAGATTGGATTTTAGCCAATGGTACATGCTCAGGAAACAACATTCTTTTACCATCAATAGACTGAAAACAATCAAAATGAATATCTAGCTTTATAATCATCATTGTTATCATCAAAATTATGTCCCACTTGTACCTCTTAGAGTGCAAACAATATATCCGTGAAACAGTACTAGTTAATTAGTACTAAAGAGCACTGATGAAACAATAGAAAACAATAGAGATAACCCTATATAGAGTACTATTTAGCAATAGTACTATTTCACGGTTAAATGTATATTGTTTGCACTCTATTAACTTACATGTATGTGTAAAGACAATATAATGTACTTATTTAATTTATCAATCAACTTTAGCATGTTTTATTCAACATACATTGTTTGTGCAGTGTTTGTAACACCTGCGCTTGCTTAATTAGCAAATGTAATCCTACAGAACAGTCACTAACCACATGACTAGTGAGAGTATAAAGTCACACATGTAACTAGTATACCTGAGAACCAGTGTCAAGATTTGCCAATCGTTCAACAAGATCAGCACAGCCATCTAAACTCCTGACATACTCTTCAACTAAAACCAAATACATACCTATTAATCATCTTGGTTATACCGTGATGTTTTCAGGATGTACATTTACAATGTACAATGATGCATCATGTTGGTTTGTGCTATATCAATACATGGAAGACATACTTGTGTAGGCTTTGATTCCTTCAGCCACAGCTTTTTCTTTGTTTGCTTTATCGTTTGTAAGCAGAACTATCTTAACTTGTAGTTCTTCATTTTCACCACCTTCACATTCCTTTAAATGTCCATTGTACCAGCTACTCAAGGAAAACAAATGTAACATGACTTAATGGAGAAAACTGTACTAGTTAGTCAAAAAAAATAAAAAAAAGAAAAAAAAATTGGGGATTATATCAATAGGTGATTGCAATCAGTACATATGATTATGTATATATATCCATGGCAGCTAGTTTTACGAGGTGCAATTTGTGGTGGTCTAGTTTTACTTTAGACCAAGATGTATGTATGTACATACATGTATGTATTTATGGTTATTACATGTATATGTACATACCTGGCTGTTGTTCGTATTGCTCTATCATTTCGATCATTACTAGACTCTTCTTTTTCTCTTTCTATGTATGTTTGCCTTAAAAAGTCAAATACTAGTAGCTGGAATACAATGTACACTTGGAGTAATTCTTATATTATTTCTTTGAATCTTTACATACCTGTGGTGTTCATTTGAAAAGACATAAAATTTCCGTTGTGGATCTGATATGATACTTCTAATTCTTTTATATACCCCAAGGTTGAGATGCTTAACCTGTTTGCAGAAATTAATGGAGTAACTTAAGGGCCATACAGAGAGAGCATCTACTGTAAGGGCCATTCAGAGAGAGCACCTACTGTAAGGGCCATACAGAGAGAGCACCTACTGTAAGGGCCATACAGAGAGAGCACCTACTGTAAGGGCCATACAGAGAGAGCACCTACTGTAAGGGCCATACAGAGAGAGCATCTACTGTAAGGGCCATTCAGAGAGAGCACCTACTGTAAGTACAGAGCCACCTACTGTAGATAGAGAGAGAGCACCTACTGTAAGGGCCATACAGAGAGAGCACCTACTGTAAGGGCCATACAGAGAGAGCACCTACTGTAAGGGCCATACAGAGAGAGCACCTACTGTAAGGGCCATACAGAGAGAGCACCTACTGTAAGGGCCATACAGAGAGAGCACCTACTGTAAGGGCCATACAGAGAGAGCACCTACTGTAAGGGCCATATACTGTAGAGAGAGCACCTACTGTAAGGGCCATACAGAGAGAGCACCTACTGTAAGGGCCATACAGAGAGAGCACCTACTGTAAGGGCCATACAGAGGGAGCACCTACTGTAAGTAGGGTTGTTAGCAGCTGTAGTAGTCTTATCATCATGTGTCCAAACCATTGTGCAAGGAACATTTGAGTGCTTAGAAGCTGATTTGAAGACCGACCAGAATTTCTTTGTGCTTGATTTGAGCAACGTTGGCAGAGTTTGATAGAATTCTCTGCACTTGGAGGCAATATTTAGTGCCTTTGATCTCCGATGCAACATGCAGAATTTTCCCCATAAGTTGGATGAGTTCGTTTTATTATTATTATCTTTATTTTGGTCCCCGTAGTGGAGCTTTGCTCTGTGGGGTTTCCCTGCCCATGTGGCAAAGTTTATAAAATTAAATTAAAATAAAATTAGTCTTCTATATTACATGTACAAATGTAACTATGCCTTGGTCAGCAGACAATAAAGTGCTATTATTATTATTATTAAGTGTGTTGTATTGTATTATCAATATATACAGTTAACCTTGTTTGCTCGGTCTATCTTACCTCTTCCAAGACAGTTTGTAATAAAATGACATTTTTAAAAACTGGATCTTCAAACACATCTATCTACAAAGAAACAGCAACTACATTAGGTAGTTTTCTAAAGCTTTAAAAGTGCGAATCTTTACGCTTACCTGATGTACTATGACATTTGTGTCTGGCAGTAAATAATGTGGATAATTACACAGATGGAGAGACAGTGAGAGAGGAGTGCTTTCCAAGATATTGTGTACACTGTCGCCACAGTTTGTGCAGTGGTTTGCACCACACCACACGTCGTCCCGTAGATAGTGTTCTCGCACAACCTTCACTATATTACCCTTTCGGGTTTTCTTAACAAAAGTTTTGGATTTGAGCATCGTATTGCGTTAATATGATTGTAAAATAACCGCTACATGCAACAATCCACGTGGGCCGCCATGTTGTTTTGTTTGGTATCCGCTGACCATCCTTGTCTTATTATGCTCGTGTGGGATACCTGTGGAATTTACATTCCTTTCACTTGAAATATGAATAAAAAAACTACAAGGTATTTTATGTCTTTCTTTATTGCGTGATTGAATTGCTTATGTGTCCAAATCTTATTCTTATTTTACCTCTATGTCGAGGCGACTTCCTTCATGTAAAATTGACTAGAGTGCAAACCATAATTTAGAAAAGCTTGAAAACTAACTAACTAATTAGTACTAAATAGCACTAATGAAACAATAGAAAACAATAGAAATAGCACTATTTAGTACTATTTAAAATTAGTACTATTTCACACTTTTCTAAATTACACTCTAGAAGTACTATACAGGGGCGTAGCCAGGATTTTATCGGAGTGACGCACAATTATGAACTTTCAATTTATAACCCCCTCCCCTTCTCCCTCCCGCACATCACCACTCAAACCAACCAACTGACAAGTAAGAGTACAGTACGTGATTTCAAGGTTTGGGAATCTCTAATGTTCTTTTTATACACAGTAGTTATTCACAAAATTCAAATATTCATAATAACTATAATAAATATAACTTCACTCAATTTAGCATCTACTGCTTCTATATTTTTGGTTCGATCGCGATGCAATGCAGGATCGTAGCAAGGGGAAATTTGGGGGAACACAAGGGTGCGGAGGCATATGCTCCCCCGAAAATTTTTGAGGTATATAGGGTCTCTGAAATAGCATTTCCTGCCTTCTGAGAGTAGTTTCCAGCAAAGTTTAATCGGACAGAAAATCGATATTTTGGCCGAATCGCAGGTCATATTAGTGTAACCGGCTTTCTCTCAAGTGATCGATGACTTAATGATGAGATCGAGAAAGCAAGTGTCGGCATAATTAATTGATAGGACTACAATCTCATCAAAGGCAGAGCGATTCCTCTTTCCTTTCAGTTACATCTCTTACCAAAAACTGATACGTTCGTATCTTCTACTTTATTTTACGAACTCTGAATAATTACGCTTGAAAAAGCACAATATCATACACGAATAACTAATACCTACAATCCATAGGGTGATAAAAGCACAATATCATGCACGTATAACTAATACCTACAATCCATAGGGTGATAAAAGCACAATATCATGCACGTATAAACTATTCCCTACAATCCATAGG
>JAUJYZ010001163.1:102500-110000 GCA_033675265.1 Actinostola sp. cb2023 | reverse complement strand
CTTACCTGTCGAAGGCCAACAAGGATTTGCTCAGAAGAACTATTTTGCCTTTGCACAAACTCTTTCACAAAATGTAGCTTGGCCATTGAGCCAAAAACACCAAGAGTTCCTCCCTCTTGTGCGCATGTGATAGAAGCCTTATTCCAGCTTGTCTTGGTGTCCAGGTAAAACTTGTAGCAATTCTGGTTGTTTTGCCACCAGTCATCCTCGTTGCAATTGTCTATAAAATGCAAATCAAGTGTTGTCTGGTCAATTACTTTATAAAATAGCATCCATGATGGCCGGTGATTATGATGGTGATTATGATGGTGATTATGATGGTGATTATGATGGTGATTTTGATGGAGGTGGTGGTGGTGGTGATTATGGTAGCGGAGGTTAACGATGATGATGATGATGGTGGTGGTGGTTAATGATGATGGTGGTGGTGGTGGTTAATGATGATGGTGGTGGTGGTGGTTGATGATGATGATGGTGGTGGTGGTGGTTAATGATGATGGTGGTGGTGGTGGTGGTTAATGATGGTGGTGGTGGTGGTGGTTGATGATGATGATAGTGGTAGTTGTGCTTGATGATGATGATGATGATATCCATAGTAGTTTTGTAATTGGTCTTCATTTTGTCTTACCTATTTCCTTGTAACAGTACACATGATACTTCGAGGCAATTTTATTGCGTACCGTAGTTGTTCCCCTTATACTTGGTGGACCCATTCCTCCACAGTTAGGATATTTGGGTTGATAAAAGATGGGATACCTCGAAGTTCCATCGATTAGCCAGCCATATCTGTATGACGTCAACAAATAAATATCAAGTTGTAATGTATTTTTCCTTTGAAAACTTTAAGTCATCATTCTATCCACCTAAATCCATCCAATCAAAACGCGCGTACTGTGGAACTTTATTTTAAAAGTCATCATTCTATCCACCTAAATCCATCCAATCAAAGCGCGCGTACTGTCGGATCTTTATTTTAAAAGTCATCATTCTCTCCACCTAAATCCATCCAATCAAGGCGCGTACTGTCGGATCTTTATTTTAAAAGTCATCATTCTATCCACCTAAATCCATCCAATCAAAGCGCGCGTACTGTCGAATCTTTATTTTAAATGTCATCATTCTCTCCACCTAAATCCATCCAATCAAAGCGCGCGTACTGTCGGATCTTTATTTTAAAAGTCATCATTCTATCCACCTAAATCCATCCAATCAAAGCGCGCGTACTGTCGGATCTTTATTTTAAAAGTCATCATTCTATCCACCTAAATCCATCCAATCAAAGCGCGCGTACTGTCGGATCTTTATTTTAAAAGTCATCATTCTATCCACCTAAATCCATCCAATCAAAGCGCGCGTACTGTGGAATCTTTATTTTAAAAGTCATCATTCTATCCACCTAAATCCATCCAATCAAAGCGCGCGTACTGTCGGATCTTTATTTTAAATGTCATCATTTTATTCACCTAAATCCATCCAATCAAAGCACGCGTACTGTGGAATCTTTATTTTAAAAGTCATCATTATATCCACCTAAATCCATCCAATCAAAGCGCGCGTACTGTCGAATCTTTATTTTAAATGTCATCATTTTATTCACCTAAATCCATCCAATCAAAGCGCGCGTACTGTGGAATCTTTATTTTAAATGTCATCATTTTATCCACCTAAATCCATCCAATCAAAGCGCGCGTACTGTCGAATCTTTATTTTAAATGTCATCATTCTACCCACCTAAATCCATCCAATCAAAGCGCGCGTACTGTGGAATCTTTATTTTAAAAGTCATCATTTTATCCACCTAAATCCATCCAATCAAAGCGCGCGTACTGTGGAATCTTTATTTTTTAAAAGTCATCATTCTCTCCACCTAAATCCATCCAATCAAGGCACGCGTACTGTGGAATCTTTATTTTAAAAGTCATCATTCTATCCACCTAAATCCATCCAATCAAAGCGCGCGTACTGTGGAATCTTTATTTTAAAAGTCATCATTCTATCCACCTAAATCCATCCAATCAAAGCGCGCGTACTGTCGGATCTTTATTTTAAAAGTCATCATTCTCTCCACCTAAATCCATCCAATCAAAGCACGCGTACTGTGGAATCTTTATTTTAAAAGTCATCATTATATCCACCTAAATCCATCCAATCAAAGCGCGCGTACCTGCATTTGTGAAAACCAACTTTCCAGCCATCTTTCAACTGTTGTAAGCTTGACATCTTCGCTCCAAACATCGCGCACGCTCTTTCTGCTTCATAAAAGTTCATGGCGTATGATTTCGCTACAGCCACATGGAAAACACGGCCATATACTCCAGATACTTGTACCTGTGACGTATCTAAAGAAACCAATGGTGCGACAACGTTAACCTGTATGAAAAATGAGGGTATAAAGGGGTATAAAGTGCTGCATAAATTGTCCTGGCTATTGTTTTCTATGTAAAAAAAAAAACAATACATAGAACGACAATAGAACAAAAGCCAGGATTTTTTTTAGGAGGCTATCTAAAGGCTGCCGTGCATGTTGTTTTACTTACTGACTGCACAGTGATCATTAATGTAGGCAAGACCGTATAAAGGCTGCCGTGCATGTTGTTTTACTTACTGACTGCACAGTGATCATTAATGTAGGCAAGACCGTATAAAGGCTGCCGTGCATGTTGTTTTACTTACTGACTGCACAGTGATCATTAATGTAGGCAAGACCGTATAAAGGCTGCCGTGCATGTTGTTTTACTTACTGACTGCACAGTGATCATTAATGTAGGGAAGACCGTATAAAGGCTGCCGTGCATGTTGTTTTACTTACTGACTGCACAGTGATCATTAATGTAGGCAAGACCGTATAAAGGCTGCCGTGCATGTTGTTTTACTTACTGACTGCACAGTGATCATTAATGTAGGCAAGACCGTATAAAGGCTGCCGTGCATGTTGTTTTACTTACTGACTGCACAGTGATCATTAATGTAGGCAAGACCGTATAAAGGCTGCCGTGCATGTTGTTTTACTTACTGACTTGATCATTAATGTAGGCAAGACCGTGCTGCCGTGCATGTTGTTTTACTTACTGACTGACAGTGATCATTAATGTAGGGAAGACCGTATAAAGGCTGCCGTGCATGTTGTTTTACTTACTGACTGCACAGTGATCATTGATCATTAATGTAGGGAAGACCGTATAAAGGCTGCCGTGCATGTTGTTTTACTTACTGACTGCACAGTGATCATTAATGTAGGGAAGACCGTATAAAGGCTGCCGTGCATGTTGTTTTACTTACTGACTGCACAGTGATCATTAATGTAGGCAAGACCGTATAAAGGCTGCCGTGCATGTTGTTTTACTTACTGACTGCACAGTGATCATTAATGTAGGGAAGACCGTATAAAGGCTGCCGTGCATGTTGTTTTACTTACTGACTGCACAGTGATCATTAATGTAGGGAAGACCGTATAAAGGCTGCCGTGCATGTTGTTTTACTTACTGACTGCACAGTGATCATTAATGTAGGGAAGACCGTATAAAGGCTGCCGTGCATGTTGTTTTACTTACTGACTGCACAGTGATCATTAATGTAGGGAAGACCGTATAAAGGCTGCCGTGCATGTTGTTTTACTTACTGACTGCACAGTGATCATTAATGTAGGGAAGACCGTATAAAGGCTGCCGTGCATGTTGTTTTACTTACTGACTGCACAGTGATCATTAATGTAGGGAAGACCGTATAAAGGCTGCCGTGCATGTTGTTTTACTTACTGACTGCACAGTGATCATTAATGTAGGGAAGACCGTATAAAGGCTGCCGTGCATGTTGTTTTACTTACTGACTGCACAGTGATCATTAATGTAGGGAAGACCGTATAAAGGCTGCCGTGCATGTTGTTTTACTTACTGACTGCACAGTGATCATTAATGTAGGGAAGACCGTATAAAGGCTGCCGTGCATGTTGTTTTACTTACTGACTGCACAGTGATCATTAATGTAGGGAAGACCGTATAAAGGCTGCCGTGCATGTTGTTTTACTTACTGACTGCACTGACTGTAGGGAAGACCGTAAAAGGCTGCCGTGCACATGTTGTTTTACTTACTGTGCACAGTGATCATTAATGTAGGGAAGACCGTATAAAGGCTGCCGTGCATGTTGTTTTACTTACTGACTGCACAGTGATCATTAATGTAGGGAAGACCGTATAACTTAGGCTGCCGTGCATGTTGTTTTACTTACTGACTGCACAGTGATCATTAATGTAGGGAAGACCGTATAAAGGCTGCCGTGCATGTTGTTTTACTTACTGACTGCACAGTGATCATTAATGTAGGGAAGACCGTATAAAGGCTGCCGTGCATGTTGTTTTACTTACTGACTGCACAGTGATCATTAATGTAGGGAAGACCGTATAAAGGCTGCCGTGCATGTTGTTTTACTTACTGACTGCACAGTGATCATTAATGTAGGGAAGACCGTATAAAGGCTGCCGTGCATGTTGTTTTACTTACTGACTGCACAGTGATCATTAATGTAGGCTGACGTATAAAGGCTGCCGTGCATGTTGTTTACTACTTACTGACTGCACAGTGATCATTAATGTAGGGAAGACCGTATAAAGGCTGCCGTGCATGTTGTTTTTTACTTACTGACTGCACAGTGATCATTAATGTAGGGAAGACCGTATAAAGGCTGCCGTGCATGTTGTTTTACTTACTGACTGCACAGTGATCATTAATGTAGGCAAGACCGTATAAAGGCTGCCGTGCATGTTGTTTTACTTACTGACTGCACAGTGATCATTAATGTAGGGAAGACCGTATAAAGGCTGCCGTGCATGTTGTTTTACTTACTGACTGCACAGTGATCATTAATGTAGGGAAGACCGTATAAAGGCTGCCGTGCATGTTGTTTTACTTACTGACTGCACAGTGATCATTAATGTAGGGAAGACCGTATAAAGGCTGCCGTGCATGTTGTTTTACTTACTGACTGCACAGTGATCATTAATGTAGGCAAGACCGTATAAAGGCTGCCGTGCATGTTGTTTTACTTACTTACTGACTGCACAGTGATCATTAATGTAGGGAAGACCGTATAAAGGCTGCCGTGCATGTTGTTTTACTTACTGACTGCACAGTGATCATTAATGTAGGCAAGACCGTATAAAGGCTGCCGTGCATGTTGTTTTACTTACTGACTGCACAGTGATCATTAATGTAGGGGGAAGACCGTATAAAGGCTGCCGTGCATGTTGTTTTACTTACTGACTGCACAGTGATCATTAATGTAGGGAAGACCGTATAAAGGCTGCCGTGCATGTTGTTTTACTTACTGACTGCACAGTGATCATTAATGTAGGCAAGACCGTATAAAGGCTGCCGTGCATGTTGTTTTACTTACTGACTGCACAGTGATCATTAATGTAGGGAAGACCGTATAAAGGCTGCCGTGCATGTTGTTTTACTTTACTGACTGCACAGTGATCATTAATGTAGGGAAGACCGTATAAAGGCTGCCGTGCATGTTGTTTTACTTACTGACTGCACAGTGATCATTAATGTAGGCAAGACCGTATAAAGGCTGCCGTGCATGTTGTTTTACTTACTGACTGCACAGTGATCATTAATGTAGGGAAGACCGTATAAAGGCTGCCGTGCATGTTGTTTTACTTACTGACTGCACAGTGATCATTAATGTAGGGAAGACCGTATAAAGGCTGCCGTGCATGTTGTTTTACTTACTGACTGCACAGTGATCATTAATGTAGGCAAGACCGTATAAAGGCTGCCGTGCATGTTGTTTTACTTACTGACTGCACAGTGATCATTAATGTAGGGAAGACCGTATAAAGGCTGCCGTGCATGTTGTTTTACTTACTGACTGCACAGTGATCATTAATGTAGGCAAGACCGTATAAAGGCTGCCGTGCATGTTGTTTTACTTACTGACTGCACAGTGATCATTAATGTAGGGAAGACCGTATAAAGGCTGCCGTGCATGTTGTTTTACTTACTGACTGCACAGTGATCATTAATGTAGGCAAGACCGTATAAAGGCTGCCGTGCATGTTGTTTTACTTACTTACTGACTGCACAGTGATCATTAATGTAGGGAAGACCGTATAAAGGCTGCCGTGCATGTTGTTTTACTTACTGACTGCACAGTGATCATTAATGTAGGGAAGACCGTATAAAGGCTGCCGTGCATGTTGTTTTACTTACTGACTGCACAGTGATCATTAATGTAGGCAAGACCCGTATAAAGGCTGCCGTGCATGTTGTTTTACTTACTGACTGCACAGTGATCATTAATGTAGGCAAGACCGTATAAAGGCTGCCGTGCATGTTGTTTTACTTACTGACTGCACAGTGATCATTAATGTAGGGAAGACCGTATAAAGGCTGCCGTGCATGTTGTTTTACTTACTGACTGCACAGTGATCATTAATGTAGGGAAGACCGTATAAAGGCTGCCGTGCATGTTGTTTTACTTACTGACTGCACAGTGATCATTAATGTAGGGAAGACCGAAAGGCTGCGTGCATAAAGGCTGCCGTGGCTGCCGTTGTGTTGTTTTACTTACTGACTGCACAGTGATCATTAATGTAGGCAAGACCGTATAAAGGCTGCCGTGCATGCATGTTGTTTTACTTACTGACTGCACAGTGATCATTAATGTAGGGAAGACCGTATAAAGGCTGCCGTGCATGTTGTTTTACTTACTGACTGCACAGTGATCATTAATGTAGGGAAGACCGTATAAAGGCTGCCGTGCATGTTGTTTTACTTACTGACTGACTGCACAGTGATCATTAATGTAGGCAAGACCGTATAAAGGCTGCCGTGCATGTTGTTTTACTTACTGACTGCACAGTGATCATTAATGTAGGCAAGACCGTATAAAGGCTGCCGTGCATGTTGTTTTACTTACTGATTGCACAGTGATCATTAATGTAGGCAAGACCGTATAAAGGCTGCCGTGCATGTTGTTTTACTTACTGACTGCACAGTGATCATTAATGTAGGCAAGACCGTATAAAGGCTGCCGTGCATGTTGTTTTACTTACTGACTGCACAGTGATCATTAATGTAGGGAAGACCGTATAAAGGCTGCCGTGCATGTTGTTTTACTTACTGACTGCACAGTGATCATTAATGTAGGGAATAAAGGCTGCCGTGCACCGTATAAAATGGGGAAGACTGCCCGTGCATGTTGTTTACTTACTGACTGCACAGTGATCATTAATGTAGGGAAGACCGTATAAAGGGCTGCCGTGCATGTTGTTTTACTTACTGACTGCACAGTGATCATTAATGTAGGCAAGACCGTATAAAGGCTGCCGTGCATGTTGTTTTACTTACTGACTGCACAGTGATCATTAATGTAGGGAAGACCGTATAAAGGCTGCCGTGCATGTTGTTTTACTTACTGACTGCACAGTGATCATTAATGTAGGGAAGACCGTATAAAGGCTGCCGTGCATGTTGTTTTACTTACTGACTGCACAGTGA
>JAUJYZ010001163.1:0-95000 GCA_033675265.1 Actinostola sp. cb2023 | reverse complement strand
GCAAAAACGCCTGATCGAAGTTGATCAAGACCAAATGGAACTCATTTCATACCAACTTCCAACGTACAAGAAGTCATTGTAGCTATTGCATGTTTCTCTGACGTTCTCGATGCTTCCTAATTGACGGTTGATTCCAAAAACATTTTAAACATTTCAAGATAAACTTTGTGTCTCAGTTTCAGACTGTTTTGTTAATTGCGAGTCTCTGTGTTTGAAAGTAGGTTGTCTACACGGACCACGCGTCGGCCGTCCACTGGGAGACGATAAGTTTGTGTTTTCAAAAGCCTGTAGACGTTATATGGGCGCACACGCATATCCCTGTCTTACTATTACCTGCAGTAATTACAGTTATACTTACAGCTATACTTACAGACATACTTACAGCTATGCTTACAGCTATGCTTACAGCTATACTTACAGCTATGCTTACAGCTATACTTACAGCTATACTTACAGACATACTTACAGCTATGCTTACAGCTATTCAGTCTTACAGCTATACTTACAGCTATACTTACAGCTATACTTACAGACATACTTACAGCTATGCTTACAGCTATACTTACAGCTATGCTTACAGCTATACAGCTATACTTACAGCTATGCTTACAGCTATTCAGTCTTACAGCTATGCTTACAGCTATGCTTACAGCTATGCAGCTATACTTACAGCTATGCTTACAGCTATTCAGTCTTACAGCTATGCTTACAGCTATACTTACAGCTATACAGCTATACTATACTTACAGCTATGCTTACAGCTATTCAGTCTTACAGCTATGCTTACAGCTATGCTTACAGCTATACTTACAGCTATTCAGTCTTACAGCTATACTTACAGCTGTATACTTACAGCTATACTTACAGCTATACTTACAGCTATTCAGTCTTACAGCTATACTTACAGCTATACTTACAGCTATTCAGTCTTACAGCTATACTTACAGCTGTATACTTACAGCTAGTCCATAAAACTCGAATCCTTGGCGTCTCCTCATTTTAAGCGGCTTCGCCATGCTCGTTGAGTTGTTTAACTCACACAAGAAGGTCGTTTGGTTTGTTGTCTTGCCAAAGTTAACAGACAAACACGATTCATGACACAAACAGTGGAACTGACACGATACAGCATCGGTGACGCCATTGATAACGGACACACTATTTTCGACAAGAACTAATCCAGGCTTATGGAAAAAGTTCATAAACTTCACTTCGTGGTTGTCCTTAGAAACTATGTTGCACCTCACTACCTGAGATAGGCAACAAAAGGCAGCGAAATGCAGCAAGGTCGTTGGCATGCTGTATATTACTTTTCCATGATATCTAAGATTTGGTTTATCTCGTTAATTTGTATATCAATAAGTACATTGATGACGTATGCCTATAATCATAAATAAGTTATAAAGTTTTCTTTGGTGATCCAGAGCTGTGAATTTTTCAACATCTTTTTCTGCGATTATCAGATTAAGTGCAATTCGATTTTCACATTAATTATACATACCGAGTCCAATAAAGCTAGCCGCGATTAATAATACACAAAACGGGAGGGTTAAATTGTGCAATTTGCAGGTTATTTGGCTCGACTTTCTTTTATCAGTAGAACTCCACATTATTCTTGAGTCTTTTGTATTTTCAACTAACAAAGAAGACTGAGAAGAAAACTGATGTACTGCTCCAGGCGGCTGCAGGGAGACTAGCATTCCTGATGTTTCTTGATCTTCGACATTAATCAGTATTTTTTTTATGTAAATTTTATTTTAAGAGTATTTTCAAATAATTAGCATAGGTTTGTGAGGACCAGGCAGAGGTGACACATGCCATCTCACCGATTTGGGGAAACTTGGCCAGATTAAAGGTTCGCGTTTGCTTTTGGGATTTTCAGGGGGGAGTTAGACCAAATTCAATTAATTATTAACTATGTGACGACGCATTTTAAAAAATACCAAAATTAGGCATATTTGAGGCCAAATATCTCCAATGGCAATCCTTGTCATCAAAAACGACTAGCATCACAATTCATATCCACCCTTAATCTCTTTATTTCGCAAAAAAAAATTTTGGGGTCTCATAAATGTTCCGCACAGGCTTTGTTTGAAATCTGCACCTAGATTAGTTTATATTTTAGCGCTTCTGTATAATTTAAACCTAAAACACAATTTATTACTCTTCTCCGACATTCACGAACGCGATAATTGGAACGTTTTGACAGATAAGTATACAATTGCATCAATTTACACCAAACAGAGCTGGGAAAATCCATCAAAATCGAACATTTCTCTGCAAAACGACCCGAAATAAGCTGAAGATCTAAAACACAGAATATAATAATAATAATAATAATAAGTTTTATTTTTATAGCGCTAATTCCGTAAAGTCCATTAGCGCTTTACAAGTAAAACGTTATTGCTATCTCAGCCTCGTAGTTGGTGTTTTAACCCTCGTAATCACTTGGCATATTTAAAGAGTTAATATCGTGTTGACAGGTGGTGAGAGAAACGTGACCGCGGGAGGTCATTTCGAGCATCAGAATCTACAAATGCTCCAATTTCCCAGCTCTGTTTCTTTTAAACCCAACTTTGAGTAACAAAAATGGACACGATAACATGTTGCAGAAGATTGAGAGCATTTAAACTGAGGCTTAACGCCGACATATTTCCCTAATTCCGTACAATGCTTAGTATCAACGCGGTTTGAACTGAAACGATGCTCAGCTTTATACGAGGAGAAGGTTCAACTGTTCAAATATTGTGTGACAAAATTATTCTAATAAACACAAACTCTTCATTTGATTTATTTATAATAAAAGTCTATTTCATTACATAGTATCAATGAAGGACGAAAACATTATTAAAATAAGTAGTAATTATATATATCAAATCATGGAATGTTACGAATTAATTATGAATACATAAATATTACTTTAGATAATATACTAATTTGTTTTTCCCCTCTACATAATGAAATTTATACACTTGCTATTACAGTTTCACTCATATAATTATTATGAACTTTTGTAAAATATTATTGGAGTATACTCATGTACACTATATTTGTACCAAAGTGCCAATTAAAAAAATTGAAATAAACATATAATTCACTTACCAAAAGTTTGTTATACAAAATCTCCGCCCATGAGACACTAGCCACAGGGTCTCTCTCGATCTCTCCTTTGCGGGAGACCCTGTGGAAACAGGTCCTTAATTTAGAGGAGGGAGGGGGGGAGGGGGGAGGGGGGAGGGGGGAGGGGGGGGGGGGGGGGGGGGGGGGGGGGAGGGGGGGGGGGGGGGGGGGGGGGGGGTTGGTAACAGCTGGAATTGATGCATTGGACACTCATTCAAGAGCGCTTGTGACATCGCTGCTCAAACATTATTAGACAAATCCCGGTCGGTCTGGCCTCGGTATTTATTCCGAGTCTTTTTACGCTTGACGAAACCTTACGAACTACATTACTAATACTAATAATAATAATAATAATAATAATAATAATAATAATAATAATAATAATAATAATAATAATAATAATAATAATAATAATAATAATAATAATAATAATAAATAATAATATTTAATAATAATAATAACTTTATTCTTCAAAACAAATTACAAATGAGAGATAGAAAAATAGATAAAAAAATCCTTATTTACAAAATTTAAAATGATCGCTTGGATTGTTCAATAACAATTAACTAATGATATTAGAATACAAACAATAAATATGAATAATATAATATAAGCAATATATATATATAAAAAAGATAAAAAATAAATAAATAAAGATATAAAAATATATAATAATAATAATAATAATAATAATAATAATAATAATAATAATAATAATAATAATAATAATAATAATAATAATAATAATAATAATAATAATGTTTATTTATTGGCACTTTGGTACAAATATAGTGTACATGAGTATACTCCAATAATATTTTGCAAAAGTTCATAATAATTATATGAGTGAAACTGTAATAGTAAGTGTATAAATTTCATTATGTAGAAAAAATATATATACCAGTTATCTAAAGTAATATTTATGTGTTCATAATTAAGGTAGCATTCCATGATTTGATATATATAATTACTACTTATTTTAATAATGTTTTCGTCCTTCATTGATACTATGTAGTGAAATAGACTTTTATTATAAATAAATCAAATGAAGAGTTTGTGTTATAATAAAAGAAACAGAGCATGGGAAATTGGAGCATTTGTAGATTCTGATGCTCGAAATGACCTCCCGCGGTCACGTTTCTCTCACCGCCTGTCAACACGATATTAACTCTTTAAATATGCCAAGTGATTTTAAACGATGGTTAAAAGAGATCTTCAGCTTATTTCGGGTCGTTTTGCAGAGAAATGTTCGATTTTGATGGATTTCCAGCTCTGTTTGGTGTAAATTGATTCAATTTTCTACTTGTCTGTCGACACAATGGAATTATCGCGTTCGTGAATGTCTGAGAAGAGTAATAAATTGTGTTTTAGGTTTAAATTATACAGAAGCACTAAATTATAAGCTTATAATGAACATTATAGTCACAATCGAAAGAGAGATTTGTTCACGCTAGGTGCAGATTTCAAACAAAGCCTGTGCGGAACATTTATGAGACCCCAAAAATTTTATTTGCGAAATAAAGAGATTAAGGGTGGATATGAATTGTGATGCTAGTCGTTTTTGATGACAAGGATTGCCATTGGAGATATTTGGCCTCAAAGATGCCTAATTTTGGTATTTTTGAAAATGCGTCGTCACATAGTTAATAATTAATTGAATTTGATTGACAGGGAATCGCTTATCATGAGTCAAAACTTACGTCGTGAACTGGTAAAGGATATACAAGTGCTCAAATCAAAGGAAAACAACATATATTGAATAGCGTGAGTTTGAGAGCTGTTTACTTTTCTCCCTTGATTTGGCAGCATTTAGAGGTTTTGCCTCGAAAAACGAGGTGAGGTGGTCTAACTCCCCCCGGAAAATCCCAAAAAGCAAACCACTTTGGCTTCTTGAGTTTTTAGGTGAACCCTTTAATCTGGCAAAGTTTCATCAAAATCGATGAGATGGCATGTGTCACCACTGCCTGGTCCTCTCATGGACACGCTTAGGACTGGGCTCTCCTCTTCCTCTCCCTCGCAACATCTTGTGATAGTGTTACACAGGGAACCCCGATTTTTGCAACCATTTACGCTAAACGAGAAGTTCGCCACATGTTCTAACGTCAACTCTCGATGTCTACAAAAAGGTGGTTCGTTTTTGCGTTGAAATTCAGAATTTTACAGGGTACATAAAGGTTCGAGGGGATCATTTGTGCTACGGATTTATAACCTTAAGGCCCTGTTACACGTAACATTTTCTCGTGCAACTCGTCTCAAAAACCTTCATTTACCTTTGTTGTGATTACTTTATTAAAATCATTACAGACATTAAAGTAATCACAACAAAGGTAAATTATTAGAATAAAGAGATTTTCAGTGATCATTCGTAGTTTTCATATATATTCTCCCATACAGATAATCAGCTTGGGCTACCTTAGCTTCTACTTTCTGCAACAATTTTTGTAAAAATTTACGCGTAACATGGGTCCATGCAACTTGTCTCGCGCCACAACTAGAGCGAACGAGTCGATCACTGAGAAAGGGAGAACTTATAACATAATAAAAACAGACCAAAACACAATTATTTTCGGTAAACATGGCAGACGAGGACGAAAGATTACGATATTTTCCCAGAAAAGAGTGGAAATGACGCTTTCGCGATTATACGCGTGCAACTTGAAATTTGTTTGTGCGCGAGACAAGTTTTTTTCGCGAGATGAGTTGCACGAGAAAATGATACGTGTAACAGCGCCTTTAGAGCGAGCACATTTCAGTATGACTGTGAAAAACCACGGCCGGCGCACAGTACAGTACGGTCACGGCACTCCGGTATCCTAAACGGCATCACGGTCACGGTACGTACGTCACGTAAGTTTTTCAGTCATACGAAATGTGCTCTAATTATTCTATAGTGCACTTGACTGACTGTCTGTCTGTCCGCTGATTTGAATACTGGGGGGGGGATTAGTGCTAATCCTGGATTAGCGTCAAATAATCCTGGATTAGCGCTTAATCGCCTTTCCAACAACCAGGCCCAGCTGGTATCAAGGTAGTCCGTCCGTGTTCAAGATGGCGGCTGCTCGAGTTATATTATTACAATCAGTGGACAGACAGACAGTCCGGCCAAGTGGAAAGTGTCCGACTGAGCACAATTTAACTGAAGGTCTGTCTTATTAAACCCAAACATTTCGTTGAGGATTTTATTTTTTTATCGATCTCTATTCAAAGCATTTTATGACAGCAGTAACCACAGGATGCCCGAGTAATGATTACTGAGCAGTAACCACAGGAAGCCCGAGTAATGATTACTGAGCAGTAACCAAGGGAAGCCCGAGTAATGATTACTGAGCAGTAACCACAGGAAGCCCGAGTAATGATTACTGAGCAGTAACCACAGGAAGCCCGAGTAATGATTAGTAACCACAGGAAGCCCGAGTAATGATTACTGAGCAGTAACCACAGGAAGCCCGAGTAATGATTACTGAGCAGTAACCACAGGAAGCCCGAGTAATGATTACTGAGCAGTAACCACAGGAAGCCCGAGTAATGATTACTGAGGAAAACAGCTGTTTTTGTTGAGTATTCACTCAGTCAGCATATGAACAAGTGATTATGTTCACAGACCAATAACAAAGTAGCAAATAGCGCGCTTATGCAAATGAAAAACCAACCATTTGTTGCTCATCATAGACTTCTGTATACAACTGAACAAAGACTATTTTTAGTCAACATTTTGGTAATCAGCACTAAGCGAGTATAAAGAACCCTCTAGATACCGTGAAGCTATGAGTGGGCAAAAGAAGCCTTCAGGAGACGCGGAATCAGCGAAACTTGTGACGACAACAGATTCGATCGACGACAACAAAAGATCAAAAGTCTGCTCTGCGTGTTGTGCGGGGTGTTGCCGGTTTTTGATCACAATTTTTCTTCTGCCATTATTAATCATCCTTGCTCTCCTCGCCATCATTGTATGGCTGATACTATGCCCATGTAAGTATAGTACATGTATTACATAAGGACTGATATCTTCAAGTCGGTATTATTTTTTTATTGTGTCCGCAAAAATGAAAAGATGAGCAATCAACTTATTCAAGAATTAACTCAGTCGACGAGCGACGATTCAAGGAATCTAATGACAACACAATGACTCTATAGATTACTCTACTACAGCACTTGTTCACACAGAGAATATGTTCAGTGCATTCGTATCTCTCACACGTAACAGATATCGCGCTATTTCACCGAAAACATTTTTCAAAAAAATGAAAAGATGAATAATGTATGTCATATTCGTATGGATAGCGGTAAAGGATTGTCATAATCTTGCGTTCGTTTCTGGGCGAAACGCATAAAAAAACGTAACACGAAACGTCGCACGCGGTTTCTACACGTTTTTCGCTTTTCGCACATTTTTAATGGTTGGTATAGTAGTATTAGTAGTTTATTTAATCACGTCACAATGTTATATGTTTTCGTTACCCTTCTTGTTATTGATTCTCAACAACTGTACTTTGTTTTGACAGTGCGATTGTGCTCCGCTTGCTTGGCTCCAGTCATTGACTTGGTCGTCAAAATCGTGACGCTTCCTTTTAGGATCTGCCGCTGGGCGATCGGGGGCTCATTCAGAGATGATCAGTGCGGATGCAACAAATAGTAGCAAGGAAAAACTAAGAATAAAATAAATACTTATTTTAAAATAATAAAGCAAGTAGCTAATTATAGTGCCCGTCCGAGTTATTGTCCATGCCCCGATGAGTCTCTACGACCGACAGATCCCGGCTACTATCACCATAGAAACACCCACGTCTTGAAAGATAGAGCCCGGGTGAAACTTTAAATCACACGTACAACATTTCGCGTGTAAAAGTGACGGAGTTATAAACCGTGCGACAGTTTTCACAGACAACTAAAGACAAACATCGAGCACCATTCAATACAAGTCTATTATTATTATTATTATTACATGCTTTTAAACTTATATAGCGAGGCAGATGTCTTCTAAACAAACACTCATTGAATATTTAAAGTAACCATTGTTACTATTTACACAAGGTTGGATTTCCTCACGGCCTGTAGTCATTGAATATTTAAAGTAATCCAAGGTTGGTGGTTGGATTTCCTCACGTCATTCTACTTCACAATAGTTGTCGCATTCGTTATTTGTCAAAAATCTTGTATTTATAGTTATTGGAAAATAGCAATAATTCATAACCCTCCCACTTCTCTCCCTTCCACTCCTCTCGCCCCAAAAACAATTCCTAGAAGCTTTGAGAAATATGAAATACTTAAAAGATTTAGATTCAATTCGATTAATTATTCATATACTAATAATACTAAACCAAGCTAATAGATTCGTTTGACTCTTGGAGAGGAGTCCAGCTCATTCTTGAGAGCAGCAAGGAAGTCTGTTGTTGAAGCACCACCGCCAACATCGGCCGTAAGCTAGCAAAAATCATAACAAAAATTAGCAATTGAAATTGTGGTGACCTTCCAAACTATAGGGAGAAAGAGAATGCAACATTTAGTTGATGTAGACAAAGAAGACCAAAGACAGTTTTCTTTTCACGCGTACAAAAGTATCCCTGGAAATGGTTGGGCTGCCTGTGGTAGAGCGCACGTACAAAACTAGTGTACAAAAGTATCCCTTGAAATGGTTGGGCTGCCTGTGGTAGAGCGCGCGTACAAAACTAGCGTACAAAAGTATCCCTGGAAATGGTTGGGCTGCCTGTGGTAGAGCGCGCATACAAAACTAGCGTACAAAAGTATCCCTGGAAATGGTTGGGCTGCCTGTGGTAGAGCGCGCGTACAAAACCACAGGCAGCCCAAGCAGGGCATTTGTGGAGTGTACGAACGTACAGCTGAATGTATGGGGCGAAAATATCGTAAAATTGGTTTGTAATAAACTTGACTAACCTTTGTCTGTAGTTGTTTTTGATATTATGTAGATCCTTTCTAGCTGGTTTTTAGCCGTTTTAAGGATTGTTTTAGATTTTTCTACTAGGTGGGGAGAAAAATCTAAAACAACCCTTAAAACGGCTAAAAACCAGCTAGAAAGGATCTACATAATATCAAAAACAACTACAGACAAAGGTTAGTCAAGTTTATTACAAACCAATTTTACGATATTTTCGCCCCATACATTCAGCTGTACGTTCGTACACTCCACAAATGCCCTGCTTGGGCTGCCTGTGACAAAACTAGTGTACAAAAGTATCCCTGGAAATGGTTGGGCTGCCTGTGGTAGAGCGCGCATACAAAACTAGCGTACAAAAGTATCCCTGGAAATGGTTGGGCTGCCTGTGGTAGAGCGCGCGTACAAAACTAGCTTACAAAAGTATCCCTGGAAATGGTTGGGCTGCCTGTGCCATACAATCAGGAAGACTTACTATTCCTTTGGATATTACATCCATTATAGCTTTGTTTATAAGGTCTGCATATGCTGTAAACCTAGAAGAAATTATAACATTCTAACTGGTAAATGAATCACTATACAACCACAATAAATACAAGGAAAGGTACACACAATCAAGCACTGTGCATAATATTAGCATCAGTTTACAGTGTGTGTTCATCACTAATATATAATGTGTACAGTAATTGCTGATCCATACATTCTTAATAATGCGTGCAACGTTGCAACATTAAATAATCACTTTCATTCAGTACTTACTCGAGATGCTCCAACATCAGAGTACTTGCAAATAACATGCTGATTGGATTAGAAATGTCTAACCCTTTGATGTCCAAGCCAGTGTGTCTGGAACCCTATTTCAAACATCATGTTATTATAGTGGAGAATGTCAGCTACTCTGAATACAGTACAAGCATAGTCAGAGTACTACAGCATGTCATGCCTTGTCATTATAATGCTAGATTAGACCATAGTTAGGGACCTCTTATTCCCCTCTATTAACTATAATGAGACTTAGTTGCCGTATGAGTGGGCATCCTACGGCACAGAGTTACAGGCACAGTATGGAATCGAAGACATCTATTCAACCAATCACAGCATGCAAAATCATTGCTCCACCAATCAGAATGCTTTGACAAGGCACAGTCACGTACTGTAACAATGTGAATCCCACTCAGACTGAAATGACTCCATAGCTACAATGTAGAGCCTGCTACTCATACATTATAATGGTGCTGGGTTTTGAAATAGCAGCCTAAATAGTTAGCAATTATTGGACGAGGTTGAGCAAAATATCATGATTTGTTTGTGGTGAGCAGATTAATTATTTGCCGATGCCGAAGGCAGAAAAATAGAGCTGCCATTGTTGAGGAGAATGAAAACACTTATTGGTAGGAAGTTATCTGCAGTGACGTAGTCGTCTCTCAAACAATGAAAATCCCAGAGAAAATAATGTGAATGATAATACTAAATATTGAACTTACTGATTCAAAGACTGCATAATCAGGACCAATATTTTCTCCAGGTACAATACCAGGTCCTCCGACCAGTGACGCTCCAATGTTACTGACAATATTGCCATAGAGGTTTGGTAATAACATTATATCAAACTGCTGTGGATTGCTGACAAGCTAAAATAGTTCAAATTAAATAAATATATGAATTAATTAATTAATAAAGCAAGGGCGGATAGAAGGAAAGGAGCAAGAAAGGAAGAAAGGAAGCAAGGAAGCAAACAAGCAAGCAAGCAAGCAAGCAAGCAAGCAAGCAAGCAAGCAAGCAAGCAAGCAAGCAAGCAAGCAAGCAAGCAAGCAAGCAAGCAAGCAAGCAAGCAAGCAAGCAAGTAAAGCAAGCAAGCAAGCAAGTAAGAAAGCAAGCAAGCAAGCAAGCAAGCAAGCAAGCAAGCAAGGAAGCAAGCAAGCAAGCAAGCAAGCAAGCAAGCAAGCAAGCAAGCAAGCAAGCAAGCAAGCAAGCAAGCAAGCAAGCAAGCAAGCAAGCAAGCAAGCAAGCAAGCAAGCAAGCAAGCAAGCAAGCAAGCAAGCAAGCAAGCAAGCAAGCAAGCAAGCAAGCAAGCAAGCAAGCAAGCAAGCAAGCAAGCAAGCAAGCAAGCAAGCAAGCAAGCAAGCAAGCAAGCAAGCAAGCAAGCAAGCAAGCAAGCAAGCAAGCAAGCAAGCAAGCAAGCAAGCAAGCAAGCAAGCAAGCAAGCAAGCAAGCAAGCAAGCAAGCAAGCAAGCAAGCAAGCAAGCAAGTAAAGCAAGCAAGCAAGCAAGCAAGCAAGCAAGCAAGCAAGCAAGCAAGCAAGCAAGCAAGCAAGCAAGCAAGCAAGCAAGCAAGCAAGCAAGCAAGCAAGCAAGCAAGCAAGCAAGCAAGCAAGCAAGCAAGCAAGCAAGCAAGCAAGCAAGCAAGCAAGCAAGCAAGCAAGCAAAGCAAGCAAGCAAGCAGCAAGCAGCAGCAAGCAAGCAAGCAAGCAAGCAAGCAAGCAAGCAAGCAAGCAAGCAAGCAAGCAAGCAAAGCAAGCAAGCAAGCAAGCAAGCAAAGCAAGCAAGCAAGCAAGCAAGCAAGCAAGCAAGCAAGCAAGCAAGCAAGCAAGCAAAGCAAGCAAGCAAGCAAGCAAGCAAGCAAGCAAGCAAGCAAGCAAGCAAGCAAGCAAGCAAGCAAGCAAGCAAGCAAGCAAGCAAGCAAGCAAAGCAAGCAAGCAAGCAAGCAAGCAAGCAAAGCAAGCAAGCAAGCAAGCAAGCAAGCAAGCAAGCAAGCAAGCAAGCAAGCAAGCAAGCAAGCAAGCAAGCAAGCAAGCAAGCAAGCAAGCAAGCAAGCAAGCAAGCAAGCAAAGCAAGCAAGCAAGCAAGCAAGCAAGAAGCAAGCAAGCAAGCAAGCAAGCAAGCAAGCAAGCAAGCAAGCAAGCAAGCAAGCAAGCAAGCAAGCAAGCAAGCAAGCAAGCAAGCAAGCAAGCAAAGCAAGCAAGCAAGCAAGCAAGCAAGCAAGCAAGCAAGCAAGCAAGCAAGCAAGCAAGCAAGCAAGCAAGCAAGCAAGCAAGCAAAGCAAGCAAGCAAGCAAGCAAGCAAGCAAGCAAGCAAGCAAGCAAGCAAGCAAGCAAGCAAGCAAAGCAAGCAAGCAAGCAAGCAAGCAAGCAAGCAAGCAAGCAAAGCAAGCAAGCAAGCAAGCAAGCAAGCAAAGCAAGCAAGCAAGCAAGCAAGCAAGCAAGCAAGCAAGCAAAAGCAAGCAAGCAAGCAAGCAAAGCAAAGCAAGCAAGCAAGCAAGCAAGCAAGCAAGCAAGCAAGCAAGCAAGCAAGCAAGCAAGCAAGCAAGCAAGCAAGCAAGCAAGCAAGCAAGCAAGCAAGCAAGCAAGCAAGCAAGCAAGCAAGCAGCAAGCAAGCAAGCAGCAAGCAAGCAAGCAAGCAAGCAAGCAAGCAAGCAAGCAAGCAAAAGCAAGCAAGCATTAAGCAAGCAAGCAAGCATGCATGAAAATAGAAGCAATTAGGAGAAAGCAAGCAAGAAGGAGAGAAAGGGAGGGAATAAAGCACGAAAGAAAGAAGAAAAGAAGGAAGCAAGGCGGCAGGAAAACAAGGAGGGAAGAAAAAAGGAAATGAAAAGATGGAAAATTGGAGGGAGGGAAGGGAGGAATTACACAGCAGCTGTGAGAAATCAAGATGGTAAACAAATCAATGAAATGTTGTTGTTTACCTGCATGCAGCAGTTATCAATAATCATGCTGTTGTATTCATGTTGTTGTTTACCTGCATGCAGCAGTTATCAATAATCATGCTGTTGTATTCATGTTGTTGTTTACCTGCATGCAGCAGTTATCAATAATCATGCTGTTGTATTCATGTTGTTGTTTACCTGCATGCAGCAGTTATCAATAATCATGCTGTTGTATTCAATATTTGGATGATTCTTGGCCTCTTCATCGCAACAACGAAGAAATAAGATCAATAATCCATCACCCATTTTCCTACAATTTTTGACTAAAACAGCGAATCAAATCAGTGTGCAGACAATGCATTGACTAAGTGTGTATAACAAATAAGGCAAAATCATTCACATCATTCACAGCATAGGTGTGCAGACAATGCATTGACTGTATAACAAATAGGTGTGTAGAGACAATGTGTGTAGACAATTGACTAAGTGTGTATAAAATGTGTAAAACAAATCATTCAAGGGGGTGCATAGGTGTGTAGACAATGCATTGACTAAGTGTGTATAACAAATAAGGCAAACAGGTGAATCATTCACAGGGTTAAGGGGTGCATAGGTGTGTAGACAATGCATTGACTAAGTGTGTATAACAAATAAGGCAAACAGTGAATCATTCACAGAGTTAAGGGGTGCATAGGTGTGTAGACAATGCATTGACTAAGTGTGTATAACAAATAAGGCAAACAGTGAATCATTCACAGGGTTAAGGGGTGCATAGGTGTGTAGACAATGCATTGACTAAGTGTGTATAACAAATAAGGCAAACAGTGAATCATTCACAGGGTTAAGGGGTGCATAGGTGTGTAGACAATGCATTGACTAAGTGTATATAACAAATAAGGCAAACAGTGAATCATTCACAGGGTTAAGGGGTGCATAGGTGTGTAGACAATGCATTGACTAAGTGTGTATAACAAATAAGGCAAACAGTGAATCATTCACAGGGTTAAGGGGTGCATAGGTGTGTAGACAATGCATTGACTAAGTGTGTATAACAAATAAGGCAAACAGTGAATCATTCACAGGGTTAAGGGGTGCATAGGTGTGTAGACAATGCATTGACTAAGTGTGTATAACAAATAAGGCAAACAGTGAATCATTCACAGGGTTAAGGGGTGCATAGGTGTGTAGACAATGCATTGACTAAGTGTGTATAACAAATAAGGCAAACAGTGAATCATTCACAGGGTTAAGGGGTGCATAGGTGTGTAGACAATGCATTGACTAAGTGTGTATAACAAATAAGGCAAACAGTGAATCATCACAGGGTTAAGGGGTGCATAGGTGTGTAGACAATGCATTGACTAAGTGTGTATAACAAATAAGGCAAACAGTGAATCATTCACAGGGTTAAGGGGTGCATAGGTGTGTAGACAATGCATTGACTAAGTGTGTATAACAAATAAGGCAAACAGTGAATCATTCACAGGGTTAAGGGGTGCATAGGTGTGTAGACAATGCATTGACTAAGTGTGTATAACAAATAAGGCAAACAGTGAATCATTCACAGGGTTAAGGGGTGCATAGGTGTGTAGACAATGCATTGACTAAGTGTGTATAACAAATAAGGCAAACAGTGAATCATTCACAGGGTTAAGGGGTGCATAGGTGTGTAGACAATGCATTGACTAAGTGTGTATAACAAATAAGGCAAACAGTGAATCATTCACAGGGTTAAGGGGTGCATAGGTGTGTAGACAATGCATTGACTAAGTGTGTATAACAAATAAGGCAAACAGTGAATCATTCACAGGGTTAAGGGGTGCATAGGTGTGTAGACAATGCATTGACTAAGTGTGTATAACAAATAAGGCAAACAGTGAATCATTCACAGGGTTAAGGGGTGCATAGGTGTGTAGACAATGCATTGACTAAGTGTGTAGACAATAAGGCAAACAGTGACTAAGTGTGTATAGGTGTGTAGACAATGCATAAAGTGCAAAAATAAGGCAAACAGTGAATCATTCACAGGGTTAAGGGGTGCATAGGTGTGTAGACAATGCATTGACTAAGTGTGTATAACAAATAAGGCAAACAGTGAATCATTCACAGGGTTAAGGGGTGCATAGGTGTGTAGACAATGCATTGACTAAGTGTGTATAACAAATAAGGCAAACAGTGAATCATTCACAGGGTTAAGGGGTGCATAGGTGTGTAGACAATGCATTGACTAAGTGTGTATAACAAATAAGGCAAACAGTGAATCATTCACAGGGTTAAGGGGTGCATAGGTGTGTGTAGACAATGCATTGACTAAGTGTGTATAACAAATAAGGCAAACAGTGAATCATTCACAGGGTTAAGGGGTGCATAGGTGTGTAGACAATGCATTGACTAAGTGTGTATAACAAATAAGGCAAACAGTGAATCATTCACAGGGTTAAGGGGTGCATAGGTGTGTAGACAATGCATTGACTAAGTGTGTATAACAAATAAGGCAAACAGTGAATCATTCACAGGGTTAAGGGGTGCATAGGTGTGTAGACAATGCATTGACTAAGTGTGTATAACAAATAAGGCAAACAGTGAATCATTCACAGGGTTAAGGGGTGCATAGGTGTGTAGACAATGCACTGACTAAGTGTGTATAACAAATAAGGCAAACAGTGAATCATTCACAGGGTTAAGGGGTGCATAGGTGTGTAGACAATGCATTGACTAAGTGTGTATAACAAATAAGGCAAACAGTGAATCATTCACAGGGTTAAGGGGTGCATAGGTGTGTAGACAATGCATTGACTAAGTGTGTATAACAAATAAGGCAAACAGTGAATCATTCACAGGGTTAAGGGGTGCATAGGTGTGTAGACAATGCATTGACTAAGTGTGTAAAAAAATAAGGCAAACAGTGTGAATCATTCACAGGGTTAAGGGGGTGCATAGGTGTGTAGACAATGCACTGACTAAGTGTGTATAACAAATAAGGCAAACAGTGAATCATTCACAGGGTTAAGGGGTGCATAGGTGTGTAGACAATGCATTGACTAAGTGTGTATAACAAATAAGGCAAACAGTGAATCATTCACAGGGTTAAGGGGTGCATAGGTGTGTAGACAATGCATTGACTAAGTGTGTATAACAAATAAGGCAAACAGTGAATCATTCACAGGGTTAAGGGGTGCATAGCAATGCAGGACTAAGTGTGTATAACAATAAGGCAAACAGTGAATCATTCACAGGGTTAAGGGGTGCATAGGTGAGACTAACTAAGTGTGTATAACAAATAAGGCAAACAGTGAATCATTCACAGGGTTAAGGGGTGCATAGGTGTGTAGACAATGCATTGACTAAGTGTGTATAACAAATAAGGCAAACAGTGAATCATTCACAGGGTTAAGGGGTGCATAGGTGTGTAGACAATGCATGACTAAGTGTGTATAACAAATAAGGCAAACAGTGAATCATTCACAGGGTTAAGGGGTGCATAGGTGTGTAGACAATGCATTGACTAAGTGTGTATAACAAATAAGGCAAACAGTGAATCATTCACAGGGTTAAGGGGTGCATAGGTGTGTAGACAATGCATTGACTAAGTGTGTATAACAAATAAGGCAAACAGTGAATCATTCACAGGGTTAAGGGGTGCATAGGTGTGTAGACAATGCATTGACTAAGTGTGTATAACAAATAAGGCAAACAGTGAATCATTCACAGGGTTAAGGGGTGCATAGGTGTGTAGACAATGCATTGACTAAGTGTGTATAACAAATAAGGCAAACAGTGAATCATTCACAGGGTTAAGGGGTGCATAGGTGTGTAGACAATGCATTGACTAAGTGTGTATAACAAATAAGGCAAACAGTGAATCATTCACAGGGTTAGGGTGTGCATAGGTGTGTAGACAATGCATTGACTAAGTGTGTATAACAAATAAGGCAAACAGTGAATCATTCACAGGGTTAAGGGGTGCATAGGTGTGTAGACAATGCATTGACTAAGTGTGTATAACAAATAAGGCAAACAGTGAATCATTCACAGGGTTAAGGGGTAAGGGTGTGCATAGGTGTGTAGACAATGCATTGACTAAGTGTGTATAACAAATTGACTAAGGCAAACAGTGAATCATTCACAGAGTTAAGGGGTGCATAGGTGTGTAGACAATGCATTGACTAAGTGTGTATAAGAAATAAGGCAAACAGTGAATCATTCACAGGGTTAAGGGGTGCATAGTGTGTAGACAATGTATTGACTAAGTGTGTATAACAAATAAGGCAAAACAGTGAATCATTCACAGGGTTAAGGGGTGCATAGGTGTGTAGACAATGCATTGACTAAGTGTGTATAAGAAATAAGGCAAACAGTGAATCATTCACAGGGTTAAGGGGTGCATAGGTGTGTAGACAATGCATTGACTAAGTGTGTATAACAAATAAGGCAAATAGTGAATCATTCACAGGGTTAAGGGGTGCATAGGTGTGTAGACAATGCATTGACTAAGTGTGTATAACAAATAAGGCAAACAGTGAATCATTCACAGGGTTAAGGGGTGCATAGGTGTGTAGACAATGCATTGACTAAGTGTGTATAAGAAATAAGGCAAACAGTGAATCATTCACAGAGTTAAGGGGTGCATAGGTGTGTAGACAATGCATTGACTAAGTGTGTATAACAAATAAGGCAAACAGTGAATCATTCACAGAGTTAAGGGGTGCATAGGTGTGTAGACAATGCATTGACTAAGTGTGTATAAGAAATAAGGCAAACAGTGAATCATTCACAGAGTTAAGGGGTGCATAGGTGTGTAGACAATGCATTGACTAAGTGTGTATAACAAATAAGGCAAATGGAGGATTAAGAGACATAAATTACTTGTAAGTAGATCTACTCTTTGCTTATGGTATAAGCTCAGAAGTATTGTTACCACTACAATGTACACACAGTTTTTTCGCATGCACTCATTTTCTTCCATGCAGCGAGAGTGTAAACTGAGCAAGCGGAATTGCATGTAATCGAGTGTAGTACCACTCATATCATATGTGTGTAGTTTTTCTTTGTTATGCAAGAACTTTATTCCTTTGTATTATTAATTAATGGCGTTACGACTTAACTAAATCTTGTTTCTACATGCGGTAGACATACATGTACATGTAGCTACAAAAATGTACTAAATAGGGGGTACATATGAGTATTCATAACTTACATAATATTTGCCTTGTGAACAGCAGTTACTTTGTTGCGACTATGCCTCTCAGCATACTGGAAAGCATACTCTGCTATCTGCACACACTTTTCCTCTGTAGATATTTTAAAGGTTTCTACAACACCTGGAACAATCTGGAATGGATAGGATACATGTACTTTAAATACCTGTAGAACAGAGTACTGATGGAGGGCACTAGCGTAGGGTGGGTGGGGCACGGAGGGCCACATGCTCCTCCTAAATTTTTGTTAAAGATGTTTGTTTCTTTTTGTTTGTTTGTTTGCTTTTACTTTTTGTAGCTACTGCCTTCTGGGAAGGCGTAGCTACTATGCCATCGAGTGTGTACATTGTAAGTCCGTAAGTGTCCAAATTTTCGGGTTGACTCGGATTCGTTCGGAAAATCCGATTGAAGTGAGTCGAATTACTCGAACGAGAGCGAAGATGAGGAAAGACTAGAAAACCTTTTCACGATGATACCAGATGTAATTTTGTTCTATTCTCGTCTCGACCGGCGTTTGGTTCGACTACATTTTGTTGATTTTGTCAACTTGCGTCAATAAGCGACTTCTTATCGATTGCAACGTCCAAGCTACGTTCTTCCATGTGCTCGATGTGTGATGTTTACGTTTAATAAGAGTGAGGTAAAGTAAAGACTCTAGTCTCTATTTACATGTACAATGATTTTGTGCTTTTCTGCATCAGTAATCAAGCACAGCTTTCAGTTGATGTGTCCAGTGTTTTCTCGTAAATAATTGTTCAGGTTTTTTGACAGTCTTTATATAATTTCCACCAGGCAAACGCCGAACCAAGGTGGTTGTTCAGTTGACGATTACGTACTTGTTTAGCACAGTATTAGAACAGGCATTGCTATTACAATTAGTTACAGTTCTATTATATATGTTCTCTCAAATAAATGATTGTTACGATTACCAAATGTTCTTGTTGATTAAATTTTAAATAACAGTTATTTTCGTAGTTATTCTCTTCGTGTATAGGGAGCTGTGCCAGACTGTTGTTTGTTGTCGATTTCCGTTCATATCGTTTATTGAATTACTTGTGTAAAACTTGTGAACACTTGAAATCTCACTCTTTAAGCTAATGATTCAAATGTTTGTTTTTATTTTTGTTATTATGGTTCATTATATAAGTTATATATTTATAGCTTTACTTTGTTCTTTTGGATAGACAAAGAGCCACATCGGTGGAAATGCAATCATTAACCATTTATTATTAAGTTATATTATCATTTTTGTTACACCAACATCACAACAATTTCTTTTCACGCTACATTTCTTTTCTCCATAATTTCTTTCCTTCATTTCTCTCTTTTTACTATTTTTTCTCTTGATTATTTCTGAACTCATTGTCTATTCGTTTTATTACTGGCTTCACAGCAGTAGCTACATGCAGTCCTAGGCTGCTTATTTTTTATTCTGGGTGCTCCTCCAATTCCTCCTTGCTACGCCCCTGGTAGAGGGTGCATCATCTGTCACTTAGTAGACCAGTTCCGACTGAAGGGGCACATATATTAAATTTCGTACCTTCACCTTAAGTAGCGACTCGCATAAGAGGTGGAGCGGATTTGGACTTGAAAGCGATTTCAAACCGTTAATCAGACCTTGTTTGCTTTTAATTAAATACAAGAATTTGATTAAAGCTCAAAAAAGGTGTCGTAGCGCCAAATTCAAACCTATATATTTAGATATAACTGGTGTTAGATAATATCCAACAATAAAACTTTTCAAGAAAGCATAAAATATTCATACAATTGTATTGTAGAAGTTTCAGCGATTTCTATCGTGAGAAAGTTTGTATACTGAAGAAAATGATCATACCATACACTGTAATTGGATAATGTTTGTAATGAGTCACCAAAATAAGCCTAAATGGCCGAGAATGCTACTAATTCGAATCAAACCGGTTGGTTTTGATAATATGTACACAATTCACTTGAATTAAATATAAGAAATTTGAAGAAATTAAAGATTTCTTTGATCATAACCAACTGCATGGTCTGTGTTGTATTTCCGCTAACCATGATATCTATTCAGCTAATCTCCAATTGTATTGGTTCGTTTGGTACTTCACACCTCAGCATTTGGAATCCTTCCACAAATGACCTTTCTTTCGACGTGACCTTTCAAGTCGAATGCAGTTTCGTGGAATCTCCACTCCAAATGTTTAGAACATGAACATACTACAGCAACACAATATGCCATGGAAACTTAAATAAACCTAATTGTTGCATAACTACAAAGAAACATGGATGAATAATAATGTATTTGCTGGATATAAACATTCTGAAGAGTCTCACATTTCAACAACTTGGAGTCATTTACCTTCGTATCACAAGCTTCCTCACAATGAAAATCCGTATAACTTCATGTAATAGCGAATTATGCTAAGTACTACCAAATATGGTTCGCTCATTGTTGGAATCTATGGCAAACTATGAAATATCGGAAAAAGATGGCCTCTCAGCCAATCACATTTGAGTATTTGTATTTTGCCGCGAATGCTGGCACCCGCTGTTATCGCTTTGGTGCTCCAGTTGTAATACGAGTCACTACTTAAGTCAGAAAGAAACACATACAGTCCACTATCATACAACAGCTAAGTATAGTACCTCATGTTCAAGTTGACTGTATTCCCCTTCTGTATTCTGTCTTATTATAACAAGATCTACATCATTATGTCTGAAAATAACATAAATTATCAAAATAACAAACAAACTTGTTGAATGTCAAGGATGGCAAACAAACAGGTTGACAGACTGTGGATGGATGGACAGACAGCAAGGGCCATAAGTTTTTCAGCTGAAGCTGTTATATGTATTCCCTTGTAAAATAAAGTTTATTATTATTATTATTAAACAGACAGGTTGACAGACTGTGGATGGACAGACAGCAAACAGACAGGTTGACAGACTGTGGATGGATGGACGGACAGCAAACAGACAGGTTGACAGACTGTGGATGGACGGACAGCAAACAGACAGGTTGACAGACTGTGGATGGATGGACGGACAGCAAACAGACAGGTTGACAGACTGTGGATGGACGGACAGCAAACAGACAGGTTGACAGACTGTGGATGGACAAACAGCAAACAGACAGGTTGACAGACTGTGGATGGACAGACAGCAAACAGACAGGTTGACAGACTGTGGATGGACGGACAGCAAACAGACAGGTTGACAGACTGTGGATGGACAAACAGCAAACAGACAGGTTGACAGACTGTGGATGGACAGACAGCAAACAGACAGGTTGACAGACTGTGGATGGACAGACAGCAAACAGACAGGTTGACAGACTGTGGATGGACAGACAGCAAACAGACAGGTTGACAGACTGTGGATGGACAGACAGCAAACAGACAGGTTGACAGACTGTGGATGGACGGACAGCAAACAGACAGGTTGACAGACTGTGGATGGACAGACAGCAAACAGACAGGTTGACAGACTGTGGATGGACGGACAGCAAACAGACAGGTTGACAGACTGTGGATGGACAGACAGCAAACAGACAGGTTGACAGACTGTGGATGGACAGACAGCAAACAGACAGGTTGACAGACTGTGGATGGACGGACAGCAAACAGACAGGTTGACAGACTGTGGATGGATGGACGGACAGCAAACAGACAGGTTGACAGACTGTGGATGGATGGACGGACAGCAAACAGACAGGTTGACAGACTGTGGATGGATGGACGGACGGACAGCAAACAGACAGGTTGACAGACTGTGGATGGATGGACGGACAGCAAACAGACAGGTTGACAGACTGTGGATGGATGGACGGACAGCAAACAGACAGGTTGACAGACTGTGGATGGATGGACGGACGGACAGCAAACAGACAGGTTGACAGACCGTGGATGGATGGATGGACAGCAAACAGGAATTACCTTGTGTTAATGCCAGGAATTGACTTACATCTTACAGTATTTGCAAACAGGTCCAAACGCAATCTGATTAACACAAAAATAGATGATGATTATTATTATTATTATATGATTACACATGATCCAGGATGCAAATTGAAATCTACCTCAGCTCAAGGTTAAGGGATCTGAAGTCAGGGTGCGTATCAAGAGGGGTAAAGATGTTTCCTACAACACAGGAAAATGTTGATTGTCAATAGAAGTTTACATGTACATGTATCTCATTAACTCAATCAATAATCATTGTTGTAATCCAACCTTTAATAGCAACTCCATTCCTTTTAATGGATGTTATGGCTTGATCCATAGCATCTTCATGTGAATCTTGATCAACTATGTGTAAGCCACTAACGTAATATCAAATAAAACTCAGTCTTGATAAGAACATGTGAATACAGTCCTTTCAGAAAACGTTATTGCTGACCGGCCTCATGACTATGCGACTAGATAGTACAGCTGGGTATGGGTAGAAATCACTGAGGCAATAAATTATTCGCTCTGAAATTTTATTTTCTCAATATCATAATGGAGAGTAATACTTGAATGAATGTATGCCTTCATGTTTTATGTAAGGAAAATAAGAGTCGCTATTCATGACTCATTTTCAGTCAAGGACATTCCATGCTGTGACAATATGCAGTTGTTGAAAGACCACTACATGTAAATCATCCAATTGCAAACAACTCACCAGCATAGGTCTTTACTGTTAGCTTGAGGCATGCCAGCTAATATCATGTAATACCTCTTCAGTGATTTCTACCCATACTCCCATTCAGTCTAGTCGCATACATTGTAGTCGTGAGGCCGGACAACGTATGTAGTATGTATCTATAGAAGCAAACTTGTAGCTTTACCTTAAATTAAGTTCTTACCGGTCAGTGACAACGTATGTATCTATAGAAGCAAACTTGTAGCTTTACCTTAAATTAAGTTCTTACCGTCAGTGACAACGTATAGTATGTATCTATAGAAGCAAACTTGTAGCTTTACCTTAAATTAAGTTCTTACCGGTCAGTGACAACGTATGTATCTATAGAAGCAAACTTGTAGCTTTACCTTAAATTAAGTTCTTACCGGTCAGTGACAACGTATGTAGTATGTATCTATAGAAGCAAACTTGTAGCTTTACCTTAAATTAAGTTCTTACCGGTCAGTGACAACGTATGTAGTATGTATCTATAGAAGCAAACTTGTAGCTTTACCTTAAATTAAGTTCTTACCGGTCAGTGACAACGTATGTAGTATGTATCTATAGAAGCAAACTTGTAGCTTTACCTTAAATTCAGTTCTTCAAAATCCACAGGAACCCCAACATGTCTATGAAAGTAAGGTACATGTACATGTGTGTATAAAGGATGAGTTTGTTATTATTTTCATAGTTTCATCATTGACAAAAAGATGTATTGTGTAATGAAAATGATTCACAAATTTGATGTACATTACTCACAAAGAAATCAGTATTACAATACATGTAGATATAATGATAATAATAACCTGAATATATCCTTGACAGCAATAACCATTTCTGGTCCAATACCATCCCCTGGGATCAGTGTAACAGTGTTGCGGCCACCATACCTTGCAAGTGGAGGTGCATCATGGGAATGGGAATATGCCAAATTCTAGAGCAATCAATATTACATGTATTATATTATTAATAACTGGATAATAACAGATAAAGGAATTGGAACCGTCAGAGAACAAAGCACATTCCGTCTTGAATTATGATATGTGGCTGAATATAATTTAGACATTGAAGTTAAAATCGAGACATGCTGGCCAGCAGCCATGAGGTACAATGTACATGTACAATGTATGCAATGTACGGGGTGCCCCATGCCTCAAGCAGGCTCATTTGGCCATCATTGTAGATAGTTGCAGATCTAATCATATATGGCGTGCTGCCATTGTTTCTCTCTGTTTCTAAGCTAAAACTCAAGTATTTTTTTTAATTGATTTTTGTTATTTTTATTATCACCGTGTGTATTTTACATTCTGATAGTATTGGTATAAATAAAAACAGTTCAGTGATTTTGTTAGAGTGCAATTTAGAAAAGCTTGAAAACTAAATCACTAATTAGTACTAAATAGCACTAATGAAACAATAGAAAACAATAGAAATACCTATATTTAGTACTATTTAAAGTTAGTACTATTTCACGCTTTTCTAAATTGCACTCTACAACATTATTTCACAAAAACAATTACAATTACAACTTATGTATATACAAAAAAAACATTTAGATGGCAAGATTAATTTAGAAACAGAACAAAAAATATATAGAGATGAAACAACCAGATTATGTGCAAGATCAATGATATCGATGTACAGCAGAATCTAAAAACTCAAGTATGGCATGACAAACTCCACGCAATAATATATAGAGATGAAACAACCAGATTATGTGCAAGATCAATGATATCTAATAGATGTACAGCAGAATCTAAAAACTCAAGTATGGCATGACAAACTCAACGCAATAATATATAGAGATGAAACAACCAGCTTATGTGCAAGATCAATGATATCTAATAGATGTACAGCAGAATCTAAAAACTCAAGTATGGCATGACAAACTCCACGCAATAATATATAGAGATGAAACAACCAGCTTATGTGCAAGATCAATGATATCGATGTACAGCAGAATATAAAAACTCAAGTATGGCATGACAAACTCAACGCAATAATATATAGATGAAACAACCAGCTTATGTGCAAGATCAATGATATCGATGTACAGCAGAATATAAAAACTCAAGTATGGCATGACAAACTCCACGCAATAATATATAGAGATGAAACAACCAGATTATGTGCAAGATCAATGATATCTAATAGATGTACAGCAGAATCTAAAAACTCAAGTATGGCATGACAAACTCCACGCAATAATATATAGAGATGAAACAACCAGCTTATGTGCAAGATCAATGATATCGATGTACAGCAGAATATAAAAACTCAAGTATAGCATGACAAACTCAACGCAATAATATATAGAGATGAAACAACCAGCTTATGTGCAAGATCAATGATATCTAATAGATGTACAGCAGAATCTAAAAACTCAAGTATGGCATGACAAACTCCACGCAATAATATATAGAGATGAAACAACCAGCTTATGTGCAAGATCAATGATATCTAATAGATGTACAGCAGAATCTAAAAACTCAAGTATGGCATGACAAACTCCACGCAATAATATATAGAGATGAAACAACCAGCTTATGTGCAAGATCAATGATATCTAATAGATGTACAGCAGAATCTAAAAACTCAAGTATGGCATGACAAACTCCACGCAATAATATATAGAGATGAAACAACCAGCTTATGTGCAAGATCAATGATATCGATGTACAGCAGAATATATACTACTCAAGTATGGCATGACAAACTCCACGCAATAATTTGGATGCTTCATTGTTTAATTGCGGGGAGTTTTGTGGTCTCATGCATCCCCAGGTTAGGCAACAAATAACAGGTTAACACCTGGTGTAACAGCTCAAGCGAAACATTAACTCCGCCAATGACAATGGCCATGAGCGTGGTCTCCATTAGTCTATCACCGGAGGTCTTGGCTGCTATTCAAGCGGCATCAACCCAGGCTGTACCCGAGACGGAGCATCAACAGCATTGACATCGTATGACATTGAGTGTACCAATGGGAGACATATCACTCCTGGTCTTCTAAGCAGAGCAGGGGATTTCTTGGCATCAGGAAGCGGTTTTCGTGGCATTAACCTCAGCTACCCAAGGTAGGTCGCCATATGTTCCTTCATTTGTGAGTATGTTCACTCCACTGGCATCAGCGATTCCCTCCTTATTGTATTCGTCCACTCACACACCATTGGCTTTATTGAAATCAAACAGGCACATGCATGAAAACCACAAACTACCACTGCCGCTTCACCAAGGCCTGGACCATCCATTCGTAGTGGGCCCTGGTTGGTAAGTCAAATCACGGCCGCCAAGTATGTGGACTTGAGCAACTTGCTGGCTGCCAACTTAGTGCAGGTTGAGGCGGAACCTCAATTGCTGTTTGATGGCATTCAGAGAACATGTGGCGGCCACTAAGGTTACAGACTGGTATTGCAGTACTTGGAGTTCCTTTGACCACCCCACCCCGCCCCTGTTCCCATTCCCTCCTCTACTTGGCTGTGACTGTATCTATCCTGTATCTCTATAGAAATTTCATGACAGTTTACTAATGCCCCATTCACACCAAGGCTTAAACATGGTTTAAGGTGGTTTAACTAAACAGGTTTAGAACTGATTATCTACAGACATAAACTGTCCTTTATGTTGCATAGTATAAATTCCAGGTAGTTTGATTCTTGTGAAATTAGATGCCCTCGAATTAGAGAAGCGAGAATAAACCTAGTTTAACTAAACAAGGTTTGGTGTGAATGGGGTATAAGATAGCCAAGGAACAAAAACATGTACTCCTTTCGTCTTTCGTACATTGCCCGGGGTGCAGGGTCGGGTTGAATAGTTTCAGAATCTAGAAATACGGCGAACACTTCTATAAATGTAATGGTACCTTTGTAGTGATGTACGGTAAGGCTCTAGTACATGTTTTTAGCAATGTTTTGTTGAAACACCTTTGGAACACTCCACAACACACCGCCATGTTGTTGATCGCTGGCTCGTATTCAATCAGCGGAATACAACCGCAATGCCTCATGGGAGATTACTAAAACAAAATGGCGGACGAGGTGGACAGAGAATACTTTGAAAGGCTTTCTAAGGATGAACTGGTTGCTAAAGTACTCGAACTACAACGTGAGAATAAGCAAATGCTGCTAAAACTGTCTAAGAATACTGGTGTTGAAGAATCGGCCGCGAAAAATACCGAACAAGGAAAGAAATCGAAAAAACAGAAATCACAAAATAGACAATTTGATTTCAAAAGATACAATAAGAGACACATAACTTTAATGATTGCATACCTTGGCTGGGATATGCATGGATTTGCTGCACAGGAAAATATTAACACAACTATTGAATCTTACCTATTTGATGCCTTGGTCAAAGCACGACTTGTGGAGGGGAGAGAAGGGGCGAATTATTCTCGTTGTGGACGGACAGACAAGGGAGTCAGTGCATTTAGACAAGTTGTATCATTGGATGTTCGATCTAATATGTCTGAGGGTCTGGGTGTTACTCAGTCAGATGGCTTTGTCAACAAAGGAAAAGGTAGGTGTTTGGGATGCCTGTGGTGACATTAATTAATTTACATAATTAAAATAACCACAAAGTAAATTTAATGTCTGTATAATTTTAATTCAGTTGTGCATTGATTCATTCCTGCATTGATTGATTCACTTATCTATCCATCCATACATTCATTCTTCCATTCATTTATTTCTCCATTGATTCATTCTCCCATCCACCTATTCATTGCTTCTTTCTTTCTTTCTTTCTTTCTTTCTTTCTTTCTTTCTTTCTTTCTTTCTTTCTTTCTTTCTTTCTTTCTTTCTTTCTTTCTTTCTTTCTTTCTTTCTTTCTTTCTTTCTTTCTTTCTTTCTTTCTTTCTTTCTTTCTTTCTTTCTTTCTTTCTTTCTTTCTTTCTTTCTTTCTTTCTTTCTTTCTTTCTTTCTTTCTTTCTTTCTTTCTTTCTTTCTTTCTTTCCTTCATCCACTTATAGTATATTTCATATTGATGATTCTGCTGCTCTCATCCTTTCTCAGGTCCTACTACAAATGAACTTCCATATGTCCAAATTCTTAATAACCTTCTTCCCGATGAAATCAGAGTTCTCTCCTGGGCTCCTGTCAAATCAGCATTTGATGCAAGATTCAGCTGTACACACAGAAAATACAAATATTACTTCCCTTCAGCAGACTTAGACTTAGACTTGATGAACAAAGCTGCCAAGAAATTAGAAGGAGAGCATGACTTTAGGAACTTCTGTAAGATGGATGTTTCAAATGGTGTGGTGCAGTTTAAGAGGGCTATAGCTTCTTTTGTCATCAAGAAAGGCAGCATACTTCCTAAAGGCCAAGAAAATGTACAGATAATAGACTGTGATGAAAGCAGTATGGATGGTTATGAGATGTGCGAGGCTGTAATATGTGGGTCTGCATTCCTTTGGCATCAAGTTCGCTGCATGATGTCTGTCATTTTGATGGTTGGTCAGAGACTTGAAACACCAGAAATCATTGATTGGCTACTTGATGTGAAAAACTGCCCTCAACGACCACAGTACAACATGGCATTGGAGTTCCCTTTAGTGTTGTATGATTGTGTATTTGAGGATATTCCTTGGGTCTATGAACCAGCTGTTCTTCAGTCTGTATATAAGCATTTACAGCACTTATGGTCTGTACATGGTATTAGAGCTACTATGTTGAGAGACTTAATTAATCTGGTTAATGATGTTCCAGTGTCAGGGAATGATGATTCTCTGTGCAGCTCTGCTACCAGTGTAAAGCTTAGCCAATACAATCAGTCTGGCTTTCTGATACTTGGTGAGAATTGCAAGACACACAAACTACTCAAGAAAAGAGCAATGTGTGAGAGCTTTGAGCAAAAACTGGAGAATGTTAATTCAAAAAGAGTGAAAAAAGGAAAAGAACTCTTAGCACCTAAAGTGACAGAAATAAAAACCTGAAAAAGAGGATGAGATACGAACCTGAACTGTCTTCAATAGAAACTTTATGTAAATTACGTCGACCATATCGACCACTAATAAAATTCAAAGTACATCATGTTTGAACTAATTGTATAAACATTATAAACACAATCTAAACAAATTGTTCACACATATATAATGAGTTTGTTACTCCCCTTGAGGTATCCTTCCAGAAAACTTAAAACACACACCTTACAGTGAAACCTAATCAAACCTCCATCAGTGAATCATCCACTTTGACGTTTGTTTTTACGCTTATCATACTTATCTTTAATGCAACTCTTTGAATAAGACCGAACAGGTGGGAAAACAAATCTATTAGACACAAAAGCCAGCGGTATATGCTCCTGAAGGGATAATGAATAGCCGTACTTCAAGACGGAAGAGACACCAGTCAGACGTAAACTGTGGAGCCGTTATACTATTCACTGTGAAAACAAAGAGACAAACACGTCTTAACGAAACTTTATTTATATAACATTTCCATTTATTTATAAAGCCATTTGTCCTTCGAGCACAATGTCTGCTTGTTTTTCTTTCTCCTGTTTAGTTTCCGGTTGTTTTCTTTTTAGTGTTTTCACAAACGCTTCTCAAAAAGCTGCTTCAAGTACTCGAATTATGATCTTTTGAAAAACATATCTTAATAAATTACTCTTGAATTAAGATGACATTTAGGAACTTTTAAAACTTGGATCAGTTTGGCATTAGCGCCGGCAAGCCTCGGTGATCACTTGGTAAAAGAGTTATTTCAAGAACTTTGTTGTAAATCCATAATCCATCTTTTCAAGTTCAAAGCTTAACGGATTTCGTGCCAATGTCATTTTACTTTCCATTGCCAATGAATGGTAAGTTCCAGAATCGATATGACTTTATACTGGAGTCTAGTTTGACAAGTGTCATTAATTCACGAGTTCCACTAGTTGCGTGATTACCCAGTAATGGCAAGGGTACCGCCACGGCATCACCAGCTGCACTTCTTGAATCAGTTATACACGAAAAAATACAATTATTCAATCCATATATTAGTATGGCTTAATTGAAGTTAGAATTTCACCAGAAATGGAAATATAAGAATAAAACAAAACTGAATCATAGAATATTTAATGTCGTGTTCGATCGATCATTTCGCTGTTCACCAATATTTTATTCAAGTTGGTAATAATTTGCTTTGACTCACAATATCTAGAAATGTCGCCCAAAAAACAATATTTTTAATGATTTTGACGTAGGTTTAGTAGACTCGAAGCTGATAAAATCGGTGATCACTTCCAGTTCCTGTCTAAGAAACATGATATTTTTATGGCAGACTGAACTGTTCGTAAAGCAGTGCATGTGTAGAAGTCATTTTTAATTTTGACATTTCCAAGCCGTGCATGGGTTTAAGGCCCCGTCCACACTACTCCGTTTTCGTTTGAAAACGCATCGTTTTTGTATTGTTCTATATCCTCAAGGGAATCGAAAACAATCAGCTCATTACCAGAAACAATAGGAAAACGCAGGTTAGCGTTTTAGTGTGGACGGGGTCTTAGACAAGCTAAAGCCGCATCTACACGAGCAAATTTTCCTTGACAAGTTTTCCTTGACAAGGAAGACTTGCTCATGTAGACGACAAAAACATCGCCAATGTTTTCTTGTCAAGGAAAACTTGCTCGTGTAGATGACAAAAACTTGTCAATTTTTCCTTGTCAATGAAAACTTGTCAATGAAAACTTGTCAAGGAAAACTTGTTCGTGTAGATGCGGCTTAAGATCGAAACTTTTTCTATATCGTGTGATGAGGCGCGCTACTTGCGGTGAAATGTTTAAGTACCCTACACAATAGTACGCACCATCTTTTGAAAATAAAGGTTCCTGGAGATACTCTGTATAAACTAAATACGCATGGAAGATTACATTATTTCAATTGCTAATTGTCTTGCTATCAAGCGATTCTTACAGTCAACCAGTGATGATTTTATTCAAATTTGTTCAGAATTTTTCGTTTCTGCTAATCGAAGGCCAAAAAATCATTTTTCAATGACTGATAATAGCAACTTGAATTACGATGAACTGATATATCTAACAATTTTTAAATGAAATACAATTGTCCTGAATAAAATACTGATTAAGATAAGAATTGACGTACAATTGTCAAAATTGATACGTTCAAATTCAGGTCCAAATGCCGGCTTAGATATTTTGCACCGATAAAAATTAACTTTATCAGTTTATTTACGTTTAGAAATCCTCCGGCATCACACAAGTTTGTTTGGTCAAATGCTTTCGCGTCAAAGAAGAAACGGCCCCAAAGCAACCGGCAGGTGACTAGCTAGTCCAGCTTCAATCCTAATTTGTTCAGCGATACGATGCTTGCCAAACAAGAGAGAATAAGAATCGAAAAAGAATTCGTTCGATTAATTTGGTTCAGAATGTCAAAGATAAATTTCCTATCAAATAAAACGAGGTTTCAAATAAAATTTCATAATATTAATATTGTAAGAATGGATATGTTTGAAGTGCTTTGATGAGGGCCAGAGCAATTATCTCCAAATGGATTTTCACCTTAATCACTGACAGTAAAACGACATTGAGATGATTTTCCTATTGTTTATTCTTCATAAAAGGATTACAATATTCCTGTATATTGACCCAGCAAAGAACATGGTCAATTTTGAACGTATTTGCATTATTGTATCCTTGATATGTTTCTAATTGGTCCAACTTTTACAACCGAAATGTCAGCTCAAAAGACTAACAAAATGTTGAAATGAGAAAGCAAGTGAAAGTTTCATCGCCAAGATCGACTGAGCCCTGAAAGCATTTTGTCATGCTTTATAATATTGGTCCAGTAGGTTCACAGAAAGGCGTCAAAACCATCCATTTTCCGGTGGATTTGGCAGCCGTGTTTCGTTTACGTTTAACTTCCGCCATTACACTTAAGTTAACAATGATGAAATCGCTGACATTATAATTTAGATGCGCGCGCAGCTATAAAACTTCAAACTTGCAGCCAGAAGGTCCGCGTTCGCAACACGGTTTGAGCACACTTCGTAAAACTGTGAAAAGAAGATTTTTAAGTATGACTCCCCCGCGTGGATCCCACCCAAACATGCCTTCAAGTAAGTAACGTTGTGTAGTGCATGGATGCAGTTTATGTGCAATACATTGGCACCATACTGGCTTAGAGTCGATGAGGTTGTACTTCAATGAAATAGGCGTCATCGCAGGCACTGATCGACTTGTGTGCTACACGTATAACAGCAGTACAGAGAAACACAAATCTTGTGCCGGCCAGTTCTAAATTTGAGTATATTGAGGACATTTGGCGAAAATGATCTCATCAAAATTGGGATTGAAAACAGGAGACAAATTAGCCATTTTACTCAAAACTAAAGATAATCGGGATCCGATAATCGTAGTTTAGTTTTGGTTGAATTTACAGAAAATAAGCGATTTTTCGGTCGGCTTCAAAGTAAGATGATCTGACGCTGTAATGTACATGTTTTATGGACCGCGCATTCTTTACTTTGGAACAACATCAGGTGGAGTGTTTATGATTCCTCAAAAAAACACTTGTTTTAGAAGCATCACATACCTGGTACTTGGTGTGAAAGGTGTATGTAACTAACACAGGCAAGTCTGCTTCGTGACTTCACTTTAGAATTGAAAAGTCCCCAAGTTATCTCAGTACTAATAATGACCGCAGAAATGACTAGTTTATTGTGACCATAAAAGAGTGCTGATCTTGTATGATAATCAAGACGTTTGTACATTTTATTTCAACTATTGAAATCAAACGGCGTAGAGATAGGAATAGCTTTACCGCACCCATCATAACCTTGGTTCTCTTGGAGGCGCATTTCTCCATTAGAGGTCCAAATAACTAGCAATAAAATCATTGATTGTCCTTTGACAAGATTATGAAATGAAGACTTATTGGGTTTGCGGTTAGGAACAATTAAACACTCAGTTAAGCAGAATTAACAATTTCCTGCTGTGGTTTTGAATTCCATCTCAGTAAGAATAGTAAAAAACACCAATATCTTGTACCCTAAAGGTTTTAAATCTCTTTATGGTAATAGGTTGCTCGATTTTCAACATTAGCGGCAATGTTTGACCTCTAACCGCACAGCTACACACATCATTACTCACACTGACTGACTACCATTCAATGCTAAGACTTATATTGAGAAAAAGAACAATTAAATGAAAAACCAGAATACGTCGGCTGCTCGGCGATATGGGCATCACACAAAGACGTTTATAACTGAGTTCAGTCTGATCATCAGACGACGTCTTGTTGTCATGATGAAGCGTACATTTTACGCTTGAATTAGACGTCATGAGATGCCGACCCATGCAGTGCCTTTAAACCAAGGAGCTTTTCAACTCCCTGGAATCACATTACTGTCATACTCTGCCCATGAAGCTGCTTTTGAGGTTACACATTCAACGTAAAGTGAAGCCGAAGTGAACAATGCAAAGTTTGTGGTGTCAGGAAAGACGAAAATAATGTTTTTAAACTGTCAAGACTCTGACAACTCTGCTATTAAATAATATTCGATTTCATACACGCCATCACAGCGCGTGATGAACAAAGCCTTTGAGCTTTTATTTGGTGGACTGAAACGTCGGGGGTAAACCGGGGGAGGGGGGGGTAAACTGCTCCGCTTCGTGGAAAGTTCACCGTTCGGTTGCATTGGCGCCTCTTTTCGAACGCTTCATGATCACAGGGGCGTAGCGTGCCTTTTTTGCAATGTACGCACATAGGAACGAGCGCCGAAGGCGTGAGCTTCTAGGGGGGTTAGGGGGCATGCCCCCCCTGAAAATTTAGAAATCTAGAGCCTTGGAAATACCATTTTCTTCGTCAGTTTTCCAGCGGACTTTCTCGCTACATAAATACATAGTAAAATGCATTTATCACTCAGTTTTATGGGGGGATTTATGTAAAGGTTATATAAAGGATTTATGTAAAGGTTATATAAAGGATTCAGAAAAGGATTTATGTGAAGGTTGTGTAAATGGCTTATGTATAGGTTGTGTAAAGGATTTATGTAAAGGTTGTGTAAAGGATTTATGTAAAGGTTGTGTAAAGGATTTATGTAAAGGTTGTGTAAAGGATTTATGTAAAGTTTGTGTAAAGGATTTATGTAAAGGTTGTGTAAAGGATTTATGTAAAGGTTGTGTAAAGGATTTATGTAAAGGTTATGTAAAGGATTTATGTAAACGGGTTATATATATATACCGCTACCGTTATATCATAGCGATATAATAACCCGAGGCGAAGCCAGTTTTTGGGTATTTATTTTGTTTGAGACTGTACTAACTACAATCATCATTATACATGCCTACAATGACTGACTGAAAGGGGAAATTTATTGGGGAGACAATCTGACGAGCGGCGAAGGCGCGAGCTCGTAGGGGGATGCGGGGGTATGCTCCCCGAAAAATTTTGAGGTATAGGGTCTCAAAAATAGCATTTTCCTGCCTTCTGTGAGTAGTTTCTAGCAAGTAATCTGCCGTCAGCTGTTAAGATTTTGTCTTAGATTTCATTTAGTTTGAAATATTTTAATGTTTTTTATAATATATACATATATATTAAGGATTTTAAATTGTACGCACGTGCGTACGTGCGTATATGCACGCTACGCCCCTGGATCAAGGCCGACTCAACTGAAGACATTCCAATCAAGTGTAGAAAAAGAAACAAAATGAACCAGAAATGTTAGACCATGTTTAATAGTTAAGAGTTAAAAACTCTCAAGAATTGAAGAGCATTTGATGACATTCGGCGAAGATATAAACCAAGTTAAAAGCTTTAATCTAGAAAACGTTAGCTGAATTGATACACCGGCTTTCATTAAGAGGAAACAATTATTTAGTAAAAGGGATTAAGGTCACTTTAATATTCCTCATCCATTGAACAGCTTGTAGGTGTGAAAGTGGTACAAACACAACAAGATTACAAACGGCTATTACTAGAATTCAGAGGGAAGTAAAAGAATTGTGAATAGAAAAGAATTGAATTCTGATGTTCGGCATACTTACCAGTAGATGATAAAGTGTTCGACAGTTCCAAAACCGGCCTGAGGCGATCACGAAACTCATTACGATTCATCATTAATTTGCTGTAAAGATTGTATATCGATGTCATTTGGTTTGCGATCATTAATCGATGGTCTTCTTCACTTCTATGAAACATTACTGCTCGCGCGATATTTAAATGGTACTAGTGCACGTACTTCTAGCTCCCGACGTAATCAGGCAATCGAATGATCAGTCGGAAATCGAGTTCGTTCTATCGAACGCAAACACATGATTGCATTCGGTAATCGAACCAAAAGTAAAAAGTAAAGTAAAGCAACCTTATTTAACGTTGGTAACTCGTAACAGTAATATAAATCATATACTCAGGCCCGTAGGAGGGGGGGGGGGGGGGGGGGGGGGGGGGGGGGGGGGGGGTTCGAGGGGTTCGAACGAACCCCCCTTGAGGATATTTTTTTAGTTTTTTTTAGTTTTCTTTTAGATTTCTTTTAGTTTTATATTACGAGATCGTTTCAGAATGACGATCCGAAACGCGATGGTCTTCCTGTGTTGAAAGCAGCGATACTTGTGAACAGCGGTATTACGTAACACCGACATGCATACGTGGCAACGACGGAATACATTTACTAGTTCAGTTTAGGGTCTTTAGGATGCCTCCTAAAAGGCGTAAAAACGAACAGAGTGCTTCTATTGCAAGCTTTTTTCCTAAAGTTCCAAGGCAAGAAGACAAACAGGCGCAACGGCCTCTGGCTCTCTAGTTGAGACAGTTGAGAAGTCACTCGGAAGTAACAAGCTTAGGAGCGGTCATTATATTGTGACTAATAGTTGCCTATCAATGTCCACTGTAAATCATATACTAAGCAGTGATCGGCAAATAATAGTAAGCCGAACTTTAGTCAAGTTAAAAGTAAGGTCCAACTAGGAATCTTGTGTTTTACCAATGCTGTAGCAGCAACACAAGCGAAATCGGAATAGTAAAGGTTATAAGCTATCCGAAAGTACGAAAATAATAGGAATTAAACGAGAATTGGGAAGAATAGTATACACTTGTGAACAGCAGCTAAGGTGTGGCTGATAAGCTGTACACAAAAGTAGGAGCAAAAAAATAAGTAAGAAAAATACGTTTAAGTACCTTTTACCTTAGCTTAAAAATACCCTGGAAATGCAGGAAATGACGTTTAAGAAGACCTAGATTTCAAAATTTTCCGGGGGGGGGGGGGGGGGGATGCCCCCGCACCCCCCGAGAAAGGTGCACCTTCGGCGCACACGATACTGAATCTTTCTAAAACGAACCCCATGTTCAGAATGCCTGCTACGGGCCTGTACTAATAAACCTGAGGCCGACGGTGCGCACTTTACTCCCCTCTTTCTATCAGTGCTCCGTTTTACGGGTATTTAAAAAGCTGCACTGAGCTACACGGATTAGAAAGAAGTGGAAACAAGGACTGAGGTCACGAAGAATTGAAGGATGCTCTCGCTTAGAAGGCCGCACACTAACCAACTAAGCCATCCTTACTCTGTTTGTCCATAATACACAAAATTGTGGGTTGAAGATGATGTTGTTTTTAGAACTCTACCGCGCTATCGGCGCGGAAAATTTGAAATGGTTGTAAAAACTGTCCAAGCAGAAGAGGGAATGAAAGGTAGCTACAACCGAGGTGGCATATATTCGTGTGCTTAATCATTCATCATAGTAACCTGATTTTGCGCACTGGAAAACTTGTGCGCTTATGGCTGATAGTGGGCATGCCACGCTGAGGGGTGTGCCGCGGAGACCTCAAAATCCTGACCCTATTCCAGACCTAAAAATGCGATTTTCCATACCCTATCCCAGACATAAGCTCAAAATTATATACCCTATTTCAGACCTATTTCAGACCCTTACGCATATACGGAGTTTGCCATTATGCGTCAGGAGCGGATCCAGATTGGTTTACAACATTTTCCGGAAAACGGTAAAATTTGTCTACTGTCCAACTGACTGAGTCAAAAACCCAGGAAATGGCACTTTAGGGAGTGTATTTATCCTCAGTCAGTGTACATATATAATTGTAGTTAGTAGCAGCCCCAGTGAACAGTCTCTCAAGCAAAATAAATACTGAAGAAAATGAGTGATCAGCATTTTACTTATTCTCCTTCGCACAACAGAGCGGCGTTTTATAGCCTCTTCTAATAAGGACACATATAGGTTGTTAAGCTCAATATTTTGTATACAAGCCCTTTTATGCTCAAATAACAAAATATCAAATGCCACCAAAATTCGGTGAATGTGTCTCAGAGTCTCTCAGAGATATAAGGCCTTGTACTTTGGGAGAGGTGGCATTTTGATCAGCAGAAAAACCATCGTTTTCGTAAATATCTCCGAGAAGCTTTACTGTAACTTGATAAGATTTTGTCACAAGTTTTGAGTAATGGTAGCACAAATGTATCAATTGCTATTTTTGATGTATCATTGCCAGTTAATGGAAACTGTATGAAAACAGCAGCTTTGCAGTTTTTCCGCTCTGTCCCTTCGCACCCGTTATTAGTGTTATTAGTGTTATATAATTGTATCATATATAATTAACAAGTAACAAGTAACAGGACTATACATGCCTGTCCAATTTGGAAATTAGCTATACTTATTACACTTTTTGTCTAATAATGGGTGCGAAGGAGACTACATTTTTATACTATGTATTTATAAAATTATGTAGCGAGAAAGTCCGCTGGAAAACGAAGAAAATGGCCGATTCCAAGGCTCTAGATTTCTAAACTTCCCGCAGGGGGAGCATATGCCCCCTGACCCCCCTAGAAGTTCGCACCTTTGGCGCTCGTGGCTCTGTGCGTACATGGGAACGTAGCACGCTACGTCCCTGCTTATACGTTAAATGTAACAAAGGACAAATTGACAACAAGCAAAATTAGATTCCAGTATATGTGGAACAGAGCTTTGAAACATTGTTCTTTCCAGATGAGACTATTATGCAAACTAACTGGTTGAAACGACAAGAATTTCATTAAGTCATTTTAATTATGGAGGGGAGGGGGGGGGGGGGGGGGTTGGATCTTATTTATCTCCGGTTTGAGGGGGGGGGGGGGGGGGGGTCAGATCGTTATTTATTTTTCTGTAGTGGGGGGGGGGGGGGGGGGGGGGTGAAGCCTTATTTTTAATCATATTTTTCCCGTTTCTCAACCCCCCCCCCCCCCCCCCCCCCCCCCACCTCCTGCTAATTAAAGCACAGTCCATAAGTCATACAACACTATGGTTAGAGTGAAATAGAAAAATAATATATTGACGCGACTCCACATGTACAGTTTTTGGGAATTTTTGGGTCATTTGCACCCTGAGCATCCCAATGTTTTAGCCAAAACAATAGAATCCAAAATGGCCGCCGTATCGGCGAAAAGGTCTATTGAACAGGCAGGTTACTCACATCATGACGGGACGAGGCGCATCAGTGGACCAATCAAATCATCATACAGCAACAATAACTGATAACTCACAACAAATACTTCGTTACCATAAGCCGCAGTGTTTAGGGGCGGTTTTAGTACGATAGTCTTTGTAGACGGCAGCGGCACGGAAGGAAGTCTTGGTATATGTTTAGTCTGTCTAAGTTTGTCTAGTTTTTCTTATCTGCAAGACTTCGTAAATAAAATATTTGCTTGGCAAATATCGAATGAGTTACGTATGAGATACAAAGCTACCTAGAGTTGAACTGTCATACCTACGCGGTTGTCTTGATGTATCAGGACATACTTACCTTTAGTTGAAAGAGCGGAAAGGTACGGAAGCCCAGGAGGGTCACTGATGCTTTTTGTTTTTAAGATTTTCGTTTTTGTTTTTAAGGTTTTCGTTTTTGTTTTTAAGTTTTTCGTTTTCGTTTTTAAGGTTTTCGTTTTTGTTTTTAAGGTTTTCGTTTTTGTTTTTTGTTTATTGGTTTTTTGTTTTTAAGTTTTTAGTTTTTGTTTATAAGTTTTTCGTTTTTGCTTATTGGTTTTTCGTTTTTGTTTTTAAGTTTTTCGTTTTTGTTTTTTGTTTATTGGTTTTTCGTTTTTGTTTTTAAGGTTTTCGTTTTTGTTTATTGGTTTTTCGTTTTTGTTTATTGGTTTTTTCGTTTTTGTTTTTAAGTTTTTCGTTTTTGTTTTTTGTTTATTGGTTTTTCGTTTTTGTTTTTAAGGTTTTCGGTTTTTTGGGGGGGGTTTTCGTTTTTGTTTATTGGTTTTTCGTTTTTGTTTTTAAGGTTTTCGTTTTTGTTTTGAAGGTTTTCGTTTTTGTTTTTAAGGTTTTTGTTTTTAAGGTCTCTTTTTTTTTTTTTTCAAATTTTTCGATTTTTACTATTAAAAAATTAAAAATAAAATAAAAAAAATGAAAAAAAAATGAAAATGAAAAAAATAAAAAAATGAAAAAAAAAAAAAAAGTTAAAAATGAAAAAGTTAAAAATGAAAAAGCCAAAAACGAAAAACACAAAAATAAAAACGCTAAGCATAGACCATGATGCTCTGCGGCTCAATTACTCGCAAGATGGCGGACGACTAGCGACATGGATGGAGGCTACGTACGTACATTGTCATTGTATTGTCATTGTACATGTATGTTTATACATCGGATCGAGTTTAATAAGTGTTTTCCCTTGGCAAATTTCTTCATTTAACTCAAGGTTAAAGTGAAGTGAAGATAAGGTGTCACGTTATATATGTATTTGTATTGCTTACGTGCTTTTGAACGGACCGAAGGTAAGTTAAGTGAGTACAACGAAGGTAAACTTGTGTCGTTCCATGTATTAGTATACTTGTACCGTTTCGTATTTCATCGCCATAAGCGACACTGCCATAAGCTAGCGCGTAAGATGTGCGTGCTTAGCTATCAATTGCCAAAATGTTACGAATCTTAGTATTGCGCTACATGTATTTATATTTCCTATGTGTTGCAATGCTAAATACCTAGGGTTGCTTGGCGTAAATCTATTGGCCGCCCTATATATATCTCGTGAGCCGTACAGTTGCTCAACATTGAGGTGAACTTTGCGCGCACTACTTAACCCCGTGGTCAGCTGTCCTAAGAATACTCGAGGTTCACATTACTAGTGTAACCTTAACTAAAATTTACTATTACAATGCCTAAGGCTGTATTTTAATACTCACCATTTTCCCTTATCCACTTTCCTGTTGGCAGTGTCGCTTATGGCGATGAAATACGAAACGGTACAAGTATACTAATACATGGAACGACACAAGTTTACCTTCGTTGTACTCACTTAACTTACCTTCGGTCCGTTCAAAAGCACGTAAGCAATACAAAATACATATATAACGTGACACCTTATCTTCACTTCACTTTAACCTTGAGTTAAATGAAGAAATTTGCCAAGGGAAAACACTTATTAAACTCGATCCGATGTATAAACATACATGTACAATGACAATACAATGACAATGTACGTAGCCTCCATCCATGTCGCTAGTCGTCCGCCATCTTGCGAGTTATTGAGCCGCAGAGCATCATGGTCTATGCTTAGCGTTTTTATTTTTGTGTTTTTCATTTTTGGTTTTTTCATTTTTAACTTTTTCATTTTTAACTTTTTATTTTTTTAATTTAATTATTTTTTCATTTTTTTTTTTCCATTTTTTAATTATTTATTTATTTATTTTTTAATAGTAAAAATCGAAAAATTTGAAAAAAAAAAAAAAAGACCTTAAAAACAAAATCGAAAACCTTAAAAACAAAAAGCATCAGTGACCCTCCTGGGCTTCCGTAGAAAGGAACAGGCATTTTATATCCACCCTCCCTAATTTTTAGGTCATTTTTCTCCCTGCTCCCTGTTTGTTTCGGTTGTTTTGAACTCCTCCATCTATATTTTTATGCCATTTTTCTCCCTCCTCCCTGTTTTTATTTTCGGTTATTTCTCCCTCTTCCCTCTATATTTTGAGCCATTTCTCCCTCCTCCCTGACCCGTTCCTCTCCGCTCTTGAAAGGCCAAGTTTATTTGTTGGTTCACATCAGTTTCATACTTGCGCATGCCCAGTGCATGTAATTGCCACATGAGATCACATGATTATAAAGTACTTTATTCTTCATCGCCTGCATACCAAACAGCACTGATTTAGACGTCAGTCAGTCTCCATTCAGTAATAAAGTCATTTAGGTTTAATAAAGAACTGATTTCGATCAGGTCAAGAGAAAGACTAAAGAAAGGTTAGATCCAACGGCATGATTTACTGGGGAACTTGCGTGTTCTTTTCTCGATTCCCTTTCGCGGCACAATTTTGAAAAAGATTGCACAACTGTCCAAACCATTCCCACCGAATACTAAGGCCCGGGAATAAGGACTTCCAGCAGCCAGTGATTTAACCTGAGGACTTTGTTATCGAAGGTTACCAGTGATTACATGCAGACAAGACTGAACCATCAACAAATAAGAATAAAGTGTGCCGAACAGTCGTATGTCGCATATAAACATTATTTTAATAAGCTGTCTAAAAGTAGCAATACTGAAAAACGGACCACCCATTCTCCATTGTTGGCCCTTCCTATGGCCATTTGTGAAGGTTTCAAGAATTAAGGCTTTTGTTACAAAAAGTTATAATGAGTGTAGTGTAGTTATTTTAATCTGTTATTGATACAGTATTAGTTCAAGCACGTACTTGTTGCACAGCATTGAAAAGCACAGTGTGTCAGAAAAGTACTTTTAGGACAATGTGTGCACGCTGCTGAGCTCCTTGTCTCGGCATAGCTTACTGCAGGTTCTACTGTTATTCTAACTATGCGAGGCACTTAGAAACTAGAAGTTCCGAGATGAAAGTCCCTGAAACAACAGAATCTGCTTAGACGCTGTCACTAGTGTCACTCGTGTGTCACAATATTAAACACCTATACTTATGTGTTTTCATTGTTTCTTAGCTCTGGCTATAATCACATGTCCATATCAGAGAACGGATCAGGTTGACTGTTCCGAAGTGAATTTTAATGTACTGGGTGTTATACACTGATCCATGCAGTTACTTGTGCAATCGACATGCATTTTTCACATTGCCGTGTGTTTCAGTCTCACTTGATACTTTTGTCAGGTCAAGGAGTCCAACCAAGGATCTTGTTAGCTCTTGTTTCAAATACTTTACAGCATTTCCGGCAATGAACAGTTCAAGTGGGGAGCTTAGTTCGTACGTTTTTGGAATTTCTGCACAACTCTAATCAATAGACCTCTTGCAACAGTAACACACCACACTCTGCGATCTAGAGAGTTGTCCATAGTATAGACCATAATAATAACCATAGCGCGAAGTCTTTCCATGCAATTCTTTTGATCAGTGGAAGGCGAACTGGTTTCGTCAACGTCTCAGTCTGGAGAGTATGAGTCAGTGATTGAAACAAAACTCGGCGTACATGGCAGAGCTCAAAGTTGCCGGCACACAAACTTGAACAATGTCTTTCACTAGCTTTCACAAGGAAATGAAATATCGCATCATTAGATCATAATCAAACTCGTTCAGTACAGCCGGGCCTGTCCCATTGGAGGAGCTGAGATTTTAAAATCACACATCTTTTACAAAGCAAAAGTACAGTATTAAAACAAAAGCTTCACTCCAATGTTTGGCATTCAGCGAAAGAGATTTATGCAAAACTATTTTGGTATTTATATTTTAATGTGGCTGCCGAACGTGAGGGACCGGGGTGAGGGACCGAGGTGAGGGACCGGGGTGAGGGACCGAGGTGAGGGACCGGGGTGAGGGACCGAAGTGAGGGACCAAGGTGAGGGACCGGGGTGAGGGACCGGGGTGAGGGGCCGAGGTAAGGGACCGGGGTGAGGGACCGGGGTGAGGGACCGGGGTGAGGGACCGGGGCGAGGGACCGGGGTGAGGGACCGAGGTGAGGGACCGAGGTGAGGGACCGGGGTGAGGGACCGAGGTGAGGGACCGACGTGAGGGACCGGGGTGAGGGACCGGGGTGAGGGACCGAGGTGAGGGACCGAGGTGAGGGACCAAGGTGAGGGACCGGAATGAGGGAATAAGCGGTCATGGTTATAATAGAGTCGTTTTCGAATGAGTGGGAAACCTACGGTACGGAGTTACGGTCACGGTACGGAATCGAAGACATTGTATTCAACCAATCACAACGCGCAAAATCATCGCTCAACCAATCAGAATGCTTGGATACGGCATGATGATGGCGGGAAATATACGGTCACCGCACGGTACGAACCGTACCGTAACTATTTCCCACTCATACGAAAACGACTCTAATGGTTAAGGCCTGAGAGCTTTCGACACCGCTAATATTTACAGTTACCTTAGTTTCTTGAACGATAATTAATAATGATAACATAACATTATCTCTGATGGTTTCTTTTCTTCTTTTCAGTCGACAACGAATTACCATTCTGGTTTGCCTTCAGTGGGGGAGTTTGCTGTGTCGCTTGTGTTTGACTGACAAGGTGAGGTTAATATCACTCGCCTGGTGCTGTCAAACGGCTCGTTATTTATATTACAATATTAGAGAGGTTAACAGTAACTTTTAAAGATTGCGTTTCAAAGCAGAGAACGAAACTGTCACGGAAAGGCAGAAGGGATCGCGGGGGAGGAGAAGGCAGAGAACAACGACGATGCGCCTCCAGAGACAGCAATTGAGACAAGGATAGTGGTGAATGGCATTAGTAATTGTTTGCCACCTTATCCAAACAAGCCAGCGCGTAATGTTGAGACTGTTGATTTAAGGGAACTAAATAAAGACAAGTGTCAGACTGTAGCGGTCCATAGTTTGAAAGCAGGACGAACTATGATGGAGCTCCACAACTCACCCAGCACTCAAAGCCTTGGTGTCAACTCTTCAGCGGGGGAATCGATCGTTTTTAGCAAAGGCAACAAGAGGCTTGTGTTTTGTGTGATTTTTGCGTGTGTGCTTTTGCTTGTAGCATGCGTAATTCTTTCTGTACTGTATGCGGAACAGATTAACAAACCCCAGAAAGTGAACCACAGCAGCACTAACGGTGAAATAACTCCAACGCCATCCCCTGATGTATGTGTCACCTATGATTGCCTCAAAATCGCGGCAGAGTTTACTAAGAACATCAATAAATCAGTGGATCCTTGCGACGACTTCTATCAGTACGCATGCGATGGCTGGATTAGAGACAACCCAATACCTCCGTCAGAGAACGAACACGCCACCTTTTTCAAAACAAGTAAAGGAACTTCCGAAAAACTCAGGAACTTGCTCGAGGAAGCTACCAACTTGAAACCCGGGAGTCCTCTGCGAAAAGCAAGGGATTACTACACATCTTGCATGGACGAAAGAGAGGTAGAACGAACAGCGACGAAGCAAATACGAGAAATGATTCAAGGATTTGGATCATGGGCTCTGGATAAGTCAAGCTGGAATGAATCGACGTGGGACTGGAAAGAGTCACTGTTGAAAATCCAACAAGCATTCTCTGACAAATCGCCGCTTTTCGGTTTTGAAATAGTTGAAGATCCCACCAATTCATCCAAATATCTTCTCAAGGTATGTTTATTTGCAATCTAATTGTGTAATCTGTTGTGTATTTATGATATTTCGTAACTGTTTAACTTTATCCATGCGCGAGGTCTTCGCTTGGTGCGTACAATGACCTTTATATATGACATTCTGCTACAAATATGATGATGGATCCATTCAAGGAGCTTTCAAAAACCATATCATATTCTTCGCCATATTTCTGAACGGAAATTCGGTGAAAACAAACCCTTTTGAGACAACCTCCTCATTTCGTATCACACTTATTTTGTAAAATGTTGATTTTATCTTCGAAGCGAAGTTTTCGCTTTCTAATTTCGTTTCATATTTTCCATTTTGGCCATAGTCTCCTTCGCAGCCGTTTAGTTCCGTCACGTAAACTAAAAACGGATGCGAAGGAGACTATTTTGACCAAGGCAGTGTTGTTTCTTCCCGGCTTCAAACTGGATAGAGAGGAACGGATCAGGGAGGAGGGAGGGGGGGGGGGGGGGGGGGGGGTGTTGGGTGTGTAACCTTGTTGTGGGCGTGCCAGATAGATAGATATATACTATAGTTTATTGAGAGAATGAAGCCATAAATGCATATCAATAAATATCGTGTTTAACGTGTCTAGTGTTTATAGCAGTACTGCTAGTGGGTACACGACTCTCGCTTCTTACTACAATCCCCTCACGACCTCTGGAACCCATGGAACCATAAGACTGAATTACAGTTATATTAAATCATTTTATTGCAACGGGCAACAGATGATTGTTACTCCCTAAACGATACCCAATTCTAACTGAAGATTAGTTTCCTGACAAGTAGGTCATGATTGTATTTACGGACAAATGCCCTGAAAGGTACCGGGTTAACTCTAACGGTGGTCGTTTACTGTCTAGTAACCATCCTGTACCAAACTACGAAGGAGCGAGTGGAACGTATGACACATGAGCCGTCTGAAAATCAGGCTACGAAGTTACGAGCATCCGCACCACTTTTATATAAGAGTACCCGGCCTCGGGGGCCTTTCCTCCCTCCCCCTCCTCATGCGTTGCCTTTTACATTCGTATTGAAACGAGGACTTCAGGTCTTCTAGTGTACTGTATTGTTTTTAGGGGGTAGGGGGTAGGGAATATCCCGTTATCACTATTATCAAAAGACTAGGTTCATTCCATGGCGCGCGAGGGGTATTTTAAAGCTTTATTTATTTGTATTTTATCATCAGGTTCATAGAACCAGTTTGAGTTTGCTAAAAGACCAATACACGAATAACGAAAACAGTCAGAAGGTAAAGTTCGACCAATAATAATTGCATATTTTTATATTAATCAAACGATTAGGGTCGATAAATTGTCCGTGTTTTGTCTAAGGTACTGGACGCGTATTTAGAATTCATGACTCAAGTCGCGGTTCTTCTTGGAAGCGATAACATTACGGCCTATCAAGACATGAAAGACGTACTTGCACTTGAAGGAAAACTTGCCAAGGTAATGAACCAGAGGACCTGTATGTAATACTTTATCCTACATAAAGCATACTTAATGTCACAGTTCAAGAAGCGCTGTATGTAATCATCTATACTCCATCCTACATAAAGCATACTCTCACACTTCAACAACTATTTTCACGCTAAGATGGCATTAGAGTGCAAACCATATGTCCGTGAAATAGTATTAATTTTGTCTTCACTACTCATCAACGACACAATTGTTCAGGAACAACCTGTTTATTGTGGATATGCAGCCAGCGCCCCGCAGTGCAATCACTGCAAAGACTTACACTACGTAGTAATTCTATCTAGTATTACATACAATATCAATTGCTGAGCGGGACACGAACAACCATACGTAATAAACCCTGTGGGAAAAAATATGGAAACGTGTTCTCCAACCCATGCTGCAGCAATGCTTCTGGAGGTTAAAAGCTCTATACAAAACACTCGGACGTTGGAGACTTAGTCGTCTACCTCCGACAATTTGACAAGCAGTGTCTTATTAGAAAAACATACAATATTTTTTACACAAACAACAACAACAACAAAAAATGATAAACCATCTAGGGATGGGTGCTGGCCTAGAATGCTGACCGTGTGCTATACTCGCTCTGATATACACGTATACCATCATGCACTTCGCTCACACCGTGATGCTCACGTGCCGCCAAAATATTAATTTCTGTGTACTTCATTGCATTCGCACGCCAGAAATGTAACAATTTTGTCTTCACTACTCATCAACGACACAATTGTTCAGGAACAACCTGTTTATTGTGGATATGCAGCCAGCGCCCCGCAGTGCAATCACTGCAAAGACCTAGAAGCCAAAGTTCGGGCTTGACGTACGCGATGAACTACCCGGATTGGAGATGTTTCGAGACTTCTAGCTTTTTAGACAATTCATCTTCTATGTACATGTTTTTGGAAGATGCAGATTTCCATCTCCCGTGTCTCTGGATGATGCGATCATTTATACCAGAATTAGCCGCTAGGGTGGCTCCGCCAGATCTGAGTGAGTGTGTACTGTAGCTGGAAGGATCTTCCACTATTCCGGTCAGGTCAACTTTTAGTTTCTCTCTAAATGTAGTGTAACTGATGTGGCGGTCTTCGTTGACCAAGCGATGGCTTGACTTTGTTTTCAGCAAGGGTCTGAAAATAAATTTTGTACAATCTTCGGGAATGAGTGATCTCGATAAATACATCTTGAGCAACTTGACGGGTGTGTGGGGGAGGGGAGATTCGCTGATAAGGACTTCGTTGCCCTCCCTGAGCTGATCATTCTTACTCTTGGTTATAACAATTTTCAAGTGACCTGGATTGAAATTGAGATCACTTCTCCTGATACGAATAAGATCGTCAAAACGTAACAGGGCGGCAAAGGCTAGGGAGTACATGCATACATTCCTGAGATCCAGAACATTGTCTAAATTGGCTTTAGCAATGATTTTGTTCAAATGTTCTAGTTTGATCGGTTCTTTTCTATTGATTTTTCGGGTTCCGATGGACCTTTTAGCACCTTCTCTGACGAGATTAACAAGAACGTTATCAGTGGGGGAAGGTAGACCCGATAAGTTATGGGCCCATTTTATTGCATAGAAAGCAGCGTCAACCGACTGATGAGACTTAGTAGATTCCATTAGATATTGTAAGTATAATGCTACGTGTGAAGGTTCAGCAGGGAAATATTTCAGAGTACTGTGCCTGTCTGTAAACTTCTTCCATCTCTTCAAAGATCTAAGATATGCAGAGACAGTACTTGGTGCTCTGGAGGATAGTACGGTCATTTTCATTCTTTCTGCTAAAGAGAATAGCTCGTCATCTTGACAAGATGTGAGATCTCGCCAAAACCCCTCGTTGAAAATATCTGTGTAAGAGAAAAAGAAAAACACAACTGAAATACCTCTCATTCTTCGCGCAGTCAATGTGATGGCAATATGATTGACGGGCACGTCAACTGTATATACTAGATATTAAAGTATGGAATAATCATGAATAGACACGTACAAATATCCAATAGTTTGACAAAGAGTCCTTTAATTGAAGATATAAATACTATTCAGGAAAACATGTACTTGACAAGAACAAAACGTAGTACATTGAAAAATCAATAGAGTACCATAGACTCTGGGGCAATAAATGCCTGCATTAACATGAATGTGAGCAAAAACTCGTTCAATTGAAACTATGCATATTAGAGTGCCATAGACTCATCACGCATTGATCTCATATCCCTTCAGGACTTACACAATGAACTCATCAAACTTATTTGTTTGAATATAAATAGAGTACCATAGACTCATCAGCAATGAATGCGCAAGTGTATTTGAGTACAAAAAACTCAATCAATTGAAAAATGCAATTGATAGATAGATTCTTGTTAATTAACAAAAAAACTAGGTGACACATTGGTCGCATATCCCTTCGGGACTTGTACAAAATCCATACTTCGTGTTACGCGGTTCCAACAACAAAGAGATCCGAAGAGCTACAAATTGGACGCTGAAAACCTTGGATCTGTTGAAAAGGGAGTTTTTCGCTTTTCCTCTGATAATTAAATTATGATTAAAGTTATTTAACGATTCCCATCCGTGTATCCAGTTATTCCAATGAACTCCGTCTTCGCAGAGTAAAGTCCAAAACACTGATGACTTCCAACAAGGAACGATAAGAGTGCCTTCGCCATTGGAGGCTATAAGATGATTGATAACTTTAGGTATAAGAGTTGTAGGTGGGAACAACCAGTTATTGTCGTACCGCCAGCTCTGGGTAAAAGCGTCTACTGCCTCTGATTCTGGCTGATAGAATCTAGAATTAAATCGTGTTAATTTAGCATTGTAAACACAAGCAAAACGATCGATCGTATGAGGACCCCATAGGGAATCCAACATGTTAAATACATTGTCATTAATGGTATAATCATCATAATCAATGATTCTGCTGACAGCATCTGCTTCAGTATTAAGATCTCTAGGGATCCACTTTACATCCAACGATATCTTACATTGTACACAGATGGTAAATAATTCTAGAGCTATGTCTTGTAAATCGAGTACCTTACTACCGTTTAAGACGATGGAAACTACATTCTGATTATCAGTGAACCAAGCTATCGTACGATTAGAAAGATCTGACCTAAATGCCTCTAAAGCAAGAAGAACGGCCTTAAGCTCCCTCCATGTAGAACTTCTTGTCTTCTCTTCATCCGACCAATTGCAATGAGAAACTTTATTAGTCCCATCTATGTCAAGGACCGCTCCACAGGCGTCACCAGATGCGTCTGAATAGACCACTTTGGAAGGAATAGGATTTCCTGACCATAACTGTTTACAATTCAATTCAGATGTTTGGCATTGTCTCGCCAGAAACACAGCTCTCTTACAGTGGGTGGATCCAGTTTAAGATACTCATACCAAGATAGACACTTGTTAATTATACTATACGCCGATCTGGTCATTAAACGTACAATGTTGCCAACCGATATTTCCAAGGAAATGATTTGACCTACCACAGAGGCCAATACCTTCACGTGAATTGGATATTCGCGTCTATGATCAAGAATGTCGTTAATAGACGTTATAAGTTTACAAATTCGCTTATCGGTTGCTCTGATAGACTTAACGCTAGTATTAATCACATATCCTAACCAGGCAATCTCTTGTACAGGTTCCCAATGAGATTTAAGCTCATTCACTACAAAACCACACTTTAACAAATCCGAATGAACTATAAGACTGAAAATTTTGGCTTGACAGTGATTTTTCCCCCCGCCTAGACCATCGTCTAAATAAATTGCTATGGGGATTCCTTGACTACGCCATAATTTCGATAGGGGTTTTAACAACTTTGTAAAGATAAATGGCGCCGAACTGAGTCCGAACGGCAAAACGCAGAATCGAAAATATCTCTTGAAAGACTTATCAAAATCCCAGGTAAAGGTGAGATACTTCCTATGTTCTACACAAATTTCTACATGATGATACGCTGACTTAAGGTCAAAATTGAACATAAAATAATCCCTATTTAAGAGCTGAATGATAGTCTTAATGTCTTCACATTTGAATTTCTGCTTATATATAAAATTTGTTGACATGTCTTAAGTCAATGATCAGACGTTTCTTGCCGGATGACTGTATTGAGACCGATAAAGGATTCACATTGTCGGGTATCTCAAACATTTCCTCAATACAATTATGAGTTAGAAGCTCGTTTACGGCTTCATTAACAAACGTAGAGTGCTTACGGGCTGATAAGTTATTTTTAGCTATAAAAGGTGTTGGTAAGTCAACAAAAGGGATCTTATATCCTTGTTCTAGAATATCGAGAATAAACTTTGAAGCTCCGATAACTTTCCAATGATCAATAAACTTCTTGAGCCTGGATCGAACTGAGATTACAGTAATTTTCCTATCGACATTACAAACGTATTCTCCCTTTGCCGTTTCGGCAGATAAACATTCGGTTACAAAACAACTGTCAGTACTATCTATGTCAAATGAATCAGATTCTACTACACCTTCATATAGTCAATTCTTAGATTGTAGTCCAGGACAATCAGACCTCCAGTGACCTGGTTTTCCGCAAGAGAAGCAATTTCCTGGCTTGTTGGCGAACTTCACGGTACTTTTGACAGCTCCTCTTTAGCTTTCAGGAGGGGTTAGTGGTCCCCTGGGACAATAACATCTGTTCTATTCACCCAGCCAGAAGTCTTCCCAGAAAAAAATTTCCGAGGAGAGAAACTATCAGAAAAATTTTTCCCAGGAGAGAGAATATTTCCTAACCAAAAAAACAAAAACAAAAAAACAACAAAGGTACTCAAATAAGGTACTTTTTATAAAATGAAACAATTCCCAGGTACAGAAATATTTCCTATCCACATAACCTAATATATATTCTGTATATTTCATATTTTTATGGGATAATAGTTCTAATTATTAACTTTAATAGAATATATTTTTCACAGGAACCTATAATTGTTCCATATATACAAATAGTCAAATGCGAAACTCATCTTAGGTTTCCCAGGAAAGTAATGGTAGAACAGTTATTTCATAGAACAGACACCATTAACCCCTCCTGAGCTTTAGCTTGATCGTTCATCTCAAGTGATTGTTTGGCGTCAGAAATGGTATCCATGACCTTAACGTTGAATTTGAATTGATCCTCATTTGCTTTTTTCTTGAACTTGTGAGGTTCGTCGTACTTTAGCTTCTTGATTTCTTTCAAATGAGATTCTGAGGTTTCAGTGGAACTTCTTTTTAATTCCGACACAGACCTATCCATCATGGTCTGCATGGAAGCCAACAACTGCTCGTTATTTTGCTGTATCAGTCTAGCTACGTCCACTTCAGTAATATCGGACATGGTAAGGAGTCAATATTTCCTTACTTCACCACAAAAAAAATGATAAACCATCTAGGGATGGGTGCTGGCCTAGAATGCTGACCGTGTGCTATACTCGCTCTGATATACACGTATACCATCATGCACTTCGCTCACACCGTGATGCTCACGTGCCGCCAAAATATTAATTTCTGTGTACTTCATTGCATTCGCACGCCAGAAATGTAACATTACTAAATAGTACTGAATAGTGTTATCTCCATTGTTTTCTATTGTTTCATCAGTACTATTTAGTACTAATTAGTTAGTATTGTTTCACGGACATATGGTTTGCACTCTATGTATCCAGTGTATTTTAAGACAAATTTAGGTTCATCGATCGGGTCATTGCGCATCAATCACAAGACTGGCGTGTCTCCCGTGCGTGTTATGGGTGAAGTGTACTTTCTCAAACGCTACAATTAGGTTCATCGATATCGGGTCATTGCGTATCAATCACAAGACTGGCGTGTCTCCCGTGCGTGTTAGGGGTGAAGTGTACTTTCTCAAACGCTACAAATTTGATTGGACAAACAGAAATACATTCATCTATAGGTACATGTGGGCGTTGGAACGACTCAAAGGGCGTGGTTGTAACCACGTGTTTCTAAGTCATCATAATCTTATTCTTTACAGATAATGCCACCCAAGAGCGTCGCAATGAAGCAGAATTTTGATACCTACGAGCTGCAAAAGTTTGACAATTCTACACCTGACGTAGGAAAGAAATTATATCAATTTTAAAACTTGTACCGAGAAATCTTAAAGGTTTCAAAATCCTTTCCTCTGATGATTTTCTGTTATTTCCTTACAGTTCTCATGGATCGGCCACCTCAATAAACTATTCGTCAACTATGGAATCCAATTAGAGCCAACTGAACAGATCATCCTTCCATCGCCCAAGTACATGGCAAACATGACTCGATTAGTTGCCAATCAAACCAAGAGGTAGCAGTTTTCCATTGCGTCACCCCTCTCGTCACTTTTCTAATGAGCCCCCATAACTTTTGTAATGGTACGTCCCTTACAGCTATGGTTTGAGAGGTCGTGGTGTTGGTGATGAGCATCCCTCCCCATCACTTGGCTATAGCTTGAGGGGTCGTGGTGTTGGTGATGAGCATCCCTCCCCATCACTTGGCTATGATTTGATGGGTCGTGGTGTTGGTGATGAGCATCCCTCCCCATCACTTGGCTATAGCTTGATGGGTCGTGGTGTTGGTGATGAGCATCCCTCCCCTTCCCTTGGCTATAGCTTGAGGGGTCGTGGTGTTGGTGATGAGCATCCCTCCCCATCACTTGGCTATAGCTTGAGGGGTCGTGGTGTTGGTGATGAGCATCCCTCCCCATCACTTGGCTATAGCTTGAGGGGTCGTGGTGTTGGTGATGAGCATCCCTCCCCTTCACTTGGCTATAGCTTGATGGGTCGTGGTGTTGGTGATGAGCATCCCTCCCCTTCCCTTGGCTATGGCTTGATGGGTCGTGGTGTTGGTGATGAGCATCCCTCCCCTTCCTATAGCTTGGGTCGTGGTGTTGTGATGAGCATGGCTTGATGGCTTGATGGTCGTGGTGTTGGTGATGAGCATCCCTCCCCTCACTTGGCTATGGCTTGATGGGTCGTGGTGTTGGTGATGAGCATCCCTCCCCTTCACTTGGCTATAGCTTGATGGGTCGTGGTGTTGGCTGGTGATGAGCATCCCTCCCCATCACTTGGCTATGGCTTGAGGGGTAGTGGTGTTGGTGATGATGAGCATCCCTCCCCATCACTTGGCTATGATTTGATGGGTCGTGGTGTTGGTGATGAGCATCCCTCCCCATCACTTGGCTATAGCTTGAGGGGTCGTGGTGTTGGTGATGAGCATCCCTCCCCATCACTTGGCTATAGCTTGATGGGTCGTGGTGTTGGTGATGAGCATCCCTCCCCATCACTTGGCTATAGCTTGATGGGTCGTGGTGTTGGTGATGAGCATCCCTCCCCTTCCCTTGGCTATAGGCTTGATGGGTCGTGGTGTTGGTGATGAGCATCCCTCCCCATCACTTGGCTATGGCTTGAGGGGTCGTGGTGTTGGTGATGAGCATCCCTCCCATCACTTGGCTATGGCTTGAGGGGTCGTGGTGTTGGTGATGAGCATCCCTCCCATCACTTGGCTATGGCTTGATGGGTCGTGGTGTTGGTGATGAGCATCCCTCCCCTTCACTTGGCTATAGCTTGATGGTGTGGTGTTGGTGATGAGCATCCCTCCCCATCACTTGGCTATGGCTTGAGGGGTAGTGGTGTTGGTGATGAGCATCCCTCCCCATCACTTGGCTATGATTTGATGGGTCGTGGTGTTGGTGATGAGCATCCCTCCCCATCACTTGGCTATGGCTTGAGGGGTCGTGGTGTTGGTGATGAGCATCCCTCCCATCACTTGGCTATAGCTTGATGGGTCGTGGTGTTGGTGATGAGCATCCCTCCCCATCACTTGGCTATAGCTTGAGGGGTCGTGGTGTTGGTGATGAGCATCCCTCCCCATCACTTGGCTATAGCTTGAGGGATCGTGGTGTTGGTGATGAGCATCCCTCCCCATCACTTGGCTATAGCTTGAGGGGTCGTGGTGTTGGTGATGAGCATCCCTCCCCATCACTTGGCTATAGCTTGAGGGGTCGTGGTGTTGGTGATGAGCATCCCTCCCCTTCACTTGGCTATAGCTTGAGGGGTCGTGGTGTTGGTGATGAGCATCCCTCCCCTTCACTTGGCTATAGCTTGATGGGTCGTGGTGTTGGTGATGAGCATCCCTCCCCATCACTTGGCTATGGCTTGAGGGGTAGTGGTGTTGGTGATGAGCATCCCTCCCCATCACTTGGCTATGGCTTGATGGGTCGTGGTGTTGGTGATGAGCATCCCTCCCCATCACTTGGCTATGATTTGATGGGTCGTGGTGTTGGTGATGAGCATCCCTCCCCATCACTTGGCTATGGCTTGATGGGTCGTGGTGTTGGTGATGAGCATCCCTCCCCATCACTTGGCTATGGCTTGAGGGGTCGTGGTGTTGGTGATGAGCATCCCTCCCCATCACTTGGCTATGGCTTGATGGGTCGTGGTGTTGGTGATGAGCATCCCTCCCCATCACTTGGCTATAGCTTGAGGGGTCGTGGTGTTGGTGATGAGCATCCCTCACCATCACTTGGCTATGGCTTGATGGGTCGTGGTGTTGGTGATGAGCATCCCTCCCCACCACTTGGCTATGGCTTGATGGGTCGTGGTGTTGGTGATGAGCATCCCTCCCCACCACTTGGCTATGGCTTGATGGGTCGTGGTGTTGGTGATGAGCATCCCTCCCCTTCCCTTGGCTATAGCTTGAGGGGTCGTGGTGCTGGTGAAGAGCATCCCTCCCCATCACTTGGCTGTAGCTTGAGGGGTCGTGGTGTTGGCGATGAGTGCAATTATATATAAGAGAATTAGTTAAATAGTAAGAATAATGTCTATAAGCAACACTGTTTGCTATTATTTTCCAGGACTTTGTCGAACTACTTTGGATGGACGATCATTCGTAATTTGATGCCGTTCCTATCAACGCAGTTCAGAGAAGCAGAAATGAAGTACAAGAGAAAAGCCACCAACACCATCGCATCCAAACCACGATGGCTGCAATGTATTAAAACCACTGACTATCCAATGGGTTTAACCTTTGCTGCAGGCTATTTGTACATCGAGAAAGTCTTTGATAAGAGCTTTATTCCAGTGGTAAATACATTAGCACGGCAGTAGTCGGTAACACACTTAGTTATTATTGAGAATAGAATAATAGAATAGAATAATACTTTATTGGCACTTTACATAATATTACAAGTTTTTTTGTATTGATAAATAAAATTAAGGAGGAGAATAAAATGATAGTGTGAATTGAAAATAGGTTAAATAGTAAATAAGGTAGTAGAAGTGCTGGAGAGCTAGAGTAACATTCGTTTTCGAGCTAGCTCACCAAGATTTAGAATAACATAGTATGATGGACAGTGAAAATATTTTTTACAAATAACAATAACAATCGATCATCGATCGCCCAATGTTTTCAATCCTATAATTCAAGCGGAAACGACCCGATAAAAACATCACTTTGCCGTCTATCTCTTAGATTTCAATGATTTTTCCCAGGTTAAAAGTATGATGGATAACATGAGACAGGCATTCCGTGAGGAGGTGAAGTCGTTAAGTTGGATCGACGAGACAACAAGACATAGTGTGTTTGATAAGGTACAAGAATAGTGTGTTTGATAAGGTACAGGAATAGTGTGTTTGATAAGGTACAGGAATCAGGGCCCACGGAGCCCCCCCCCCCCCCCCCCCCCACACATTTTTGTCCACAAGCAGTAACTTTAAAAATGATATCGTCATTGCGATCCTTGTACCGAAGGAACACTTAGCCCCACCACTTGTAAGCTTGCTGCGCGGGCCCTGGGAATATAGGCGTGTTTACATCACGGTACGACTTGAAATAGGCACAGGTGCAAATGTTACACGTATAACCAGTGTAAAATTGTATAAGCATCACAATGTTGCACTCGTACCGTGTAAAACGCCTTAGTCGTGCAGAAATGTCCTTGCTTGAGTACTTGTATCTTACAATGTCTTCCCTTGTCAAGCAATGCTTCTTCTTCTCAGTTCTGCCGTGCGTCTACTCGTTTAAACCTGCATCTACATCTACAACTGTGGTTATATCTGTCCAGCACTATCATCCTAGCGATTCTTTCAATGAATATATCTGCTCTTCGAATGATTTACAATCACATTTGGCAGTATGTTGGAACCACGCTTCACTAAGACCAACGTTTACACACAGGAAGCCCAAACTCACAAAAAACCGGGTTCAGTATTATGCAAATTCGATTGCATCACGCCAGATCCTGCTTAGAGGGGGCGACATCATGACCAACCCAGGACCTACCTGCATTAAGTGTCCCCGATTAGTGTACCACTTGTGGTATGCTAGAAGTCATGACACGTTAATAAAGTTTATGTATGTATCATTTTGTTATCCTTAGGAAGAAGCGATGATTGAAAAAATAGGATTTCCCAAATTATGCGCCAACTTCACGTTATTGGAGGAGTACTACTCGGGGGTAAGAGCTGCAAACTCGACCAAGCGTTGTCATGGCAACATCTCATTTCTGCTTTTCATTGTTACAGCTGGAGGTGAATGACAGACACTATCTTCTGAATGAGGTGAACGTTTCTAAGTGGTACACGAGAAAAAGCCTTTCTAGTTTAAGGCATCCTGTCAACAGAGACTCGTAAGTACAAGCTGTAATCATCATCATCATCATCATCATCATCGTCATAATCATAGTAATAATAATAATAATAACAATGAATAATAATAATAACAAGAATAATAATAACACTGAATAAGTAGAGGTAATCATACGGTTTCGAGTTCAATTTGGAAATAATTTGCACGAGTGTGTTTTCCAAAGAGTATCAAATAAAATTGCACGAGCCTTTCAACCTTTCAACTGCACTGCTCTTAGCACTGCACTGCTCTTAGCCAATCAGAATGGATAATTTTTTTCATGAATATAATAATAATAATAATAATCGATTGTATACTAAACCAGTACTTAGAGGGAACCATATATTCATTACCTATGGATTGTATTTTAGATGGTACAGCGGACCACAGATGGTCAACGCCTTCTATTTAAGGGAACGAAATGAAATCAGTATGTATCACAAGCCTTATCCTCTACTGTGTGTATGTGTTTTCAAACCTCTGTTAGCGACCACCCCTACTAAACGACCACCCCTACTAAACGACCACCCCTACTAAACGACCACCCCTACTAAACGACCACCCCTACTAAACGACCACCCCTACTAAACGACCACCCCTACTAAACGACCACCCCTACTAATTAAACGACCACTTTAGTTTCTTAGTCAAATAGTTATGGCCATCGAGAGCAGTGTTTGCCCGTCATCTGAAGGCAAATAAATACCGAGCGCGGCGACGTCCGTACGGGAAGTTATGAACCGAGTTTTGTCGCACGGTCTTGTGGCCCAAGCGCGTAGCGCGAGGTTTGTCTGTATTAGCCATAAAGGGTGGTCGTATTAGAGAGGTTTGTCTGTATTAGCCATAAAGGGTGGTCGTATTAGAGAGGTTTGTCTGTATTAGCCATAAAGGGTGGTCGTATTAGAGAGGTTTGTCTGTATTAGCCATAAAGGGTGGTCGTATTAGAGAGGTTTGTCTGTATTAGCCATAAAGGGTGGTCGTATTAGAGAGGTTTGTCTGTATTAGCCATAAAGGGTGGTCGCATTAGAGAGGTTTGTCTGTATTAGCCATAAAGGGTGGTCGTATTAGAGAGGTTTGTCTGTATTAGCCATAAAGGGTGGTCGTATTAGAGAGATTTGTCTGTATTAGCCATAAAGGGTGGTCGCATTAGAGAGGTTTGTCTGTATTAGCCATAAAGGGTGGTCGTATTAGAGAGGTTTGTCTGTATTAGCCATAAAGGGTGGTCGTATTAGAGAGGGTTGTCTGTATTAGCCATAAAGGGTGGTCGCATTAGAGAGGTTTGTCTGTATTAGCCATAAAGGGTGGTCGTATTAGAGAGGTTTGTCTGTATTAGCCATAAAGGGTGGTCGTATTAGAGAGGTTTGTCTGTATTAGCCATAAAGGGTGGTCGCATTAGAGAGGTTTGTCTGTATTAGCCATAAAGGGTGGTCGTATTAGAGAGGTTTGTCTGTATTAGCCATAAAGGGTGGTCGTATTAGAGAGGTTTGTCTGTATTAGCCATAAAGAAGTTGATTTTTTTCAGACGTCATGGCAGGAATACTACAGGCACCATTTTTCTATGGGAAAGATGCACCAAGGTATGCTGGGACTGATGATATCATAAGCATTTCTATTGGTCAAAATTATCCTCACTTGTGATTGGTCAATGGTAATGTATGCTGATTTATTATATAGACACGAGTGTTTTACTGGAAAATATCTCACTCATCAAATTCATACGACACTACATCCGGGACCCGAGTGGCGTATTTTCCATATCCTCACTAGTGAGGATACACCTAATTTCAAAAACGTTGTCCAAATAGCCAAATACGAATTCATTCAAAAAGACAAAAGAAACAGTTCAGCTTGAGTGCACTTCTTTTGCCTTTTAATGAAATCCTATTTGGCTTTTTGATTATTATTGGACAACGTTTTTGAAATTAGGTGTATCGATGATGTCACTTCCGATGTTTTCCCGCTCACTTGACGCGCGTTGCAACCGAAGTCAAAATGGCGAGCGACAGGTTTGTTAAAGTCTTTAGCGAGGAACAAGAGAATGAAAATACAAAAAAGAAGACGTTATACAACGTGAAAATATTAAATAATTTCTTGAAAGTGAAGATGAGAACAGGAATATTTCCAAGCGAGCTACAAGAATTGTCCATTAAGTTTGTCCTTGGCGTTAGAAAGAAAGGTGGTGAGGAGTACGAATGTCTATATAATAAAAAGAAAATTACACGTTGGCTTGAAGATATATGAAGTTTATCTTCTCGTGGTGAAAAATATTTTCACCACTCGAAGATATAAACTTCACATCTTCGCGCCACCGTGTAATATCCTCTATCTATATATAGCTAGTATTCTTGATTCTCATTGGTTGCCAGGGTTGTGAATTACGGAGGCATTGGGATGGTGCTGGCGCATGAATTAACACATGGATTTGATAGTGCTGGTAGGTAGGCATATTTGGTAAAAACTCCATATTTGGTAAAAAACTCCATATTTTGAAAAGATCAATGTTTGGGAAAAATTCCATATTTGGGGAAAAAAAAAATCCATATTTGGTACATAACCATTGTTTCCCCTGCTCGTCTCCAGTCTCCAAACAATTAAGTGCAATGTGCATTTTACTCTAGTAAAATGTGAAAATATTATGTTACTTAATATAGGCCGTCGTTTCAATAAGTTTGGCGAACTGACAAGCGACGTAGGATGGACCAACCACTCCATGGCTGAGTTTCGATCAAGAGCTGGATGCATTGTGGATCAATACGACAAGTTTGAGTTGCAAATCGATAAGGGGACCATACACGTAGACGGCAAACTGACCCTGGACGAGAACATTGCTGATAATGGAGGATTTCAGATTGCGTTTAGGGTTCGTAAAATTCGCCCAAACTTTGCACCAACATTAATATTTTGGCTGCTCAGTTTAGTTGTTTACCATTTTTATTGTCGTTAATGATTAATTTTCGTCAGCTTTGATATCATAACCAGGTTTTGCCATTTTCTTTTCTTTTTAGGCGTACGAAAACTGGAGTAAAAGACACGGTCCTGAGAAACTTGTACCGGGACTCATGAAATCCAACGAGCAGATGTTCTTTCTCAGTTATGCGCAGGTAAGTGGACTGAGATTGATACTCGTTTTCTCGTATACATTTTGACTTTTACAATCAATATGCATCCCTAGAATAAATGCGTCCTTGAGCATTAACGGTGCGCCTAGTCGTAACACATACACATAACTAAGATTGCGTTTTCCTTGCAGATGTGGTGCAGTACCTTTACGCCATCAGCAACATTTTATCGGTCTAAATTAGATTCCCATGCCATTCCAAAGTACAGGTAAGACAGCAATGTGTACAGGTAAGACAGCAATGTGTACAGGTAAGACAGCAATGTGTACAGGTAAGACAGCAATGTGTACAGGTAAGACAGCAATGTGTACAGGTAAGACAGCAATGTGTACAGGTAAGACAGCAATGTGTACAGGTAAGACAGCAATGTGTACAGGTAAGGTAAGACAGCAATGTGTACAGGTAAGACAGCAATGTGTACAGGTAAGACAGCAATGTGTACAGGTAAGACAGCAATGTGTACAGGTAAGACAGCAATGTGTACAGGTAAGACAGCAATGTGTACAGGTAAGACAGCAATGTGTACAGGTAAGACAGCAATGTGTACAGGTAAGACAGCAATGTGTACAGGTAAGACAGCAATGTGTACAGGTAAGACAGCAATGTGTACAGGTAAGACAGCAATGTGTACAGGTAAGACAGCAAGCATGTGTACAGGTAAGACAGCAATGTGTACAGGTAAGACAGCAATGTGTACAGGTAAGACAGCAATGTGTACAGGTAAGACAGCAATGTGTACAGGTAAGACAGCAATGTGTACAGGTAAGACAGCAATGTGTACAGGTAAGACAGCAATGTGTACAGGTAAGACAGCAATGTGTACAGGTAAGACAGCAATGTGTACAGGTAAGACAGCAATGTGTACAGGTAAGACAGCAATGTGTACAGGTAAGACAGCAATGTGTACAGGTAAGACAGCAATGTGTACAGGTACAGGTAAGACAGCAATGTGTACAGGTAAGACAGCAATGTGTACAGGTAAGACAGCAATGTGTACAGGTAAGACAGCAATGTGTACAGGTAAGACAGCAATGTGTACAGGTAAGACAGCAATGTGTACAGGTAAGACAGCAATGTGTACAGGTAAGACAGCAATGTGTACAGGTAAGTACAGTGTACAGGTAAGACAGCAATGTGTACAGGTAAGACAGCAATGTGTACAGGTAAGACAGCAATGTGTACAGGTAAGACAGCAATGTGTACAGGTAAGACAGCAATGTGTACAGGTAAGACAGCAATGTGTACAGGTAAGACAGCAATGTGTACAGGTAAGACAGCAATGTGTACAGGTAAGACAGCAATGTGTACAGGTAAGACAGCAATGTGTACAGGTAAGACAGCAATGTGTACAGGTAAGACAGCAATGTGTACAGGTAAGACAGCAATGTGTACAGGTAAGACAGCAATGTGTACAGGTAAGACAGCAATGTGTACAGGTAAGACAGCAATGTGTACAGGTAAGACAGCAATGTGTACAGGTAAGACAGCAATGTGTACAGGTAAGACAGCAATGTGTACAGGTAAGACAGCAATGTGTACAGGTAAGACAGCAATGTGTACAGGTAAGACAGCAATGTGTACAGGTAAGACAGCAATGTGTACAGGTAAGACAGCAATGTGTACAGGTAAGACAGCAATGTGTACAGGTAAGACAGCAATGTGTACAGGTAAGACAGCAATGTGTACAGGTAAGACAGCAATGTGTACAGGTAAGACAGCAATGTGTACAGGTAAGACAGCAATGTGTACAGGTAAGACAGCAATGTGTACAGGTAAGACAGCAATGTGTACAGGTAAGACAGCAATGTGTACAGGTAAGACAGCAATGTGTACAGGTAAGACAGCAATGTGTACAGGTAAGACAGCAATGTGTACAGCAGGTAAGACAGCAATGTGTACAGGTAAGACAGCAATGTGTACAGGTAAGACAGCAATGTGTACAGGTAAGACAGCAATGTGTACAGGTAAGACAGCAATGTGTACAGGTAAGACAGCAATGTGTACAGGTAGGACAGCAATGTGTACAGGTAAAACAGCAATGTGTACAGGTAAGACAGCAATGTGTACAGGTATGACAGCAATGTGTACAGGTATGACAGCAATGTGTACAGCTAGGTAATTATTTGGTATCAAGTCGCCCGATACATGTTCCGGATGTGATCTCGAGGATTTGCACGTGTGCACTGATTATTCTCGGACATGCAGCTTGCACATCAAAGGCATTATTTACGCGTCATTTGAATCCACATTACGACGTGAATCCACAGACATTCACCAACTGATCGAGAAAAGCAAAACTAAAGCTAATAATCAATAGAGCGTTGTATTGTACGATGGCAGTAGTCTGCCGAAACATGGCTCACAAATTCAAAAATGTAATTGTTGTCTTTCACAAAAATAAACTGGTTAACTTTTAAATTTCCTTTCCACAGGGTCAAAGGGGTTCTCATAAACAGCGAGGCTTTCGCCAGGGCCTACAAATGTCCTGTGGGTAGCAACATGAACCCAGATCCTAGCAAGCGATGCAGGGTTTGGTAGCCGCCGAACCAAATACGAGCGAAAAAAGCTGGCCTTTTCGAACAGTTGACAAAGTTGACGTTTATCTTCTCACTAACAAAGAAAGAACAGATAGTGTCAAGAGGAATTCGATATTCTTCTTGCATATATTATGTATATATATATAAATGTTTTGTTCGGAATTTTATTGGAAGTATTCCTGTATTCCAAGCCGTTTAAAAATACGCTTAGATATATCAACGCTGTATATATATTATAGCTGATTGTTGCATTCGCATGGATTTTGTTAAATATAATTCACATTTAGCTAGCGTTTAGCTTAGAATCGTTCAACTAAGCAATACCTTTTCGATGCTGATTGGTTAACGAAATCGAGGCTGCGAGCTTTCACTGCCTGTGATTGGCTATTGATCCAAGTCAGATTTATCGTAGTTTTGGACTTTTACATAAACCGCCATTAAGGCCTTGTTACACGGTGAAACTTTTTCGAGACAGGTTTCACCAAGAGTTTCACCGTGTAACATGGTCGTTTTCAGGAAACTTTTTCGAATTTGCGTTGCGAGACATTTTCATGAAAAATAGAACTTCTTTCTACTTTTTCGTGAAACTCGAATCAAAAACGTTTCATAAAACCAGCCATTGCACCGTGTAACACACCTCGTGAAACTTGTTTCGGCAAACATGTTACACGGTGAAACTGTCTTGCACTGTTTCACGAAAAAGTTTCACGAAAAAGTTTCACCGTGTAACAAGGCCTTTAGAGTACAAACACTGAAACCATGGTAACGTCTTACTCATAGCATTAATTAAAAAAATAGAAAACAACATGAATATCACTATCTAGTACTAAATAGTCATCTTTATGTTGTACGGCGTTTGTATTCTATCAACTTGGTTGTTTGCTTTATGATTGGAATATATTTCCATAAGGGTCAGCGGTAACGAAAGAAAGGGAAATGACAAGTTGTCTGAATGGGGGGAGTAAACCAATAACTCTGTCAGTGTTATCTATTATCTTGCTCTAGCCTATAATATACCTACAGTATACCAAACATTATATGTAGACATCCACTGGATATGAGCAAGCGTGCGCTCTGATTGGCTACTCTACTAGTAGGCTATCAGCTCATATTATATAGACAACCACTGGATATGAGCAAGCGTGCGCTCTGATTGGCTACTCTACTAATAGGCTATCAGCTCTTATAACCCATCGATAAATTTTCGCGCGCGCCCATTGGTTAAAACGGGTCACGTGGTACAATTTCACTGGACGGATGTCAGGTAATATCCCCCAGTTTTGAGATGATATCCCCCACTTTGGAGAAAAATTAAATCATCTGAACTTTTTTAAGAATGTAATGCATTTTTAATAGGTAAATTAGCTTGTACAACATACATGTAGTGTACTTTTTCCCTTTTGGGGGATTTTAACGTCGATACGACAGGTATTTGATGTATTTTTATAATTTTTCGATCGTTGAACTACGAACAAACGTCAAAATCGGCGCCCAAAAAGTCACTCAAATAAAACCCAAAATATCATGAAAACCACTCAAAGAGCTTCAAAAACTATCAGTCTTTTATTTTCGAATACGTTTTTAGAAGTTTACACATGAAAAGATCTCAAACGGAACGGATATTTGAACTCGATCGAAACTTGTTTTCTTCATCCGTCATTTTGTTTCGGTTTCTTCAACATTGAAGTCGACGTAGAAAATTTATCGAAGGGTAATAAAATAAATAAACCCCTTTCTGGCTTACTGGTATATCGGCTGATAATGTCCTTGGCTTAGAGATGGTCCTCAAAATATCACAGTTGCCCTCGAAGCTTCGCTTCTCGGCCAACTGTTCATTTTTCGGACCATCTCTCAGCCGCGGACATTATCAGCCGATATACCAGCCGCCAGAAGGGGTTTATTTACTAAATATACCACGAGTAGAGAAAGTTGGAGATTTTCAACAATGGCAGACCGGTTTTGCCGAACTAAATATAAAAACAAATGTTATATTTCTCACAATCCAGTGGTTGTCTATATAATAAAACAATTATTCCACTCAATCTCGTCGTACATGGCTGATAGCCAACGAGATTGTTAAATATGTTAACCGATGGATGATTACGATGCTTTATTCTGTGTTATCTATTATCTTGCTCTAGTCTATAATACATGTATACCTACAGTATACCAAACAATGTATACGATGGATGATTACGATGCTTTATTCTGTGTTGTCTATTATCTTGCTCTAGTCTATAATATACCTACAGTATACCAAACAATGTATACGATGGATGATTACGATGCTTTATTCTGTGTTATCTATTATCTTGCTCTAGCCTATAATATACCTACAGTATACCAAACAATGTATACGATGGATGATTACGATGCTTTATTCTGTGTTATCTATTATCTTGCTCTAGCCTATAATATACCTACAGTATACCAAGCAATGTATCCGATGGATGATTACGATGCTTTATTCTGTGTTATCTATTATCTTGCTCTAGCCTATAATATACCTACAGTATACCAAACAATGTATACGATGGATGATTACGATGCTTTATTCTGTGTTATCTATTATCTTGCTCTAGCCTATAATATACCTACAGTATACCAAGCAATGTATCCGATGGATGATTACGATGCTTTATTCTGTGTTATCTATTATCTTGCTCTAGCCTATAATATACCTACAGCATACCAAACAATGTATACGATGGATGATTACGATGCTTTATTCTGTGTTATCTATTATCTTGCTCTACCCTATAATATACCTACAGCATACCAAACAATGTATAAGATGGATGATTACGATGCTTTATTCTGTGTTATCTATTATCTTGCTCTAGTCTATAATATACCTACAGTATACCAAACAATGTATACGATGGATGATTACGATGCTTTATTCTGTGTTATCTATTATCTTGCTCTAGCCTATAATATACCTACAGTATACCAAACAATGTATACGATGGATGATTACGATGCTTTATTCTGTGTTATCTATTATCTTGCTCAGTCTAGCCTATAATATACCTACAGTATACCAAACAATGTATACGATGGATGATTACGATGCTTTATTCTGTGTTATCTATTATCTTGCTCTAGCCTATAATATACCTACAGTATACCAAACAATGTATCCGATGGATGATTACTTTATTCTGTGTTATCTATTATCTTGCTCTAGCCTATAATATATCTACAGTATACCAAACAATGTATCCGATGGATGATTACTTTATTCTGTGTTATCTATTATCTTGCTCTAGCCTATAATATACCTACAGTATACCAAACAATGTATACGATGGATGATTACGATGCTTTATTCTGTTATCTATTATCTTGCTCTAGCCTATAATATACCTACAGTATACCAAACAATGTATACGATGGATGATTACGATGCTTTATTCTGTGTTATCTATTATCTTGCTCTAGTCTATAATATACCTACAGTATACCAAACAATGTATCCGATGGATGATTACTTTATTCTGTGTTATCTATTATCTTGCTCTAGCCTATAATATACCTACAGTATACCAAACAATGTATACGATGGATGATTACGATGCTTTATTCTGTTATCTATTATCTTGCTCTAGCCTATAATATACCTACAGTATACCAAACAATGTATACGATGGATGATTACGATGCTTTATTCTGTGTTATCTATTATCTTGCTCTAGTCTATAATATACCTACAGTATACCAAAACAATGTATACGATGGATGATTACGATGCTTTATTCTGTGTTATCTATTATCTTGCTCTAGCCTATAATATACCTACAGTATACCAAACAATGTATACGATGGATGATTACGATGCTTTATTCTGTGTTATCTATTATCTTGCTCTAGTCTATAATATACCTACAGTATACCAAACAATGTATACGATGGATGATTACGATGCTTTATTCTGTGTTATCTATTATCTTGCTCTAGCCTATAATATACCTACAGTATACCAAACAATGTATACGATGGATGATTACGATGCTTTATTCTGTGTTATCTATTATCTTGCTCTAGTCTATAATATACCTACAGTATACCAAACAATGTATACGATGGATGATTACGATGCTTTATTCTGTGTTATCTATTATCTTGCTCTAGTCTATAATATACCTACAGTATACCAAACAATGTATACGATGGATGATTACGATGCTTTATTCTGTGTTATCTATTATCTTGCTCTAGCCTATAATATACCTACAGTATACCAAACAATGTATACGATGGATGATTACGATGCTTTATTCTGTTATCTATTATCTTGCTCTAGCCTATAATATACCTACAGTATACCAAACAATGTATACGATGGATGATTACGATGCTTTATTCTGTGTTATCTATTATCTTGCTCTAGTCTATAATATACCTACAGTATACCAAACAATGTATACGATGGATGATTACGATGCTTTATTCTGTTCTCTAGTCTATAATATACCTACAGTATACCAAACAATGTATCCGATGGATGATTACGATGCTTTATTCTGTTATCTATTATCTTGCTCTAGCCTATAATATACCTACAGTATACCAAACAATGTATACGATGGATGATTACGATGCTTTATTCTGTTATCTATTATCTTGCTCTAGCCTATAATATACCTACAGTATACCAAACAATGTATACGATGGATGATTACGATGCTTTATTCTGTGTTATCTATTATCTTGCTCTAGTCTATAATATACCTACAGTATACCAAACAATGCATCCGATGGATGATTACGATGCTTTATTCTGTGGTATCTATTTTCTTGCTCTAGCCTATAATATACCTATCACGCGACGTCCCTAAGGACTATTGCACTACTAGTCCAGTCAATCTGTGGTTTGAGATCAAACTAATTGCAATAGAATGTTTTTCACTGTTAAGATATCAAGAGAAATGACCTAAGTAACATACTAAAAATCCCAAAAAATCCCTTTGGTGGAACATCTCGAAAATTGGAATTAAAGATATTGATGTTTTACCACAGGGTTCCCGCACCATGAAAAAAACAGCCAAGCTGTTGTTTGAGGTCAAACAAATTGCAACAAAAATAATTTTATTTCTATACGACAGAGAGGAGTGACCTAAGTAACATATTGAAAAACCCACAAAATCCCATAGAAGAAACATCCCAAAATTTGAATTAAATATTTTCATGCCACACCACAGGGTTCCCACATCATAAAAATGGAATATCCCACAAAATATATTCTTTCGAAATGATTTTCGAAGTTTTTCAGATTACAAGTGTCTGAGAATGATAAAACTAGTTTGACAACTTTGATATTGGTCTTTTTGAGTAAAAACAAACAGGAGTTTTAGGAGGGAGGGGTAGGGAATTAACTGCATGGTAAACTCTTATAAATAACCACAAATTGGCTCTTGAAATTGATAACCTCAGATCACTGGCTTCAGAGTGAGGAGCTCGAGGCCAGGACATGGGTGCTGGTGGCAGGTCAGTTCTAATCGGAAGAAGCTTTCCATTAGACAGTTTCCAGTCCAAAACTATACCACGGGCGTAGACAGCAATACGCAAAGTGGTACACAAATGCGTACTAAAATTGTTTGAGATTTTCATTTTTTAACTATTATTGTTTATATTTCAATTATTTTCATATCAAATCAATTCGTTATTAAAGTTATTCATTTGTCATCTCCAAAGGCTTTTATTATATGACGCACGCTCTTCGCGTCCAAATAACAGTATTACACGGTTTAGGAGCCGTTAAAGATGTTATAAACACTGTTGTGTGAACTAACTTGCTTTAAACCTTAAAAATTGCCTGAAACTGAAACTGTCCCTTTGGAAATGTTTACGGCAAAGCAAAACTTCAGTTATGACTCCTGTATGTGAAAATTTCAATCCATTTACAGTTATATCGGGTCGGCATGGGAACGAATCGGGAGGAGATTAGATGAACAGTAACAATGAAGATGGAGGCACCGGTGGATGATCAGAGGTGATCACTACAGACCCTATAGTAGACTGAGACACTAGACTAGCCAATTAATCCAGCCTACTATCCAGGAATCTATGTAGCCGACCGTTAAAACTCTGCTAACGTGTTTGACACATTAATAAAGTTTATGTATGTAGTGTCTTCATGCACTGCGGAGCGCCCGGGAGTTCCATCCATGAAGCTGTTGAAGACTTCACTGTGCAGCTCCATGGCGGGAGAACAACTTTCTTCATTCGCCATCTTGCACATACACTGACAACCACTGACAAGGATATTAACTTTGATGTTATCGTCAAATTCGCAGAAAAAAAGAAAGGTGCTTGAGCCTTTGCCTCTAATGTATTTAATCGTCTCTTATATGTACTATCTGCTACTCGAAATAAACACATTAGCACAGTTACAACTATCACGGCGGCAATGTAACTTGCGTAATCCCGTACGTAATATCCTAGAAGTATAATTAAACGTACGTTTTTGTTCCAAACAGTCCTATTGCTTTTTTGGGTGTGCCGTTATGCGTCAGGACCAGATCAGACCGGTTTACAGCATTTAACATTTGTCTACTAGCTGTACTCGCCGCCCGGGACTCGCCGACTCACTGAGTCAAAAACCCATGGAAATGGCACCGTTTAGAGAGTGTATTTATCCTCAGTCATTATACATGCATGAATTATTGTAGTTAGTTAAGCATAACAATGAATGGCCAGCATTTTGCTATATGTATTTATGTAGCGAGAAAGTCCGCTGGAAAAGGAAGAAAATGGTATTTCCAAGGCTCTATATTTCAAAATTTCCAGGGGGCTACCCCTGACCCCCTAGAAGCTCGAGGTGCTCTCGATCTTCGTTCTTGGGAAAAGTAGCACGACTGACTACAGCACTGATTGGTGACGTCACGGATCTCCTCATTCTGCGGTGTTACCGCACTTAACTTGATGCACAAATTGCTAATCATGTGGTGTGTCCTTACATCAAGCAAGCAAAGTGCGCCTTGGGAACGGAAACTGTATGCACAAACATTTTGCATGCAGTGCTCAGTGTGACAACATCATGTGTGCATGGAATACGCAAATCAGCTGCGCTCTGAAGAAGTTTCAGTGTGTTTTTTTTTCTGACAAGCTGCCGATTTTATAAGTCCACACAAAAGAATGCCATAAATGCGATAGAAAATGCACTTGTCTCTCTTTATGGTGGAACATCTGAAGATAGATTAGATTCCTTGAGGTACACACACTTCTGTCAGAATGTAACCTGAGTATCAGGCCCTACCTCTCTCCTTCCCGCGCCTCTTCATTCCCTTTTCCACCTTCTCTCCCCCCGAAAAGCCTGAAACTGAGAATGCAGTTAGTTTACTGCAGGCCCGTCATCCTTTTTACAGCAAAAAAAATCCTTCCCTGCATACATCATCAGTGGCAGCGTACCACAACAAGAAGGTGTACTATCAGGTTCAGTAGTGGAAGGGTAATCAAGAACTAACATCAGTGCGAGTGTCCAGGGTGGGAATGGTAACTGTCTAATGAAAATTAAGCTTCTTCCGATTAGAACTAACCCGCCACCAGCACCCAAGTCCAGGCCTTGGAGATGAGGTCAAATGCGATTGCATGCAGAACCCTGAGATGTACATGTACTAGATTGTTCTCCTGCATGTGGAATGTGGCAGGGGTATAAAGTTACCTGAACTCGTTGGCGCCCGACTTGATCGCTGAAGATGACATTCAATTGCGCGATATTTTAATAATAATCCATGAATGTGCAAGCTGAGGGCAGATGCCAATTTGCATGATTCGGCGTTCTAATTTTGATATATGCTAACACTGAACTACCCCAAATGAGTAGTATTTCAAATTTCGAATAAAACGACCAGAAACATGATTTCAAAAGACAATTTGTGGTTATTTATAAGAGTTTACCAGTTAATTCCCTACCCCTCCCCCCTAAAACTCCTGTTTCTTTTTACTCAAAAAGACCAATATCAAAGTTGTCAAACTAGTTTTATCATTCTCAGACACTTGTATTCTGAAAAACTTCGAAAATCATTTCGAAAGAATATATTTTGTGGGATATTCCATTTTTATGATGTGGGAACCCTGTGGTGTGGCATGAAAATATTTAATTCAAATTTTGGGATGTTTCTTCCATGGGATTTTGTGGGATTTTCAATATGTCACTCCTCTCTATCATATGGAAGTAAAATTATTTCTGTTGCAATTTGTTTGACCTCAAACAACAGCTTGGCTGGGTTTTTTCATGATGCGGGAACCCTGTGGTAAAACATCAATATCTTTAATTCCAATTTTCGGGATGTTCCACCGAAGGGATTTTTTGGGATTTTTAGTATGTTACTTAGGTCACCTCTTTAACAATGAAAAACATTCTATTGCAATTAGTTTGATCTGGATCCCAAAAAATCCGTAGATTGACTGGACTATACGTATTAGCATGTCAATGAAGCTTCGCCGAATAGACTACAAAAATCACACCTTAATATAATATGAGTGACTAGATGGAGCAATGGTCTAATAGGGTTTATCTGAAGTTATGGCTTAGGGGCCGGATATCCCCTCCCTCACTGGCCTTTTGGTTAGGACCTAGTTTTATGTAGTATGCACCGGGATAGCGCGGGTGGGGCCGAAATCTTCACCCTTTACGTAAGTCGATTCGATGTCTCAGCTTCTTAGAATGTCTCGGGAGAATCGTCCCATTATATATTTTCTTTTTTCCAGTTTTCTTTTTCGTCTTTTCTTTGATACGGGAGGGGTGGCACCGTGACCAAAAGCGAGGAGCCAAAGGTCTGGAGTTCGAGTCTCACACGAGTCGATCTCTTTTTTCTTTTTTTTTTCCTTTTTTTAGCGCGTTTAATTTCATTTTCTCCCTGTTTTTCTTGTTCTTTCCTTTTAGTTTAATAGTTTTGATTTTAATCGGATTTGTTTTTGAGGTTTTTTTGAAATAAGAAAGTTTTGATTTTGACAAGGTAATGCACAGGAACCCCAATAATATCTTTATATAAATACGGTTTTCGCCATTGCAATCTGGTGGGGCATTAGGATTTTGAACGATAGTTTGACCGTCAGCTAAATTCTGATTAAGTCTAGGATCATTCAAACAAGGACGAGAATACGAGTATAGTTCTGTCCTTTAGAAGCCGTGATTTAAGATCGCCACTAGACTCAAAGCCAAAGAATAAAACACAGCTAGCACAAGCATGCAACGAGTAAGAAAGAAGGAAACAACGGATAAAGATCTACATTTTGTAAGCTTTACAGTGTGGACACTCGAACCGTGAACACTTCAAGTTTTTTTCGAACTTTTTTTTTCGAACTTTCTATTGCCTCATAGCCTCTCAAATGAAGCATTGAGTTTAAATTCACTTAGTGATCAAAATAAATCATTTTTCTGATCAATTTGCTCAATGGATAATTGATATATGTGTGTTCACGGTGTCCATACAGTTCAGTTCTCTGCAATAAATACTCGACAGAGCCAAACTTGTGTATTTATTTTGGCCCGGTTTCTTGATGTATGCATCTGTGGATTGATTTCCCCGCGGGCTTTTGTCAATTCCAAACCTTATTCACGTGATCGACGTCCCTAAGGACTATTGCACTACGTATTAGCATGTCAATGAAGCTTCGCCGAATAGACTACAAAAATCACACCTTAATATAATATGAGTGACTAGATGGAGCAATGGTCTAATAGGGTTTATCTGAAGTTATGGCTTAGGGGCCGGATATCCCCTCCCTGACTGGCCTTTTGGTTAGGATCTAGTCAGTTATGTAGCACCGGGATAGCGCGCCGGGCGGGACCGAAATCTTCACCCTTTACGTAAATCGATTCGATGTCTCAGCTTCTTAGAATGTCTCGGGAGAATCGTCCCATTATATATATTTTCTTTTTTCCGAGTTTGCTTTTTCGTCTTTCCTTTGATACGGGAGGGGTGGCACCGTGACCAAAATCAAGCCAAAGGCCCGGAGTTCGATTTACGCAGGATTCGATCTTTTTTTCCCTTCTTTAAGCGCGTTTCATTTCCTCTCTTTTCTCTTGTCCTTTTATAGTTTTTATGTTTTAATTTTTATAAGATTTGTGTTCGAGGTATTTTGAAATATATAATATATGTGCAGAATGGCGTGACCAAGCACTGTGTTAGTCACGCTGCGATGTACATGTAGTACCTTTCAGTTGGATCCAGAACTGGTATTATCGGGCTAAAACTACTTCTGTACACCATAGAAATAAGTCTTAATAAAGCCGCTATTTTGATAGGTTAAATGAACCTTCCAAATTTTAAAGAAGCCCGAGTTCACGCTGATAGAGCGTCAGTAGTATGTACATATCTAAACGTTCAATATTGTAGTTATGATACATGAGGATGTCTTATTACACCGAGCACAAGAGAACCCCTTGTTCGAGAAGTTTGTCTACCACATGTGATGTCTTTCTCAACCAAACCCTACCACGTTCCCTAACGTTACCGTGCGCTTTCTTATCACAACAGGTTGTGTGTGGCTCTCCTTTGCAGCCGTTCTTAGTGTCGTCACGCAACGCTCCTAGTGTCGTCACGCAACGCTCCTAGTGTCGTCACGCAACGCTCCTAGTGTGACAACACTACAATCGGCTGCGAGGCTACGCGCCTCTATGCTGATATGTTTGTATAAGAAAGGAAGTTGAATCGGTTCCCTTAAAGCATTAGTAGTTATCCGATCGAGTCATATAGAGGATAAATAGGATATAACACGGTGGCGCGAAGATATGAAATATTTTTCACCACGAGAAGATAAACTTCATATCTTCAAGTAGCCAACGTGTAATTTTCTTTTTATTAGATAGACACATCCACAAACAAAAACTACGCAAGTGAGCAGGAAAACATCGGAAGTGACATCATCGATATCTTCACGTGTGAGGATATGGAAAATATGTCACAGAAGTTCCGGATGTAGTCCGTACGAAAAATACGAGTGGCGTATTATATAGACACTAATGTCTATATAATAAATAATAATAACAGATGATGTCAAAGCCGGAACACCTGCTACCTCCCCCCCCCCCCCCCCCTCCCCCAATCCAACCCCACAATCCCCCAATCCCCCCCACAAAAAGGATTCGTTGCAATGGGTTATTTAAAGACCATTTTTCTACTGAGAACATGATCCACGGTATGTGAGAGGACAGACTCTTAGTCTTCTATGTTTCCTCTCAACGACATCTGATCTTTCATCTCGGCTATTTCTAAAGGGAAATAATAGAAAACGTTCAAATATCTACTGATAACACAAATAGTATTTGCATGTATATATATAACGTTCCCTCGGCAATTGCTGGATAAGTAGTACACACTAGGTATACACCAGTCGTATCCAGTTACAGTCGTTTTCGTACGAGTGGGAACCCTGTGGTACCGTGACACTCAAATGGTTTCCTTTCTGAACCAATCAAAAAGCATGCAGATGCATCTCATCCAATCAAACTCTTTCAATACGGCAACGGTGACGAAAACGGTGACGAAAACGACTCCATTACCTTGCTGTAGGGACTGGCTCTCTTGCATGAGTTCTTGGTTGCGTGTAGACAGGAATACTGCGTCTTGTATAGCCTCTTCTAACAGGCTACGATAACGCTGTTCGATGCCTGCTTTCTGTTCTTCAAATACTTCGCGGTAATTTCGAAAAGTCTGCAACAAATGAAAACAAATAACCTTCAGTTAGTTTTCGATCAGTGGCACAATAACCAAGAGTTATTGTGTTGAGTTTCAATCATACAACTCCCAATATATTCTTTTACTAGTCTAGGGATCATTGCGTAGGCGAAACATGATACATGATACGGTGTTGTAATGCAAGGATCTTGTACCAACCTGAAAGTGCTGTAATTGTTGAATTTCCACTTCTTCTTTATGGGTTTTATAAGCTTCTTCTAAGTCTGATTTAAGCTTTTTTTTCTCGTTTTCCAGGGCAGATATCTGTGGAATACACATGTGGTATTATGCTACAGAGTATGTCTGTGACATCTATTCAACCAATCACAGCGCGCAAAAACATAGCTCAACCAATCAGAATGCTTGAACACGGCACGGCACGTAACGTAACGTACCTTCATAGACATGATGGACCTCTCAGCCTTCAGTTCCACTAAGTCCATCTCCAATTTAATTGCTTGGTCAGCGGTATACTGCGCTCCCTCAGCAGCTTTGAGCTGTGGGTATTACAATCATTATTATAAGACAATTACTGACTCGTACAACAAAACTACTCGCTAAAAATATCGTCACCTTTAGTTCAGCTTTCTCTTGTTCAATTTCCATTTGAATTCGATCCACTTCATCAGCAAGAGTTTGAGCATTTTCCTTTTCAACTCTTTCACGTTGTTCAGTCTGAAGAAAGAAATGTCAAACAGCACAGAAAAATATAAACAAGAGGATGACATAGGATGAGAGAAACATTATACTCATTTATATAGCAAGTGTAGATGTGTCCTCAATTAGTTACTTTATTGTAAGCTAGAATATTTGACACAGAAATAAAGCTATTATTATTATTATTATTGTTATCATCACCATCACCATCATCATCATTATTATTATTATTATTATTATTATTATTATTATTATTATTATTATTATTATTATTATTATTATTATTTATACTCTCTGGGAACAAAAGCGAACATAAACACACCACACCTCAACTTTGTGACGCAGTTCGGAATTGCCTTTCATGAATGAAGTCTGTGTTTTTGCTTCCTATGGAAAAAAATATGTCAAGAAATTATATTATCAGATAAACATAAAATTGTAAAATGTTTGGTTGAATGTCCTCTTGACAAAGTAACCTACATTGTATAGTAACAGCGTTCTTGGTTGAATGATAGTAACATTTATTTACCTCTTTCTCTGACTTTTGTTTTTCTTGGATTTCTTTGAGTTTATGTTTGATCTTCTTCAGTTCGTCGTTTTCACCTTTGAGTTTCTCTTTGATGTTGTGTATAGTTGAAACCATTGACTTCAATCCCTCCTCGCTTCCCTTGCCTATAGCAATATGTAAAAACACAATAACAAATGTGTGAAAAACCCATGGCTAAAGAAAGGTCCTTACAGATGAACAAGTTTTGCCTTGACAAGTTTTATTTGCTCATCTGTAAAGACAAACATGTCAAGTTTTTCCTTGTCAAGTGCATTTGTTCAAACACTGATATATGCTAGCTTTTGAACAAGGCAGCTTGACAACGAAAACTTGCTGAATTTGCAAAACGTGCTTGTCTGTATTGTCAACAAGGAAAACTTGTCAAAGAAAACTTGTTGTTCATACACATGAGCAAGTAAACTTGTCAAGGCACAACTTGTCATAGAAAACTTGTTGTTCATACACACGAGCAAGTAAGCTTGTTACGGACACTTGTCATAGAAAACTTGTTGTTCATACACACGAGCAAGTAAGCTTGTCAAGGCACAACTTGTCATAGAAAACTTGTTGTTCATACACACGAGCAAGTAAACTTGTCAAGGCACAACTTGTCATAGAAAACTTGTTGTTCATACACACGAGCAAGTACTTGTCAAGGCACAACTTGTCATAGAAAACTTGTTGTTCATACACACGAGCAAGTAAACTTGTCAAGGCACAACTTGTCATAGAAAACTTGTTGTTCATACACACGAGCAAGTAAACTTGTCAAGGCACAACTTGTCATAGAAAACTTGTTGTTCATACACACGAGCAAGTAAACTTGTCAAGGCACAACTTGTCATAGAAAACTTGTTGTTCATACACACGAGCAAGTAAACGTGTCAAGGCACAACTTGTCATAGAAAACTTGTTGTTCATACACACGAGCAAGTAAGCTTGTCAAGGCACAACTTGTCATAGAAAACTTGTTGTTCATACACACGAGCAAGTAAACTTGTCAAGGCACAACTTGTCATAGAAAACTTGTTGTTCATACACACGAGCAAGTAAACGTGTCAAGGCACAACTTGTCATAGAAAACTTGTTGTTCATACACACGAGCAAGTAAGCTTGTCAAGGCACAACTTGTCATAGAAAACTTGTTGTTCATACACACGAGCAAGTAAACGTGTCAAGGCACAACTTGTCATAGAAAACTTGTTGTTCATACACACGAGCAAGTAAGCTTGTCAAGGCACAACTTGTCATAGAAAACTTGTTGTTCATACACACGAGCAAGTAAGCTTGTTACGGACACTTGTCATAGAAAACTCGTTGTTCATACACACGAGCAAGTAAACGTGTCAAGGCACAACTTGTCATAGAAAACTTGTTGTTCATACACACGAGCAAGTAAACTTGTTACGGACACTTGTCATAGAAAACTTGTTGTTCATACACACGAGCAAGTAAACTTGTCACGAACACTTGTCATAGAAAACTTGTTGTTCATACACACGAGCAAGTAAGCTTGTCAAGGCACAACTTGTCATAGAAAACTTGTTGTTCATACACACGAGCAAGTAAACTTGTCAAGGCACAACTTGTCATAGAAAACTTGTTGTTCATACACACGAGCAAGTAAACTTGTCAAGGCACAACTTGTCATAGAAAACTTGTTGTTCATACACACGAGCAAGTAAGCTTGTTACGGACACTTGTCATAGAAAACTTGTTGTTCATACACACGAGCAAGTAAACTTGTCACGAACACTTGTCATAGAAAACTTGTTGTTCATACACACGAGCAAGTAAGCTTGTCAAGGCACAACTTGTCATAGAAAACTTGTTGTTCATACACACGAGCAAGTAAGCTTGTTACGGACACTTGTCATAGAAAACTTGTTGTTCATACACACGAGCAAGTAAACTTGTCAAGGCACAACTTGTCATAGAAAACTTGTTGTTCATACACACGAGCAAGTAAGCTTGTTACGGACACTTGTCATAGAAAACTTGTTGTTCATACACACGAGCAAGTAAACTTGTCAAGGCACAACTTGTCAAAGAAAACTTGTTGTTCATACACACGAGCAAGTAAGCTTGTCAAGGCACAACTTGTCAAAGAAAACTTGTTGTTCATACACACGAGCAAGTAAGCTTGTCAAGGCACAACTTGTCATAGAAAACTTGTTGTTCATACACACGAGCAAGTAAGCTTGTTACGGACACTTGTCATAGAAAACTTGTTGTTCATACACACGAGCAAGTAAGATTGTTATGGACACTTGTCATAGAAAACTTGTTGTTCATACACACGAGCAAGTAAACTTGTCAAGGCACAACTTGTCATAGAAAACTTGTTGTTCATACACACGAGCAAGTAAGCTTGTTACGGACACTTGTCATAGAAAACTTGTTGTTCATACACACGAGCAAGTAAACTTGTCACGAACACTTGTCATAGAAAACTTGTTGTTCATACACACGAGCAAGTAAGCTTGTCAAGGCACAACTTGTCATAGAAAACTTGTTGTTCATACACACGAGCAAGTAAGCTTGTTACGGACACTTGTCATAGAAAACTTGTTGTTCATACACACGAGCAAGTAAGCTTGTCAAGGCACAACTTGTCATAGAAAACTTGTTGTTCATACACACGAGCAAGTAAGCTTGTCAAGGCACAACTTGTCATAGAAAACTTGTTGTTCATACACACGAGCAAGTAAACTTGTCAAGGCACAACTTGTCATAGAAAACTTGTTGTTCATACACACAAGCAAGTAAACTTGTCACGGACACTTGTCATAGAAAACTTGTTGTTCATACACACGAGCAAGTAAGCTTGTCAAGGCACAACTTGTCATAGAAAACTTGTTGTTCATACACACGAGCAAGTAAGCTTGTCAAGGCACAACTTGTCATAGAAAACTTGTTGTTCATACACACGAGCAAGTAAGCTTGTTACGGACACTTGTCATAGAAAACTTGTTGTTCATACACACGAGCAAGTAAACTTGTCAAGGCACAACTTGTCATAGAAAACTTGTTGTTCATACACACGAGCAAGTAAGCTTGTCAAGGCACAACTTGTCATAGAAAACTTGTTGTTCATACACACGAGCAAGTAAGCTTGTTACGGACACTTGTCATAGAAAACTTGTTGTTCATACACACGAGCAAGTAAGCTTGTCAAGGCACAACTTGTCAAAGAAAACTTGTTGTTCATACACACGAGCAAGTAAGCTTGTCAAGGCACAACTTGTCATAGAAAACTTGTTGTTCATACACACGAGCAAGTAAGCTTGTCAAGGCACAACTTGTCATAGAAAACTTGTTGTTCATACACACGAGCAAGTAAGCTTGTCAAGGCACAACTTGTCATAGAAAACTTGTTGTTCATACACACGAGCAAGTAAACTTGTCAAGGCACAACTTGTCATAGAAAACTTGTTGTTCATACACACGAGCAAGTAAACTTGTCAAGGCACAACTTGTCATAGAAAACTTGTTGTTCATACACACGAGCAAGTAAGCTTGTTACGGACACTTGTCATAGAAAACTTGTTGTTCATACACACGAGCAAGTAAACTTGTCACGAACACTTGTCATAGAAAACTTGTTGTTCATACACACGAGCAAGTAAGCTTGTCAAGGCACAACTTGTCATAGAAAACTTGTTGTTCATACACACGAGCAAGTAAGCTTGTTACGGACACTTGTCATAGAAAACTTGTTGTTCATACACACGAGCAAGTAAACTTGTCAAGGCACAACTTGTCATAGAAAACTTGTTGTTCATACACACGAGCAAGTAAGCTTGTTACGGACACTTGTCATAGAAAACTTGTTGTTCATACACACGAGCAAGTAAACTTGTCAAGGCACAACTTGTCAAAGAAAACTTGTTGTTCATACACACACGAGCAAGTAAGCTTGTCAAGGCACAACTTGTCAAAGAAAACTTGTTGTTCATACACACGAGCAAGTAAGCTTGTCAAGGCACAACTTGTCATAGAAAACTTGTTGTTCATACACACGAGCAAGTAAGCTTGTTACGGACACTTGTCATAGAAAACTTGTTGTTCATACACACGAGCAAGTAAGATTGTTATGGACACTTGTCATAGAAAACTTGTTGTTCATACACACGAGCAAGTAAACTTGTCAAGGCACAACTTGTCATAGAAAACTTGTTGTTCATACACACGAGCAAGTAAGCTTGTTACGGACACTTGTCATAGAAAACTTGTTGTTCATACACACGAGCAAGTAAACTTGTCACGAACACTTGTCATAGAAAACTTGTTGTTCATACACACGAGCAAGTAAGCTTGTCAAGGCACAACTTGTCATAGAAAACTTGTTGTTCATACACACGAGCAAGTAAGCTTGTCAAGGCACAACTTGTCATAGAAAACTTGTTGTTCATACACACGAGCAAGTAAACTTGTCAAGGCACAACTTGTCAAAGAAAACTTGTTGTTCATACACACGAGCAAGTAAACTTGTCAAGGCACAACTTGTCAAAGAAAACTTGTTGTTCATACACACGAGCAAGTAAACTTGTCAAGGCACAACTTGTCATAGAAAACTTGTTGTTCATACACACGAGCAAGTAAGCTTGTCAAGGCACAACTTGTCATAGAAAACTTGTTGTTCATACACACGAGCAAGTAAGCTTGTCAAGGCACAACTTGTCATAGAAAACTTGTTGTTCATACACACGAGCAAGTAAACTTGTCAAGGCACAACTTGTCAAAGAAAACTTGTTGTTCATACACACGAGCAAGTAAGCTTGTTACGGACACTTGTCATAGAAAACTTGTTGTTCATACACACGAGCAAGTAAACTTGTCACGAACACTTGTCATAGAAAACTTGTTGTTCATACACACGAGCAAGTAAGCTTGTCAAGGCACAACTTGTCATAGAAAACTTGTTGTTCATACACACGAGCAAGTAAGCTTGTCAAGGCACAACTTGTCATAGAAAACTTGTTGTTCATACACACGAGCAAGTAAACTTGTCAAGGCACAACTTGTCATAGAAAACTTGTTGTTCATACACACGAGCAAGTAAACTTGTCAAGGCACAACTTGTCATAGAAAACTTGTTGTTCATACACACGAGCAAGTAAACTTGTCAAGGCACAACTTGTCATAGAAAACTTGTTGTTCATACACACGAGCAAGTAAACTTGTCAAGGCACAACTTGTCATAGAAAACTTGTTGTTCATACACACGAGCAAGTAAACTTGTCAAGGCACAACTTGTCATAGAAAACTTGTTGTTCATACACACGAGCAAGTAAACGTGTCAAGGCACAACTTGTCATAGAAAACTTGTTGTTCATACACACGAGCAAGTAAGCTTGTCAAGGCACAACTTGTCATAGAAAACTTGTTGTTCATACACACGAGCAAGTAAACTTGTCAAGGCACAACTTGTCATAGAAAACTTGTTGTTCATACACACGAGCAAGTAAACGTGTCAAGGCACAACTTGTCATAGAAAACTTGTTGTTCATACACACGAGCAAGTAAGCTTGTCAAGGCACAACTTGTCATAGAAAACTTGTTGTTCATACACACGAGCAAGTAAACGTGTCAAGGCACAACTTGTCATAGAAAACTTGTTGTTCATACACACGAGCAAGTAAGCTTGTCAAGGCACAACTTGTCATAGAAAACTTGTTGTTCATACACACGAGCAAGTAAGCTTGTTACGGACACTTGTCATAGAAAACTCGTTGTTCATACACACGAGCAAGTAAACGTGTCAAGGCACAACTTGTCATAGAAAACTTGTTGTTCATACACACGAGCAAGTAAACTTGTTACGGACACTTGTCATAGAAAACTTGTTGTTCATACACACGAGCAAGTAAACTTGTCACGAACACTTGTCATAGAAAACTTGTTGTTCATACATACGAGCAAGTAAGCTTGTCAAGGCACAACTTGTCATAGAAAACTTGTTGTTCATACACACGAGCAAGTAAACTTGTCAAGGCACAACTTGTCATAGAAAACTTGTTGTTCATACACACGAGCAAGTAAACTTGTTACGGACACTTGTCATAGAAAACTTGTTGTTCATACACACGAGCAAGTAAACTTGTCAAGGCACAACTTGTCATAGAAAACTTGTTGTTCATACACACGAGCAAGTAAACTTGTTACGGACACTTGTCAAAGAAAACTTGTTGTTCATACACACGAGCAAGTAAGCTTGTCAAGGCACAACTTGTCATAGAAAACTTGTTGTTCATACACACGAGCAAGTAAGCTTGTTACGGACACTTGTCATAGAAAACTTGTTGTTCATACACACGAGCAAGTAAGCTTGTCAAGGCACAACTTGTCATAGAAAACTTGTTGTTCATACACACGAGCAAGTAAGCTTGTCAAGGCACAACTTGTCATAGAAAACTTGTTGTTCATACACACGAGCAAGTAAACTTGTCAAGGCACAACTTGTCATAGAAAACTTGTTGTTCATACACACAAGCAAGTAAACTTGTCACGGACACTTGTCATAGAAAACTTGTTGTTCATACACACGAGCAAGTAAGCTTGTCAAGGCACAACTTGTCATAGAAAACTTGTTGTTCATACACACGAGCAAGTAAGCTTGTCAAGGCACAACTTGTAGAATAAACTTGTTGTTCATACACACGAGCAAGTAAGCTTGTTACGGACACTTGTCATAGAAAACTTGTTGTTCATACACACGAGCAAGTAAACTTGTCAAGGCACAACTTGTCATAGAAAACTTGTTGTTCATACACACGAGCAAGTAAGCTTGTCAAGGCACAACTTGTCATAGAAAACTTGTTGTTCATACACACGAGCAAGTAAGCTTGTTACGGACACTTGTCATAGAAAACTTGTTGTTCATACACACGAGCAAGTAAGCTTGTCAAGGCACAACTTGTCAAAGAAAACTTGTTGTTCATACACACGAGCAAGTAAGCTTGTCAAGGCACAACTTGTCATAGAAAACTTGTTGTTCATACACACGAGCAAGTAAGCTTGTCAAGGCACAACTTGTCATAGAAAACTTGTTGTTCATACACACGAGCAAGTAAGCTTGTCAAGGCACAACTTGTCATAGAAAACTTGTTGTTCATACACACGAGCAAGTAAACTTGTCAAGGCACAACTTGTCATAGAAAACTTGTTGTTCATACACACGAGCAAGTAAACTTGTCAAGGCACAACTTGTCATAGAAAACTTGTTGTTCATACACACGAGCAAGTAAGCTTGTTACGGACACTTGTCATAGAAAACTTGTTGTTCATACACACGAGCAAGTAAACTTGTCACGAACACTTGTCATAGAAAACTTGTTGTTCATACACACGAGCAAGTAAGCTTGTCAAGGCACAACTTGTCATAGAAAACTTGTTGTTCATACACACGAGCAAGTAAGCTTGTTACGGACACTTGTCATAGAAAACTTGTTGTTCATACACACGAGCAAGTAAACTTGTCAAGGCACAACTTGTCATAGAAAACTTGTTGTTCATACACACGAGCAAGTAAGCTTGTTACGGACACTTGTCATAGAAAACTTGTTGTTCATACACACGAGCAAGTAAACTTGTCAAGGCACAACTTGTCAAAGAAAACTTGTTGTTCATACACACGAGCAAGTAAGCTTGTCAAGGCACAACTTGTCAAAGAAAACTTGTTGTTCATACACACGAGCAAGTAAGCTTGTCAAGGCACAACTTGTCATAGAAAACTTGTTGTTCATACACACGAGCAAGTAAGCTTGTTACGGACACTTGTCATAGAAAACTTGTTGTTCATACACACGAGCAAGTAAGCTTGTTATGGACACTTGTCATAGAAAACTTGTTGTTCATACACACGAGCAAGTAAACTTGTCAAGGCACAACTTGTCATAGAAAACTTGTTGTTCATACACACGAGCAAGTAAGCTTGTTACGGACACTTGTCATAGAAAACTTGTTGTTCATACACACGAGCAAGTAAGCTTGTCAAGGCACAACTTGTCATAGAAAACTTGTTGTTCATACACACGAGCAAGTAAGCTTGTCAAGGCACAACTTGTCATAGAAAACTTGTTGTTCATACACACGAGCAAGTAAACTTGTCAAGGCACAACTTGTCAAAGAAAACTTGTTGTTCATACACACGAGCAAGTAAACTTGTCAAGGCACAACTTGTCAAAGAAAACTTGTTGTTCATACACACGAGCAAGTAAACTTGTCAAGGCACAACTTGTCATAGAAAACTTGTTGTTCATACACACGAGCAAGTAAGCTTGTCAAGGCACAACTTGTCATAGAAAACTTGTTGTTCATACACACGAGCAAGTAAGCTTGTCAAGGCACAACTTGTCATAGAAAACTCGTTGTTCATACACACGAGCAAGTAAACGTGTCAAGGCACAACTTGTCATAGAAAACTTGTTGTTCATACACACGAGCAAGTAAACTTGTTACGGACACTTGTCATAGAAAACTTGTTGTTCATACACACGAGCAAGTAAACTTGTCACGAACACTTGTCATAGAAAACTTGTTGTTCATACATACGAGCAAGTAAGCTTGTCAAGGCACAACTTGTCATAGAAAACTTGTTGTTCATACACACGAGCAAGTAAACTTGTCAAGGCACACAACTTGTCATAGAAAACTTGTTGTTCATACACACGAGCAAGTAAACTTGTTACGGACACTTGTCATAGAAAACTTGTTGTTCATACACACGAGCAAGTAAACTTGTCAAGGCACAACTTGTCATAGAAAACTTGTTGTTCATACACACGAGCAAGTAAACTTGTTACGGACACTTGTCAAAGAAAACTTGTTGTTCATACACACGAGCAAGTAAGCTTGTCAAGGCACAACTTGTCATAGAAAACTTGTTGTTCATACACACGAGCAAGTAAGCTTGTTACGGACACTTGTCATAGAAAACTTGTTGTTCATACACACGAGCAAGTAAGCTTGTCAAGGCACAACTTGTCATAGAAAACTTGTTGTTCATACACACGAGCAAGTAAGCTTGTCAAGGCACAACTTGTCATAGAAAACTTGTTGTTCATACACACGAGCAAGTAAACTTGTCAAGGCACAACTTGTCATAGAAAACTTGTTGTTCATACACACAAGCAAGTAAACTTGTCACGGACACTTGTCATAGAAAACTTGTTGTTCATACACACGAGCAAGTAAGCTTGTCAAGGCACAACTTGTCATAGAAAACTTGTTGTTCATACACACGAGCAAGTAAGCTTGTCAAGGCACAACTTGTCATAGAAAACTTGTTGTTCATACACACGAGCAAGTAAGCTTGTTACGGACACTTGTCATAGAAAACTTGTTGTTCATACACACGAGCAAGTAAACTTGTCAAGGCACAACTTGTCATAGAAAACTTGTTGTTCATACACACGAGCAAGTAAGCTTGTCAAGGCACAACTTGTCATAGAAAACTTGTTGTTCATACACACGAGCAAGTAAGCTTGTTACGGACACTTGTCATAGAAAACTTGTTGTTCATACACACGAGCAAGTAAGCTTGTCAAGGCACAACTTGTCAAAGAAAACTTGTTGTTCATACACACGAGCAAGTAAGCTTGTCAAGGCACAACTTGTCATAGAAAACTTGTTGTTCATACACACGAGCAAGTAAGCTTGTCAAGGCACAACTTGTCATAGAAAACTTGTTGTTCATACACACGAGCAAGTAAGCTTGTCAAGGCACAACTTGTCATAGAAAACTTGTTGTTCATACACACGAGCAAGTAAACTTGTCAAGGCACAACTTGTCATAGAAAACTTGTTGTTCATACACACGAGCAAGTAAACTTGTCAAGGCACAACTTGTCATAGAAAACTTGTTGTTCATACACACGAGCAAGTAAGCTTGTTACGGACACTTGTCATAGAAAACTTGTTGTTCATACACACGAGCAAGTAAACTTGTCACGAACACTTGTCATAGAAAACTTGTTGTTCATACACACGAGCAAGTAAGCTTGTCAAGGCACAACTTGTCATAGAAAACTTGTTGTTCATACACACGAGCAAGTAAGCTTGTTACGGACACTTGTCATAGAAAACTTGTTGTTCATACACACGAGCAAGTAAACTTGTCAAGGCACAACTTGTCATAGAAAACTTGTTGTTCATACACACGAGCAAGTAAGCTTGTTACGGACACTTGTCATAGAAAACTTGTTGTTCATACACACGAGCAAGTAAACTTGTCAAGGCACAACTTGTCAAAGAAAACTTGTTGTTCATACACACGAGCAAGTAAGCTTGTCAAGGCACAACTTGTCAAAGAAAACTTGTTGTTCATACACACGAGCAAGTAAGCTTGTCAAGGCACAACTTGTCATAGAAAACTTGTTGTTCATACACACGAGCAAGTAAGCTTGTTACGGACACTTGTCATAGAAAACTTGTTGTTCATACACACGAGCAAGTAAGCTTGTTATGGACACTTGTCATAGAAAACTTGTTGTTCATACACACGAGCAAGTAAACTTGTCAAGGCACAACTTGTCATAGAAAACTTGTTGTTCATACACACGAGCAAGTAAGCTTGTTACGGACACTTGTCATAGAAAACTTGTTGTTCATACACACGAGCAAGTAAGCTTGTCAAGGCACAACTTGTCATAGAAAACTTGTTGTTCATACACACGAGCAAGTAAGCTTGTCAAGGCACAACTTGTCATAGAAAACTTGTTGTTCATACACACGAGCAAGTAAACTTGTCAAGGCACAACTTGTCAAAGAAAACTTGTTGTTCATACACACGAGCAAGTAAACTTGTCAAGGCACAACTTGTCAAAGAAAACTCGTTGTTCATACACACGAGCAAGTAAACGTGTCAAGGCACAACTTGTCATAGAAAACTTGTTGTTCATACACACGAGCAAGTAAGCTTGTCAAGGCACAACTTGTCATAGAAAACTTGTTGTTCATACACACGAGCAAGTAAGCTTGTCAAGGCACAACTTGTCATAGAAAACTTGTTGTTCATACACACGAGCAAGTAAACTTGTCAAGGCACAACTTGTCAAAGAAAACTTGTTGTTCATACACACGAGCAAGTAAGCTTGTTACGGACACTTGTCATAGAAAACTTGTTGTTCATACACACGAGCAAGTAAACTTGTCACGAACACTTGTCATAGAAAACTTGTTGTTCATACACACGAGCAAGTAAGCTTGTCAAGGCACAACTTGTCATAGAAAACTTGTTGTTCATACACACGAGCAAGTAAGCTTGTCAAGGCACAACTTGTCATAGAAAACTTGTTGTTCATACACACGAGCAAGTAAGCTTGTCAAGGCACAACTTGTCATAGAAAACTTGTTGTTCATACACACGAGCAAGTAAGCTTGTTACGGACACTTGTCATAGAAAACTTGTTGTTCATACACACGAGCAAGTAAGCTTGTTACGGACACTTGTCATAGAAAACATGCTCGTCTGTAAGGGCCTTAATGAGGGTTTATCACATAATTTAAAAACTCATAGGACAAAAAAATGATTATCATAGCTGGAAAGAGTTCGTTAAAATTAGTAAAAATGTGAAGTATGGAAAAGATTGCTCCACAAATTGCAAAGATATCAATTTTTTTCAAAAATCGAAATTTTATATGAAAACCTTTGGAAATTACGCTTGGAGGCAACTCTTGCCTCCAACAAAGGTTTTCATACAAAATTTCAATTTTTTTGAAAATTCATATCTTCGTAATTTGTGGAGCGATCTTTTCCAAACTTCACATAGCTCTTTCCAGCTATGATAATCAATTTTTGTCCGATGAGTTTTGAAATTACCTGATAAACCCTCATTGTGCCGGCGTAAAAAAAGCAAGGAAAGGCTTACCAGATTCGGTGAGTTTGGAATATTCTGTGATTTTAGTTTGAAGGTCATCTTTCAATTCATCCACTAGTTTGCGTTTCTCTTTGAACTCTGTAGTCAACTGCAACAAAACGTTACTCCATCATTCTTCACTGTGATTGATACATACGAGTGGGAAACTTACGGTAACCACGCCCCCGCTTAGAGTCGTTTTCGTATGAGTGGGAAGTAGTCCGTGTCCAAGCATTCTGATTGGTTGAGCAATGATTTTCGTGAGCTGTGATTGGTTGAATAGATGTCATCCATTCCGTACCGTGACCGTAACTCGGTACCGTAGGTTTCCCACTCATACGAAAACGAATTGGGTTATTCATATCAACATCTGATACAATTATGATAATATAAAATTACATTTTAATAGATTACAGAAGTCTTACTTGGTCTTTCTCTTTCTGAAGCACCATCAATCTCTCTTGAACTTCTTTATTATCTCTTTTCATGGTGTCCATTACCCAGTCAAGTATTCCCTGTAAAGTAACCATTCATTCATTAACTATTGTCCATTACCCAGTCAAGTATTCCCTGTAAAGTAACCATTCATTCATTAACTATTGTCCATTACCCAGTCAAGTATTCCCTGTAAAGTAACCATCCATTCATTAACTATTGTCCATTACCCAGTCAAGTATTCCCTGTAAAGTAACCATCCATTCATTAACTATTGCCCATTACCCAGTCAAGTATTCCCTGTAAAGTAACCATTCATTCATTAACTATTGTCCATTACCCAGTCGAGTATTCCCTGTAAAGTAACCATCCATTCATTAACTATTAGATACAAAGCTACGAAAGTACTTAATATGAAAATACCTTATTAGCCAAATTCAATCTTCTTTCTTCGTCATAGTTTTCTGACAGTCTTTCTTTCTCTTCCCAAGTTTGTCTTTTAGCTGTCTGTAAGTCTTTGATAAGCTCCTAGAATTATCACACATGTATATGTACTCCTGAGTAAGGGTATTGTACTTTGTAAAAGAACATAGTTCCACCTTCCTCCCGGTTAGCTCAGTTGGTAGAGAACCAGTCTTTTGTGTGGGAGGTCTTGGGTTCAGTCCCTGGCCGCCGGACCAATACTCATGCAGGGTCTCAATAATAACTGAGGAGAAGGTGCTTCGTTTGTAATTGCATCTACAAATGGTTAGACCTTCATGTCTTCTCAGTTAAGGATGTTAAACCATAGGTCAAGAATGTCTCCCGACCCTAATCTAACCTGTACCTGGGGGACATTAAAGAATCTGTTGAACTCTTCGTAAGAGTAGGGGATTGTTACCTGGTTCAACAGCCTTAACTTCAAATTGTAGGCATAACACACTACTACATACTAACTCCTTCATTGCAATTCTGTTCGACTGCCTTTCATATGCAGCCCGGGAAAAGTGCTCCATCAGTTGTAAAGCGCATTGAAACAATGTGAAATGTACTGTATAAGAACAACCATTATTGTACATTATTGATTATTAGTGTTTGTCTCTGACTTCTGTTTTTCATATAGACGTTTCGGCCATTAATCAATGGCCTTCATCAGTATTAATCGGAAACGTTGCGATCTAGATCTTTGAAATACTTAACGTTTGCGGCGCGCGCTTGATGTCCTTGCGCGCGCTTATTTCTTAGTCCCATGATGGTCTTGTAGACTTCAGAAATTTGAATGCAATCACTCCCTGCGTTGGCATCTTGGCCCGTGAACCACGCTTCAAGGAAAAGCCTCTGGTGGTAGTTTTTTTCTCTGTCCACAATTGTAATGTTTTTAAAGTCAAAAGATATATATAACCATTATTGTAGTTATTCTGTACCTCCATTTGAGTAACATCATCTTTATTTGGACCACTAGTGATTCCAGTTCTTGACAACTTTTCTCTAAGTCTTGTAATTTCTTCTCTCAGATCTTTGATGATTTTGATATTTTCAATCTACAAGAGAAAGTATTCATTGTGAGCACCAAACACATCATTTTCTGCCACATTAACCTCTATTGAACGTTTAGTTTCAGTTACCTCATTTGTCTTGATCATGTTTTTGATGTTTTTCATTTTACTGCCACACTGAAGACTGGTCAATGTGTCTTCAAAATCAGAGTCTGGTAAAATAGTCATGATATTTAGCTCTTCTGTTTACTACTCTGCACACAATAACACCATGCAGTACCTAATTCCAGGGGGGAATGCTGCCCTATATATGTTATATGGGTAAAATAGTCATGATATTTAGCTCTTCTGTTTACTACTCTGCACACAATAACACCATGCAGTACCTAATTCCAGGAGGAATGCTGCCCTATATATGTTATATGGGTAAAATAGTCATGATATTTAGCTCTTCTGTTTACTACTCTGCACACAATAACACCATACAGTACCTAATTCCAGGGGGAATGCTGCTCTATATATGTTATATGGGTAAAATAGTCATGATATTTAGCTCTTCTGTTTACTACTCTGCACACAATAACACCATGCAGTACCTAATTCCAGGGGGGAATGCTGCTCTATATATGTTATATGGGTAAAATAGTCATGATATTTAGCTCTTCTGTTTACTACTCTGCACACAATAACACCATGCAGTACCTAATTCCAGGGGGGAATGCTGCCCTATATATGTTATATGGGTAAAATAGTCATGATATTTAGCTCTTCTGTTTACTACTCTGCACACAATAACACCATGCAGTACCTAATTCCAGGGGGAATGCTGCCCTATATATGTTATATGGGTAAAATAGTCATGATATTTAGCTCTTCTGTTTACTACTCTGCACACAATAACACCATGCAGTACCTAATTCCAGGGGGGAATGCTGCCCTATATATGTTATATGGGTAAAATAGTCATGATATTTAGCTCTTCTGTTTACTACTCTGCACACACATAACACCATGCAGTACCTAATTCCAGGGGGGAATGCTGCCCTATATATGTTATATGGGTAAAATAGTCATGATATTTAGCTCTTCTGTTTACTACTCTGCACACAATAACACCATGCAGTACCTAATTCCAGGGGGAATGCTGCCCTATATATGTTATATGGGTAAAATAGTCATGATATTTAGCTCTTCTGTTTACTACTCTGCACACAATAACACCATGCAGTACCTAATTCCAGGGGGGAATGCTGCCCTATATATGTTATATGGGTAAAATAGTCATGATATTTAGCTCTTCTGTTTACTACTCTCTGCACACAATAACACCATGCAGTACCTAATTCCAGGGGGAATGCTGCTCTATATATGTTATATGGGTAAAATAGTCATGATATTTAGCTCTTCTGTTTACTACTCTGCACACAATAACACCATGCAGTACCTAATTCCAGGGGGGAATGCTGCCCTATATATGTTATATGGGTAAAATAGTCATGATATTTAGCTCTTCTGTTTACTACTCTGCACACAATAACACCATGCAGTACCTAATTCCAGGGGGGAATGCTGCTCTATATATGTTATATATGGGTAAAATAGTCATGATATTTAGCTCTTCTGTTTACTGTACTACTCTGCACACAATAACACCATGCAGTACCTAATTCCAGGGGGATGCTGCCCTATATATGTGCCCTATATGTTATATGGGTAAAATAGTCATGATATTTAGCTCTTCTGTTTACTACTCTGCACACAATAACACCATGCAGTACCTAATTCCAGGGGGGAATGCTGCCCTATATATGTTATATGGGTAAAATAGTCATGATATTTAGCTCTTCTGTTTACTGCACACAATACTCTGCACACAATAACACCATGCAGTATGCAATATATGTTATATGGTAAAAATAGTCATGATATTTAGCTCTTCTGTACCTAATTCCAGGGGGAATGCTGCCCTATATATGTTATATGGGTAAAATAGTCATGATATTTAGCTCTTCTGTTTACTACTCTGCACACAATAACACCATGCAGTACCTAATTCCAGGGGGGAATGCTGCCCTATATATGTTATATGGGTAAAATAGTCATGATATTTAGCTCTTCTGTTTACTACTCTGCACACAATAACACCATGCAGTACCTAATTCCAGGGGGGAATGCTGCTCTATATATGTTATATGGGTAAAATAGTCATGATATTTAGCTCTTCTGTTTACTACTCTGCACACAATAACACCATGCAGTACCTAATTCCAGGGGGGAATGCTGCCCTATATATGTTATATGGGTAAAATAGTCATGATATTTAGCTCTTCTGTTTACTACTCTGCACACAATAACACCATGCAGTACCTAATTCCAGGGGAGAATGCTGCCCTATATATGTTATATGGGTAAAATAGTCATGATATTTAGCTCTTCTGTTTACTACTCTGCACACAATAACACCATGCAGTACCTAATTCCAGGGGGGGGATGCTGCCTATATATGTTATATGGGTAAAATAGTCATGATATTTAGCTCTTCTGTTTACTACTCTGCACACAATAACACCATGCAGTACCTAATTCCAGGGGGAATGCTGCCCTATATATGTTATATGGGTAAAATAGTCATGATATTTAGCTCTTCTGTTTACTACTCTGCACACAATAACACCATGCAGTACCTAATTCCAGGGGGAATGCTGCCCTATATATGTTATATGGGTAAAATAGTCATGATATTTAGCTCTTCTGTTTACTACTCTGCACACAATAACACCATGCAGTACCTAATTCCAGGGGGGAATGCTGCCCTATATATGTTATATGGGTAAAATAGTCATGATATTTAGCTCTTCTGTTTACTACTCTGCACACAATAACACCATGCAGTACCTAATTCCAGGGGGAATGCTGCCCTATATATGTTATATGGGTAAAATAGTCATGATATTTAGCTCTTCTGTTTACTACTCTGCACACAATAACACCATGCAGTACCTAATTCCAGGGGGGAATGCTGCCCTATATATGTTATATGGGTAAAATAGTCATGATATTTAGCTCTTCTGTTTACTACTCTGCACACAATAACACCATGCAGTACCTAATTCCAGGGGGAATGCTGCCCTATATATGTTATATGGGTAAAATAGTCATGATATTTAGCTCTTCTGTTTACTACTCTGCACACAATAACACCATGCAGTACCTAATTCCAGGGGGGAATGCTGCCCTATATATGTTATATGGGTAAAATAGTCATGATATTTAGCTCTTCTGTTTACTACTCTGCACACAATAACACCATGCAGTACCTAATTCCAGGGGGGAATGCTGCCCTATATATGTTATATGGGTAAAATAGTCATGATATTTAGCTCTTCTGTTTAGCATGTACTACTCTGCACACAATAACACCATGCAGTACCTAATTCCAGGGGGAATGCTGCCCTATATATGTTATATGGGTAAAATAGTCATGATATTTAGCTCTTCTGTTTACTACTCTGCACACAATAACACCATGCAGTACCTAATTCCAGGGGGAATGCTGCCCTATATATGTTATATGGGTAAAATAGTCATGATATTTAGCTCTTCTGTTTAGCATGTACTACTCTGCACACAATAACACCATGCAGTACCTAATTCCAGGGGGGGGGAATGCTGCCCTATATATGTTATATGGGTAAAATAGTCATGATATTTAGCTCTTCTGTTTACTACTCTGCACACAATAACACCATGCAGTACCTAATTCCAGGGGGAATGCTGCCCTATATATGTTATATGGGTAAAATAGTCATGATATTTAGCTCTTCTGTTTAGCATGTACTACTCTGCACACAATAACACCATGCAGTACCTAATTCCAGGGGGAATGCTGCCCTATATATGTTATATGGGTAAAATAGTCATGATATTTAGCTCTTCTGTTTACTACTCTGCACACAATAACACCATGCAGTACCTAATTCCAGGGGGGAATGCTGCCCTATATATGTTATATGGGTAAAATAGTCATGATATTTAGCTCTTCTGTTTCTGTACTACTCTGCACACAATAACACCATGCAGTACCTAATTCCAGGGGGAATGCTGCCCTATATATGTTATATGGGTAAAATAGTCATGATATTTAGCTCTTCTGTTTACTACTCTGCACACAATAACACCATGCAGTACCTAATTCCAGGGGGGAATGCTGCCCTATATATGTTATATGGGTAAAATAGTCATGATATTTAGCTCTTCTGTTTACTACTCTGCACACAATAACACCATGCAGTACCTAATTCCAGGGGGGCTGCCCTAATGCTGCCCTATATATGTTATATGGGTAAAATAGTCATGATATTTAGCTCTTCTGTTTACTACTCTGCACACAATAACACCATGCAGTACCTAATTCCAGGGGGGAATGCTGCCCTATATATGTTATATTGGTATGGAAATAGTCATGAAATTAGCTCTTCTGTTTACTACTCTGCAGTCATGATATTTAGCTCTTCTGTTTACTACTCTGCACACACAATAACACCATGCAGTACCTAATTCCAGGGGGAATGCTGCCCAGTATATAGGGGGGAATGTTATATGGGGTAAAATAGTCATGATATTTAGCTCTTCTGTTTACTACTCTGCACACAATAACACCATGCAGTACCTAATTCCAGGGGGAATGCTGCTCTATATATGTTATATGGGTAAAATAGTCATGATATTTAGCTCTTCTGTTTACTACTCTGCACACAATAACACCATGCAGTACCTAATTCCAGGGGGGAATGCTGCCCTATATATGTTATATGGGTAAAATAGTCATGATATTTAGCTCTTCTGTTTACTACTCTGCACACAATAACACCATGCAGTACCTAATTCCAGGGGGGAATGCTGCCCTATATATGTTATATGGGTAAAATAGTCATGATATTTAGCTCTTCTGTTTACTACTCTGCACACAATAACACCATGCAATTCCAGGGGGAATGCATGCAGTACCTACCATGCAGTGCAGTACCTAATTCCAGGGGGGAATGCTGCCCTATATATGTTATATGGGTAAAATAGTCATGATATTTAGCTCTTCTGTTTACTACTCTGCACACAATAACACCATGCAGTACCTAATTCCAGGGGGGAATGCTGCCCTATATATGTTATATGGGTAAAATAGTCATGATATTTAGCTCTTCTGTTTACTACTCTGCACACAATAACACCATGCAGTACCTAATTCCAGGGGGGAATGCTGCCCTATATATGTTATATGGGTAAAATAGTCATGATATTTAGCTCTTCTGTTTACTACTCTGCACACAATAACACCATGCAGTACCTAATTCCAGGGGGGAATGCTGCCCTATATATGTTATATGGGTAAAATAGTCATGATATTTAGCTCTTCTGTTTACTACTCTGCACACAATAACACCATGCAGTACCTAATTCCAGGGGGGAATGCTGCCCTATATATGTTATATGGGTAAAATAGTCATGATATTTAGCTCTTCTGTTTACTACTCTGCACACAATAACACCATGCAGTACCTAATTCCAGGGGGGAATGCTGCCCTATATATGTTATATGGGTAAAATAGTCATGATATTTAGCTCTTCTGTTTACTACTGCACACAATACTACTCTGCACACAATAACACCATGCAGTACCTAATTCCAGGGGGAATGCTGCCCTATATATGTTATATGGGTAAAATAGTCATGATATTTAGCTCTTCTGTTTACTACTCTGCACACAATAACACCATGCAGTACCTAATTCCAGGGGGGAATGCTGCCCTATATATGTTATATGGGTAAAATAGTCATGATATTTAGCTCTTCTGTTTACTACTCTGCACACAATAACACCATACCTAATTCAGGGGGGAATGCTGCCATATATGCAGTACCTAATTAACACCATGCAGGGGGGAATGCTGCCCTATATATGTTATATGGGTAAAATAGTCATGATATTTAGCTCTTCTGTTTAGCATACTCTCTGCACACAATAACACCATGCAGTACCTAATTCCAGGGGGAATGCTGCCCTATATATGTTATATTGGTAAAATAGTCATGATACTTAGCTCTTTCTGTTTACTACTCTGCACACAATAACACCATGCAGTAAAATAGTCATGATATTTAGCTCTTCTGTTTACTACTCTGCACACAATAACACCATGCAGTACCTAATTCCAGGGGGGAATGCTGCCCTATATATGTTATATGGGTAAAATAGTCATGATATTTAGCTAGCTCTTCTAACACATTACTACTCTGCACACAATAACACCATGCAGTACCTAATTCCAGGGGGAATGCTGCCCTATATATGTTATATGGGTAAAATAGTCATGATATTTAGCTCTTCTGTTTACTACTCTGCACACAATAACACCTATTCCAGGGGGGAATGCAGTACCTAATTCCAGGGGGGGGGAATGCTGCCCTATATATGTTATATGGGTAAAATAGTCATGATATTTAGCTCTTCTGTTTACTACTCTGCACACAATAACACCATGCAGTACCTAATTCCAGGGGGAATGCTGCCCTATATATGTTATATGGGTAAAATAGTCATGATATTTAGCTCTTCTGTTTACTA
>JAUJYZ010000393.1:50000-280106 GCA_033675265.1 Actinostola sp. cb2023 | reverse complement strand
ACACATTCTTTTAGTCTAAGTGAAAAATTTGGTTATATGTCGAGGACGACAATATCAAAAAAGTAGGGGAGGGTGTGACCATGTCAAGTTTTAGTAGTTATTTCGTTTATAGTTAGAAGCGCGTGCCAAACATAGATTACGTGAGTTCCTGTCAGTAGACGTAACACTAGGCGTGACACGAACGTGCTACACGCGATGTGGATAAGATAATCCTGTTATCACAAAGATGGCATAAATGCGTGTCAAGAACCTTCGTTCTTACGCATTTTTCCCTTACGTGATTCCGTACTACGTGAATTGCTAAGCCAGGGCGTATAATTGCGTGTTTCCGTTGTTTACCAAGTTATTTAGCATTCTTTAGCGTACATAGCTTTTCCAAAGCATATTTAAGAAGTGAGCTTTCATAGCTAAATCAGTCCAGTTTGAAGCGAGACAAGATCAAGTCAAGTGAAGGCAGTAATCAACGAAATCTCTTTAGACTAGCACCTCAAGTGTTAATTGCGTATTACTTTCGCCCTTAGTTTACCCTTAGGTTATACCATTGGTTTACCCTGAGTTAACTTTTGTCAATAAAGCAGTTGTTAAATTACTTTGCTTCACTCGTCTTACAATCGTAAAAAGATCACTTGGTCACACCAGGAAGGGGAATTGACAGACTTGGGACAGGGAGGGGACTTGACAGACTTGGGATGGGGAGGGAACTTTACACACTCTGGACGGGGAGGGAAGTTGACAGACTGGGACGGTGAGGGAACTTAACAGACTGGGATGGGGAGGGGACTTGACAGACTTGGGATAGAGAGGTTACTTGACAGACTTGGGAGGGGGAGGGGACTTGACAGACTTGGGACGGAAGGGAACTTGACAGACTTGGGATGGGGAGGGGACTTGACATTGGGATGGGAAGGGGGACTTGACAGACTGGGATGGGGAGGGAACTTGACAGACTTGGGACGGGGAGGGGTCTTGACAGACTTGGGATGGGGAGGCTACTTGACAGACTTGGGATGGGGAGGGGACTTGACATAGTTGGGATGGGGAGGGAGCTTGACAGACTGGGATGGGGAGGGGATTTGACAGACTTGGGACAGGAAGGGGAATTGACAGACTTGGGACAGGGAGGGGACTTGACAGACTTGGGATGGGGAGGGAACTTTACACACTCTGGACGGGGAGGGAAGTTGACAGACTGGGACGGTGAGGGAACTTATCAGACTGGGATGGGGAGGGGACTTGACAGACTTGGGATAGAGAGGTTACTTTTACAGACTTGGGAGGGGGAGGGGACTTGACAGACTTGGGACGGAAGGGAACTTGACAGACTTGGGATGGGGAAGGGACTTGACATTGGGATGGGAAGGGGACTTGACAGACTGGGATGGGGAGGGAACTTGACAGACTGGGATGGGGAGTGGACTTGACAGCTTGGGACGGGGAGGTAACTTGACAGACTGGGATGGGGAAGGGACTTGACAGACTTGGGAAGGGGAGGGGACTTGACATTGGGTGGGGATGGGACTTGACATTTGGATGGGGAGGGAACTTTACAGACTTGGGACGGGGAGGGAACTTGACAGGGAGGGAGGGAGTATATTGTAGCCTTCATTTGCATAACTTGTATCATATTACATTATGCACGCTATGATTACTTGACCTTGAATGAACTAGTTCTTACGTAAAACTGGTTGAGAAACACAGCTTTGATAATGGTTTCTCAATAGTTCATTGCACAACAGGCTAATATGAGTAAAGTGTTCCATTAAACTGCAGAATAACAGTGTAATACTGGGACTTGTACCTATGCATGTTGTGATTGTCTTTATATACACCTATTCCAAATATCGTTGTCCGGGTCGAACGCAACAAACAAGAAGCTGATGACCGCAAAGGACTTTGGGAATCTCCTAATTAATTAATTTATCTGTGGTACTTGAGAAGTTATCCCTACGAGCGTTGAATAGCAATCATTTGGAACTATTCAGCCATTTGAAAATGCATGTTGTCAAAATGTCTACAGATGAATAAGGAGAAAGTCCCAATGCCCTTTGCGGTCGTCAGCTTCTTGCTTGTTGCTTTCGGCGGGGGACAACGATTTTTGGAATAGGTGTATAAAGTTGGCCATGTAAAGGACAACTGAAAAGAACCGAGGCCAAAACACTACACAGTGAATAGTGATTACATATTGAATACAGTGATTACATTGAATACACTTGATTACAGTGAATACACTTGATTACAGGGAATACAGGTTTACAATGCAAGTGATATATAGATACATTGTTGAGCAGAAGCATTTGGCGTAAGCGTAACCTGAAACAATAAGCAAATGAAATTATTATTATCATTTTGAAAACAATGGAGATTTTTGTAATATCAATACAATTTATTGATCCATTTCTTTGTTGATTGATGTGATTGTTGCCTTTTTGGGGGGGGGGGGGGGGCCCCACCCTGAATTGGGGAGTATCCCAGCATAGGTTGATTGGATGAAAAACAAACATGTGTATTACAGATGTGTCTGTCATTAAATCAAGGTTTTCTTTGAATGGATCAAGAGAACTGTTGAAAACATTGACCATGAGGTGTCTGTTGGAGTGAGGTGCGGGATTGTGGAATAATTAGCAATTATTGGACAAGGTTGAGCAAAATATCGTGATTTGTTGGTGGCGAGCAGAATAATCATTTGCCGATGCCGAATGCAGAGCGGGCAAATAATTATCTGCGAGCCACTGATAAAATCACGATATTTTGCAAAAACCGAGTTCAATAATTGTTTTATCATTCACATTATTTTCTCTCACCTAAAGCAACAACTCGAGCTGCCATTGTCGAGAATGAAAACACTTATTCGTAGGAAGTTATCTGCAGTGACGTAGTCGTCTCTCGACCAATGAAAATCCCCGAGAAAATAATGTGAATGATAATAATTATTATGCAAGCTCAGTCTATTTATTTGAAAACAACAAAACGAAGTTGTGTCAATTTCTTTAATTGGCATAAACTTTCTGCAATCCTGCACCTTAGTGCCAGGGCCGTGTACACAGCACAGGGGGCAGTTGTGCCCCCCCCCCCCCCCTGAGAATTGTCCCCCCCCCCCCGAGAATTGTACTACTTTTGTTTATTTTTTCCTGTTAAATACGTACTGCCCCACCCTTGAATTTTGGGTTATGTACGGCCCCGTGGGCCCCAAGTGCTGTGTTGTAGCTTGGTTCGGACAGTGAAGGGGTAGAGCTATGACCCTACCACTAACACATTATTCAATGGAGTGGTTTTTGTATGAGCAGGAAATAGTACAGTAAATCCATGCCCAAATATTCTGATTGGTTGAGTAATGATTTTGTGTGAGCTGTGATTAGTTGAATAGATGTCTTCGATTCCATACCGTGACTAACTTGTAACAAAGGTTTCCCACTCAGATGTAAACGACTCTGATTCAACTACACATGACAACAGTCACAGAACCTTCATCTCTTGTTTTAGCCCTGCATTACTATGCCACCACCCGCAAGAAAAGTTTGCAAACAAAATCTAATAGTTAGTGACTAATAGTCAAATCAAAACAAAAGAAAACAATGGAATTAGTGTCTACCTTATTACACTTTATTTTCGCGACACTTTAATTTTGCGATTTGAGAATGGTCAGTCACTTTATTTTCACGATTTCGTCGATAAACCAATAATTATTAAATACTTCGCTATTTGCCTTAAAAACGAAAATAAACCACATTACATGTAAATTTTTGTATTTGATTTGTATTTCTTTTATGCTCATACATGAATCATGGTACACCAATATTTTATTGGTAGATTATCAGAGTCACAACATTTGGGTTCCCCTTCGCCTGTTGGTACATGTACATCACATGTATATCTTGCACTGTAAAAAACCCTTTAAATTATGTCACTCTTCTTTGTTAAGTAAAATGAAAAAGATTACAACCCAGGCAGACTCGCATAAAAGTAATGGAGGCTGATTGTATGCATATTTTAGGGTCATTTCCTTTCTTTCTTCTTCTTTGCATTGTTATCTTTTAGAGACCAGGCTCTGTTAGGCTCCCAAGACTTCAGCTTATAAAAATAGAATCCCAGACAGTCAATCTAGAGATACAGCCAAAAAACATCTGAGATTTCCAGACTGGGATTAATTTTGAAAGATTATTAGCAATTCTTGGGACCATTCGCTACTACTTCAATCGAGATCTCCAAAATGAAAAGTAACAAATAAGAAATCATTACATGTCGGGTAGTGTCATCTTATCTGTCGAGGTCGCCATGCTTATTTCCTGCGGCCTTAGGTCCGTCGCATGGTCTTGGGACCATTTGCCACCACTACAATTTAGATCCAAAATGAAAAGTAACAAATGAGAAATCATTACGTCAGGTAGCATCATCTGTCGAGGTCGCCATGTTTATTTCCTGTGACCTTAGGTCCGTCGCATCACATGCTAGTTCATCACCAAGTCCCTCCTCTTCACCATCCATAAAATAATTGTCTAAAAGTTCATTAGCATACTGCCGTAGTGTCTCATTACAGTTATACTCAAGGCCTTCTAAACACGCTACACCCTCGGCTTCTTCAAAACTTTGCTTGGTCTCAGGAAATATCCGTAATGCCATCTCCACAAACTGCAACCCAGTAAGCACTGTGTCCTGGTCATGTGACTTGAGGATATTGACAAAGCCTGTCATGCCGTCATTGTCAAGTATAACCTTGACAAACTCTGGACTGTGGTATGCAATGTTGCAAAGTGTCAATGCTGCCTGAGAAAGACGAAAGAATATATATATAAACCCAACCCAAGTAGCACATATATATGTTTACTGTTCAGTAAGGCTTCCTTTCAAGAAATCTCTGCAAACAGACCACACCCGTGACATAGGGAATGGGGGGAGGCCTCTCATATAAAAGTGACCAGGTCGGATGACCTCAATGTACCTATTAGGGGTGGTGTTGGTAGTGATTTGTTGTACCGGCTGCTAACTGGTATTGACACACTATTCCACAAACGGGAAAATATTTGGCTCTTGGTCATTCATCACGGACTGAACGCTTAGTACGGCCATGATCTCAAGCCAAATATTTTCCTGTCTGGCCCTCCCACTCAGTCAATAAGTACATAATGAATCAATCGCTTGGCAGTATATATCCAATGCCCACTGTTATTTTGAGTTAATTTTGTTGAAGGGCCACTGAGTTATCAGTACAATTATTGTAATTGTAACTGTGGTGTGTTTTACCCTCTGAAAATAAAGTTTATTCATTCATCCATTCATTCATTCATCCATCATTCATTCATCCATCCATTCATTCATCCATCATCCATCATTCATCCATCCATTCATCCATCCATTCATTCATCCATTCATTCATCCATTCATTCATCCATCCATCCATTCATTCATTCATTCATTCATTCATTCATTCATTCATCCATTCATTCATTCATTCATTCACTCTATAGCGAGTGTCTACATGTATTTAGTTTAAATTTGACATGGTTTTCTTTGTTATTCATAGGGCTTTATCTCCGGTATTGACCGGTTGAACAATAGAATAGAATTGAATTGCTCATTATGAATTCACCGGGATGTATCCATATACAGCCCTGGGTTGTATATGAATACATCCCAGTGAATTCATAATGAGCACTAAAATGCTATTCTTCATGCTATTCATATAGTATTCATGCTAAATAACACTCCAAAAAATACCAGAAAATGCCTCAGATTGCTTCGTGCGAAAACCTTGTCAAATTTAAACTAAGTGAGATAAATACTTCGAACGTCGGCAATAAGCCTATAAATCCCTCGGGCCTACGCCCCTCGGGATTTATATGGCTTATTGCCTCCGTTCTCGGTATTTATCTCTTACATTGACTGTAGTTTCTCTCAAGAACAAACAAACAAGATTGAAGAACGACATAACTCACCTCTCTCTTCAAGTCATAAGTCTCTGATATTAACATATGGACAATAATCGGTGTAATATTAGCTTGTGACATTACAGCCCTCGAATGTTCTGCTGGCCCTGCGGTAAGGTTAGACATGACCCACAAGCTTTCTTTTCTAATATGGCGATGACTTGACTGGAAGCATGTTGCTAATGTAGGAAGAAAGCGGCTATCTTGTAATGCCATACCGCTGTATTCATCAGGGCCGCTGGCAATGTTTCCTTCAAAGAATAAGTTGGAATGAACAGAGAACGTATTTTCATTTAGTTTGGTTCTACAATGATGATTTGGATGACTAGTGGACAACAAGTTAAGCCTGTTTTTCCTAGCCACACAAGCACAAGGAGATATAAGAGGCCTGACACAAGTATAGACAGATTAACTAACAACATGTTGCCATTGCTTGTGTGTATGTTCACGTCATATGCATGCACTTGTGCTTGTATTAGCCACTTTAGAAACGAGTGGACTGGGAATGAGTTTTAAGAATTAATCTAATTAAAAAATGAACCCCATCACAAGAAAGAGCATGTCAGAATTAGTAAGTTTCAGGAGTTTGATAGGGTTTGGAGAAGCAGCAACTGAACTGCAGACATTTAAAAACTTATTTATTTATTTCTATTTTTATTTTCAATTTTTTATTTTTCAATTTTTATTTTTTAATCCTCACATACAGCCACTTTATTTATCAATTTTTATATATTTTTTTATTTTTAATCTTTTTTTTATTTTTCATTATAATTTTCTATTATTATTATTTTATTAATCTTTAATTAACCCTTTGACTCCCACGGCGCCCGAAACCGCCCGTAAAAATCGATACTGCTTTGAAAAATTCTAACTTTCTGAATTTTCGTAACATCGATCTCATGGCCAGTTATTAGTGACAACTAGATAACTCTTCATATTTTAACCTCAAGTAAACTGACTTACAGGTCCGATTTCTGGGCATTAGTTCAATTTGTTTGCCATAAAAATCAAAAATGCGTGTTTTTGACGCAATTTTACACCTCGAAAATGAACGACATTTGACTTGGATTTTCTTCCAAAATACATCCTTGCGAAACAAAACGCCACTTTCTCAGCAAACTTCCATCTCTCTTCTTGATATAGTCGTGAATTTTGCCCTCTCTTTTCCTTAACTCGCCGAACAATAGCCATTTCCTTAGGCCCACTTTCGCTAACACGTGTTTTCCTTCTGCACGCCCGAAAAGGATGCCGGGAAACATCCGGGAATTTCGGCATAGATCTCCCCCGAAAATCCCTCTTTTAAGAATATATAGAGTGTCGAGCCACTCGGTCCTACAGGCAAAATATTGCACCGGTTGCATTCTTTACAAGTCCAAAGTCGCCAAAAATGCCTTTGTAGGTCCTGGAATCCACCACAGAAAGACCAGAGAGACGATTTCACAATTGAGTCCGCCATTTTGAATTTCCAAACGGCAAAGTCGAAATCTGTTCGTGAATTCGTATCTAAACTCCTGAGTTCTTCCAGGAGAACGGTCTCTACCACACCAGTCAAGCTTAATGATGCTGTCCTGGGGGCTTCTGTGGTGAATAATGGCTATAAACACTCTAAAAATGCAAAATTGACCGCTCCTAGTAGCTACGAGATGCCGTTCCTCGAGGAGATTCACCAAAAGAGAAAGATTACGTCAGAACCTGAGCCCGTGGGCTTTCAGAACTGTCAAGATTTCCATGGAAACCCCTTATATGGAATCGAAATTTCCTATGGCGTGATTAGGTCCAGAAAATCGCTAAAAAACTCAAAAATCTCTGGGTGTCAAAGGGTTAATTCAAAATTTTAATTTTCTATTTATTTTTCTTTCTTTATATTTTTATCTTTCTTTCTTTATATATATATTTTTTATGTTTACTTTCCTCTTCCCTCCTCTCCTTCTTTCAATATGTATGGATTGAATCGCATTTGCCACCCATAAAAACCGCCCATAAAAACTGTCATGTTTTTTATCCTCATATACAACCACTGCTCTCTTCATTTTTCCATATGTATGGGTTGAATTGCATTTGCCACCCCCAAAAACGTCCCTACTAAACATACATTTCTTTGTAATTTTTGCGATGTTTGGAAAGCTGTTACTCATTCAATATCTAACAAAACCTATTGAAACTTTGTAATAATGCTAATTGTGATATGCTCTATCTTGTGATGGGGTTCAGTTTTTAATTTTACAATAACAGAGCGTAATCTCACAATCTGATTGGCTCTCAGCCGTTGTCAATAAGAGTACAGACACATAGAATGACGAATCGCTCGCGCACGGATCCAGCGCGCGCTTGAAACGGTTTTTCTTTCAAACGTTATCCTTGCTTTTGGATGTTGTTTTTTTTACTTTGTTATTGTAAAGGATGTTGGTAGTGATAAGGTTAGAGTGATGTTGACTGCAGTGCATTGTGATGGTGATGATGATATATTGGTAGTGAATGACAAGGATGTTGGTAGTGATAAGGTTAGAGTGATGTTGACTGCAGTGCATTGTGATGGTGATGATGATATATTGGTAGTGAATGATGAGGATGTTGGTAGTGATAAGGTAGTGATGATGATGATGATGATGATATATTGGTAGTGAATGACAAGGATGTTGGTAGTGATAAGGTGAGAGTGATGTTGACTGCAGTGCATTGTGATGGTGATGATGATATATTGGTAGTGAATGATGAGGATGTTGGTAGTCTTGGTGATGATGATGATTAGTAGTATCATAAAGGCTAGTTTTCACTAGCAATTAGCCACTTTAGAAACGAGTGAAGGACTGGGAACTAGTTTTAAGAATTAATCTAATTAACAAATCGCAAGCGGTTTTCCATTGTCTGTACTCTTATTGACAATGGATTTGACGTCACAAAATGTTCAAAACTCAAGTGGAACCACGAGCGTAGTGAGTATCACTACCAACATCCTCGTCATTCACTACCAATATATCATCATCACCATCACAATGCACTGCAGTCAACATTACTCTAACCTTATCACTACCAACATCCTCATCATTCAGTAAGAGATAAATACTGAGAACGGAGGCAATAAGCCATATAAATCGCGAGGGCCGTAGGCCCGAGGGATTTATAGGCTTATTGCCTCCATTCTCAGTATTTATCTGACTTAGTTTAAATTTGACAAGGTTTTCGCACGAAGCAATCTGAGGCATTTTCTGGTATTTTGGAGTGTTATTTAGCATGAATACTATATGAATAGCATGAAGAATAGCATTTCAGTGCTCATTATGAATTCACCGGGATGTATTCATATACAACCCAGGGCTGTATATGGATACATCCCGGTGAATTCATAATGAGCAATTCAATTCAATTCTATTGTTCAACCGGTCAATACCGGAGATAGCCCTATGAATAACAAAGAAAACCGTGTCAAATTTAAACTAACTACCAATACATCATTATCATCTATCAGTATCATGTCTCCTCTACTATTCTTCCCAGTAAACTGCAACACAGTCGATTTTTTTACCGCGTTCGTAGCGTCTGTGTTTTTAACCACGTGATGTGAATTTTGTACCACGTGAACAAGTTTTTGGCACCACGTGATGTGTTTGCAACGAGGTTTATAAGCAAGCTAGAGTTTGATTTGTTCGGAAACGTTGGACAAGAATTCATTAAATAACCACAGTAAAATTACTACACCAGTTTGTTGCACGTGTATTTTCTATACGGGAAAAGCTCAAGTTTATAGAAAGGTCGCGTTAGTAACACTACTAATTAATTAGGCTTGCTTTCTTCATCAACCAATCAAAACGGATGGCTCCCACGCCTGAAATTGACAAGATATTTTGCGATCTTAATATTGGCACAATGACTGATCATTTGATCTTTGATGAGGACCAGGGCCCAGGAGAAAGCAATTTTCAGTGTGCCTTGCATGTCGCCGTAGATGTTTTTTTAAGGCTAAAGAGCTTGCTTGATATATGTGGGGGATTTAGCTTTTCTTGTTTTCAACTTCGTCCTTTTCTAGATACAATCATGACCAGGGCATGAGGAGAGATATGACGGACCGAAGTATGTCCACAAGTGATCACGAGGTACAAAAAAGTGCATCACGTGACTACATTCCAATTGGCACGAGCGGCGTTTTAAAATCGATAGTGTCGCAGTTTACTGGGAAGAATAGTACATACTAACCTAAACATCTTAGTACTGGTGTAATCACTTGACTATTATCAGAACTCTCTTTCACAACCCCATAAAGAGTTTTAACCAGATAATCTATAATCCCTAATGAAACAAACTGAGGGAGATAGTCAGGCTTGGACGTTAGATATGTCAGCACCCAGGTAACCTCAGCAACAAGATCAAGTGAACTTTTTCCAGGAACTAGATGATTGACAAGCAGTGGTGCTATTCCTGCATGCATGATTTCCCCAGAGGCATTCCCTTGTCCTCTTGAGAGGTTGGACAGAGCAAATGCAGCTGATTGGACGACTGTTGGCATTTGAGACTAGATAAAGAGAACACTTGATTAGACTGAAATATTAGAAATACTTAGTACATGAATATGTACTTATTGACTGAGTGGGAGGGCATCGGGCTACTGTAGTTGCTTGAGGTCATGGGTGCTCATTTTCACCTGAAAATGAGCAAGTAATATTTTGCAATGTACGGCCCAACCTAACTCAGTCAATAAGCATTTTATCATAATATGACCCTTTCATATGGACCATTTTGGTACTAAAATCATTCACAACCATAGATTTCTCAGTCATACGAAAATGACTCTAGTATATTGGCTTTGACACCGTATACATCAGCTCCTACAACCCTACAGAAATCATATTATCGATAAAATTGTTCGATTGATATTGATTTATTAATCGATATCAATCCAATCAATTAGTTTTGATATCGATTAGTACGCCAATCCGTTACGCCGGATAGGTCACTACTATTGAAGGAATGGTCAACGATCATCGTGCGTCAATTGGCAGCTACAGTTATGGATGCACGCGGGAATAAAGCTAATTGCACGAGGGAAGCGTGATAAAAGGTCACAAATTTTCGTAGCCGATGCGACTATAGATTCTCGAGTGCTTCAATTAGCCGACCGAGTGCATCGATTGATATCGATGGACGCGACATTGAATTTAACGTTGATACGCATTCCTCTGTACCATAGTTTCCAACAAATTCAAAAAAACTAATTTATATTTTCCACCTATATTCAGCTCCTAGAACGCGCGCTATGGCGATGACGTGAGCGTGCGTCCATTGAGTTATGGATGCACGCTTGCGCACGCTAATTAGCCAATCAGAGCGCGCGTTCCGTTATCAATGCTATGTTATACTATAGCAGTATAGGGGATTGTCAGCCAGCGGCATTACCTGTGTAAACAACATATCACTTGTTTACCAACACCATAATAATCACATATTTACCTTCAAGAGATTCACCATAGGCACTATTATACCCTGTGACCTCAACATATCCCGACATTCCACTGAATCACCCGACATGTTTCCCAAGGCCCAAGCGCACTGGTCTTGCAGTTGTAGGTTTTGACCACTAAGATACGTAATAAGATAAGGAGCAGATGCTTTTAGAACAGCCATGGTATCCTCGTGAGTCCCTGCCGATAAGTTCGTAACGCACCAAGCAGCCTCGAGCTGAAGGTCAACGTTGTTCCCAGTCAAATGGGTCACGACGGCTCGAAGTCCATTTTCAACGCGTAAAAACACATGGATCAACTCGCTCCCTTGAGCAAAGGCCTTCCTTAGACTACGCAAGCAATGAAGGGTGTTGTTATCGTGTCTCTGGATCGCCTTCGCAAACTCTCTGACTTGTTCTACTGTAAATTCTTCGATGTTTTCTTCATCAGCTTCGACCTCCTCAGCAAAGCGAACGCGTTTGGAAGTTAGCAGTTTCTCGCGCCTTTCTCTCCGTAAGTCGGCATCTAGCTCTCGCCTTCTGTTTCTTCGATCGTTAGTGCTATGAACGCCTTGCTTATAGAGGTCTTTCCTGTTCATTTTGATGAAGTTTCAGCACGAAAAATACAGTTTAAAATTTCCTTCGTTTTTGATCTTTCACGACGCCATCTTGTTTTTCCGCGGGGTTCCCAGAATCCCTTGCGAAAGTCAAAGGCCAGGTTGCGTAGTAGCATCGCTGGCTCAGATTTACATATTATTATTATTTATTTATATTTTACAGCGGTTGACTTCAAAAATGCTCAACGGCCCGCCATATTTCAAAACGACGCACCACAAAACACGCTGAAAAACCTTGAATTCTGAACTTTTAAAACTTAAATAGAGGCAAGATGACTTCCTCGTTGGTAAGTCCTAAGGTTATTCTTTCTGTTTGGTCTTTATTTTGCTTGCTACTCGCTCATATCTTTGATAATATCAGTTGTTTGTCAAATTCAAAGTTTTTTTATTGAAATGAACGTCAAAGGCAAAGATGACTCGAAGGTAATGTAACTTTTCCCTTGTGTTTTAGGAGGATCCAACGCTTGAACGTCACTTCAAAGGCCACAGAGACACTGTTACAAGTGTTGATTTTAATCCAAATATGAAACAGTTAGGTGAGATACAAATAATTGTTAGGCGCTCCATAATTGCATTATGATGAGTACATTGACTGATGCTTCATAATACATCAACTTTATTTATCTTATCTAGTGACTGGGTCCATGGATTCAAGCTTAATGATCTGGCATTTTAAGCCCCACATGAGAGCATATCGATTCGTTGGTCATAAGGTAAGAGATGAATTCATCAATCAAATTATGTGTGATCTAATTTATAAGCTTAAATAAATTATTGTTAATATTCTTCAGGATGCTGTGTTATCTGTAAAGTTTTCTCCATCTGGTCATCTAATTGCTTCAGCGTCAAGAGATAAGACAGTGAGACTATGGGTTCCTAGTGTGTAAGTTATCCTCACAAATACCCAGGCGCATTCTGCATACATGTATTTGTTGTGATTAAAGGAAGTGGTAAACAAATTATGTCATATCAGTACTCTAGCCTCTAGGTAATGACCACATACTATGTAGTAAATCCTTTTGTAATATCAATCTAAACATATCAGTACTCTAGCCTCTAGGTAATGACCACATACTTCAGTAGTAAATCCTTTTGTAATATCAATCTAAACATATCAGTACTCTAGCCTCTAGGTAATGACCACATACTACAGTAGAGCCTTTTGTACAATCTGTATTCAAGGCCACACACAGCAGTAAATCCTTTTGTCAGGTAAAGGTGATGTATTCAAGGCACACACAGCAACCGTCAGGGATGTTGACTTTTCCAATGATGGACAGTCATTGTTGACAGCATCGGATGATAAATCAATCAAGGTATAAACTCAATTACTTGACCATTAGTTTTGGCTGTCTTGTTTTAAAATCAATTTATTAATGAAGGGCTCCCTGCAAGAACAAAGTAAAGGTTCGGTAATACGGGCAACAAAATTGTGCAACTTGTCACGCAACATTGTTGCAATTGCAAGTTGAAGATAAAATGTTGCTTGTATTACCACTCTGCGCACACACATTTTCTTTGTTGCGAAGTCTGAGTAGAGAGAGCTTCTACTTCGTGCAACAACGAAAATTTGTTGCACGTGGAGTGGTAATAATAGGAGTGGTAATAATACAAGCAACATTTTCTCTTCAACTTGCAATGCAACAATATGTTATGCAACAAGTTGCATGAATTTGTTGCCTGTATTACGGTACCATAAGTTTAAACTTGAGATCAAAACCCAAATTCTCCTTCGAAATTCAAAGAATATCAAGGAGAATTTGATCAGAGATCACTTACGTTGTTCTTGCAGGGAGTCCTTCAATTTCTAGTAAATCAAATATCATATATCTAATCATAATCTGTTTCTTTGGCTTGAATTCTGTTTTTCTAGGTTTGGACAGTCCATAGACAAAAGTTTCAATATTCTCTCAATGCACACATGAACTGGGTGCGATGTGCAAAGTAAGTCATTCAATTTTACCCAATTTCGTTCCCCCAATCGAAGACTCAAACTGAAACTATATATAATACTGTATGAAATGCCATGGATGTGCTCTATTGCTATGAAATCCCCACAAGTAAACAATATTCAAGTTGTTTAACATGTTTGCAAGGGAGGAGATTTTGCAAAAGGGCCTGTCAAAGTTGTTTCCCCCTCCTAGAGTAGTCTTCTTCACAGTTGTTTTTAGTGTCGTGATGCAAGTTACATTGTATCTGAAACTCCAACAAAAGATCCCTCATGAATTTCCCCCTCCTCCAGGGAGAAATAATTAAGTACAAACCTCCCTAAAAGTCCCCATGTAAACCTGTATTTGCCTGGGGTCTCCCTATCCCTGAACTTTTTAATTAGGTGATAACCGATGATAGGTGCATAACCATGGTAACCTTAATTATGCAGGTTTTCTCCAGATGGTCGTCTCATAGCTTCTGGTAGTGATGATAAAACAATCAAACTGTGGGACAGAACCAGTAAAGAGTGTGTTCACACTTTCTATGACCCTGGAGGGTGAGGAATTTAGCATTAATTATTCAGTAATAAACCGTTAGAAACTCCTTTAATTGGGGTGCCTGTGGTTAGGATACCACAGGAAGCCCACAAGTTGACAAACATTTTCCAAGATTGACTTTATATTTTCTTTTTTCAGTTTTGTAAATTCAGTAGCTTTTCATCCCACTGGTACATGTATAGCAGCTGGTGGTACAGATAACACTGTGAAGGTACATTTGCTGGATAATATTGATAATAATATTCATGAAAAAAAATATTGATTCTGATTGGCTAAGAGCAGTGCAAATAAAAAATTTTCATGAATATTATTAATTGGTAATCATACGATTTCTCATTCAATTTGGAATAACTTGGGGCGAGTGCAATTTCAACTCTTTGAATAACGCACTGGTGCAAATTATTTCCAAATTGAACTCGACTCTTCATATTACATGTAGTTGAATTAGTTGCCATCATCAGTTTAATTAACTGTTTGAACATGTTTCTGTAGGTGTGGGACATCAGAATGAACAAGCTGTTGCAGCACTATCTAGGTATTAACATTTTATATTGGTCTGGTGGTACACACAGTTGTACATTATATTTACCTCTGTATTACGATAATCACAATAATGATATGTAGCTCCTCCCCTGCAGATCATTTTAGGTTAGACTGACGGAAAGAACACCTAATAGGATCTGTGGGGGAGGCTAATAATGATGATGATGACAATAAAATAATTTTAAAATATTACCGCGGCAAGACAAAAGCCACATTTCTACTTACATGTGTATCTCTTTTTCAAACACAGCTCATACTGGCGCAGTCAATTCTGTGTCCTTTCACCCATCTGGGAATTATCTAGTTTCTGCTGCCAATGATACGACATTGAAGGTACATTGCCTGTACACACTGTAACACTGCTATGAATAGTCTTATTCAATACTGAAAACAAGAAATATATAATATTGTGAATTTGATCAGAAGCCAATAAGTGGCAAACTCTAGTTGCTACTGTCACTTATAGTTCTTGTCAGTTCCATAGCTGATCTGCCTCGTTTTGGGTAATGATCAATAGACTATGAACTGTCCCTCTTTGGATTGTGTGTCTGAGATTTGTTTTCTCTCATTCGACTGCAGTCTGGAGGAAAAAGAAGGACAGTTCACATTCTAGCCTAGGGTAATAAACTCTGTGTAAGAACCTGACATACTAGTTATGCTGTATACATTACCAGTGTTGCTAGTTTACTTGTAAGAGCATAGAGACAATAGTATTGTGCTCCGAATACTTATTATTATTATTATTATTATTATTATTATTATTATTATTATTATTATTATTATTATTATTATTATTATTATTATTATTATTATTATTATTATTATTATTATTATTATTATTATTATTATTATTATTATTATTATTATATTATCATCACAACAATTCATTGATATATGGATTCATTGATCTACCAATCCAGTATTCAAAGCCTGTTTCAAGACCTTTGGCTTTAGAACTTACAACTAAGTGATTGATACACATAACTAGTGAAGAGATAAATCAGTCAGACATGTTAAAGTTGTGAAGTTCTTACACAGCCGAAAACCCATTTTTTTATGCATGTATGTTTACCGTACAGTATGTGTTGACTTTTAAAAAAGTCTGCATTATCTCTGTCGACTACATTTTGCTCAAATTTTATTGTAATTGTAATTAAGTCCCTTTCATTTGTGAATCCCACTTCTGATTTACATTTAATTGCGCTATAATCTTCTATTCTTTTAAGGTTCTAGATTTAATGGAGGGTAGACTATTCTATACACTGCATGGCCATCAGGTAGGCTGCTTTTGCAGAGAGTGTGGCTTCTCCGTGTACAGGAGCACAATAGATGTCATTCCTTTCAAACAAAGTCTAGAAAACATAGCCTGCATGGCTGTAAGGGTACGGGGATCGGAGGGACTAGGGATTGGAAGGGGAAGGGGAGGGGGACTGAGGAGAGGAGGGGGAAAAGGAGGGGGGAATGATCCCTAGTCCGTCCGATCCCCGTACCCTTTGGGCCGCCACGCAGGCTAAAAAAAACACTATATCTAAACCCATCTACTGTATAGGATGACAATAATATTGCTCTTGTACATGACGGAGTAGCTGAAAATGGCAGCATTATATAAAGAAACTTGACCAATAAAATTATATAATTTCCATATTTTGTTCGTAATTTTTGTCAATTTTTTTTGACATATTGAATGAACAACAAATGTATGTATTAATAGTACATGTATTTTCTATGGTTTGTTGACACCAGGGTCCTGCTACAAGTGTAATATTTTCTAGGAATGGCGAATACTTTGCATCTGGTAGCTCTGATGAACAGGTAGACTTATTGATGAGTTAGCAGTTGCTTGGTAATTACATACTGGGCTACCTGTGGTAAGGAACACAGGGATCCCAACATAGTGTTTGTTTTTAACTTCGTATATTTTGTTTAGGTAATGGTTTGGAAGACGAACTTTGATAAGGTCGATTATCAAGAAGGTACATGAGATCTGTTTATTCATGTTCTGATTGGTTCCAAGGTACTTTAGTTGTCTGTCTGTCTACAGGCTTCAAATTCTGTTTTCTTTCCAGTACTGAAAGCTCACAGAAAAAGAGCAGCTCCTGCATCTCCCTCTCACACTCATGACCCGCTTCCAAGATCACCCCCTCGGCATGCAGTACCACAGGTATGACCAATGGATCATAATTAGTATTAGTATGTGCAGGGTTTCTCCATCTCAAGAACTATATACATACATGTACATAACGTACAGTTATCATGCTAACAGCATAGAGAGCATAGAGACAATAGTATTATTGCTCCGAATACATATTATTATCATTCGACTCATTTCTATTCCCAGATTTGATTGGCTGAAAGACCACAGGCAGCCCAACCATTGCTTTTGAGGCTACTAAATAATTCAATAAAATGATATTTGCATCTTTTTTTGATGGGTTCCCTGTGGTAAAGCGCACGTGCGCAATACATATGTTGGGTTCCCTGTGCTGAGTAATGTCCTATGTTGGGCTTCCTGTGTGCGTCCTGCGGGATGCGCCCGCAGCAAATGTGTATATTTACACAAGGTATGAAACTAGGTCACGTGACAAATACGTCTTTGGCCCTAATATTTGTCAATATGACGTGATAATTCAATTTTTCTTCGAATAACTAAACTTTACCGTATTCTCTAAACACTTCATAAGTTTCAGTCGTCTAACTTCACCGTACGCTGAGAAAATTATAATTTTGACATTTTGCGTCTCATGGACCGATGTGCGGTGCATGCAGCTGGTGCACTTTTCCGTGAAACATTCGGGATTTTACCTTCGAGAGGACATCGGCAAGCACTTGTCAAATCTGAACTGTGCTCTTTTTGGCAAGTTTTAATATTCATATTTTCACTAAACATAAGTCAAAACATCTACAATATACTTTATTTGTTTGCTGTTTTGATTTTTATAAAGTATTTGTTTTGTGTTTTGATTTTTATCGATTAAAATGCTTTAAAATTGAGGCAATGTGTTTTATTTATGCTGAACAGTCTCAATATTTAGTCCTGCACAACACATTTTTGCTATCAGTAATTGTAAACAAAATGTCATACAACGTATTTATTTCAACAATCAGTTAAAATAAGTTTACTAGCTTTTTACACACTATTTTGCCGTTCTTTCTGTGTAATTTATTCACTACATGTAAGCTTATATTGATCAGTAATACCATGGATAATATGAAATTAAATAAATATTATGCATGTCACCACAATCGACAAGCGGAGTTCGTACAATTTGTAAGCACTCGGAAGCGATACTTACATTCTTTATAGGAAAACCGTATTTAATTACTCTGTGTTTCTCTCAGTTGGTAGCTAGTATTTGCTAAATGAGTTGTACTATTTCAATGACAATAATGAAGAACTGTTAATATTTTAGGCATGCAGCCGCTTCATGGGTCCTTCATGTTAAAGTCGTCCATCTATAAATCGCCATTCATGTCTCCTTCGATGTCAGTGAATTGAGTTCGTCTATATTTTTGCTTCAGATGGTTTTTAATATGCTGTGTTGGCGTTCCCTTGTGTTTTAAGAACAACTGTAAGAAAGTACAAAATTACTGTCAAACACTTTCTAGATGAAATACGATCAAAATGTTTAAATAGATGAAGTACTATCAGTCAGTTGAGAGAGGTTCCTTGTTGAAGTGTATTTACACAAGTCAAATAGCTCAGTCATAATTTATGAAAAATAATTTGCTGAGGAATATCAAGCAGCCCTTCTGCCCTAGGTATAGGCAAGTCCTTTTATTAGAGAACATTTAGAGCAAATACTACGTTAAGACTTCGACAAAACTACTTTTAGTTGAGCTTTACTTTTCAACAAAACTTTCCGGCGTGTGTTCAGTCCAACAATCATGAATCAACAAGCAAATTCTCCACCATTCAAAATGAAAAAAGACCACTTTAAAATCGTCCAATTTCTTCTAAAGTTACTTCAAATTGACGTGAATTGTGAACTTCTAAACTTACCATGGATAAGGAATAGAATCCAAACGTTTAAACCGAAAAAATCAGTTTTTGATAACATGAACTTCTTTTCGATGTCCTGCCATTTTGAAAAACTTCAGCTACTTTACCCTGGGTACCCCCCACGGGCCTGTAGTGTACGGCGGCTTTGGAAAGTAAAATCCGAATGTTTCACGGAAAAATGCACCAGCTGCATGCACCGCACATCAGGCCATGATACACCATCAGTTTCACACCTTGTTTCAATATACACATTGCTGCGGGCGTGTCCCGCAAGATACACACAGGAAGCCCAACACTATACATTTCTATATACAGGGAACCCAATATATAAATGCGCGCGCGCTCTACCACAGGAAACCCATCAAAAAAAAGACGCAAATATCATTTTATTTGATTATTTAGTAGCCTCAAAAGCAATGGTTGGGCTGCCTGTGGAAAGACCTGCAAATAACTGCGTACAAATAACGGTTTGAGCATGCGCAGTGAAGATTAAGCAATGTTCGCTTCAAATAATGGTCTGAGCATGTGCACTATTGATCATTCAGAGTGTAAACATGGCAGCTCGTTTTCCCAAGCTGACTCAGAAGAAGAGATTGACAATATTTCAGCTCTAAAAACAAGCATAAAAATTAAAAAGCGACTAATGAGTCAAATGATAAAACAATTATCATTGAACTCTGTATTGCAAAATATCGTGATTTGTCAGTGTCTCGCTATCAGTTACGGCATCGGCAAATAACTGATACATGTAGCTCGCCACTGACAAATTACGATATTTTGCTCAACCTCGTCCAATAATTACTTATTATTATTATTAACATTGAATTAAACAATGTCACCTTAGTATCTGCTGCGCGCTATAAGAGCTGCAGGCTTGGGAACAAATGACACCCGAATGGGGTGGAAATTGAGCAGGTGTTGGGTGGTACATGTATATACTGTGGTATCTTTCATCCTCTTGTATTGATGGCCACTAGTTCATCAGTGTTGGATGGTACATGTATATACTGTGGTATCTTTCATCCTCTTGTATTGATGGCCACTAGTTCATCAGTGTTTATGGATGGTACATGTATATACTGTGGTATCTTTCATCCTCTTGTATTGATGGCCACTAGTTCATCAGTGTTGGATGGTACATGTATATACTGTGGTATCTTTCATGCTCTTGTATTGATGGCCACTAGTTCATCAGTGTTGGATGGTACATGTATATGCTGTGGTATCTTTCATCCTCTTGTATTGATGGCCACTAGTTCATCAGTGTTGGATGGTACATGTATATACTGTGGTATCTTTCATCCTCTTGTATTGATGGCCACTAGTTCATCAGTGTTGGATGGTACATGTATATACTGTGGTATCTTTCATGCTCTTGTATTGATGGCCACTAGTTCATCAGTGTTGGATGGTACATGTATTATTATGCTGTGGTATCTTTCATCCTCTTGTATTGATGGCCACTAGTTCATCAGTGTTGGATGGTACATGTATATGCTGTGGTATCTTTCATCCTCTTGTATTGATGGCCACTAGTTCATCAGTGTTGGATGGTACATGTATATACTGTGGTATCTTTCATGCTCTTGTATTGATGGCCACTAGTTCATCAGTGTTGGATGGTACATGTATATACTGTGGTATCTTTCATCCTCTTGTATTGATGGCCACTAGTCATCAGTGTTGGATGGTACATGTATATGCTGTGGTATCTTTCATCCTCTTGTATTGATGGCCACTAGTTCATCAGTGTTGGATGGTAATGTATATGCTGTGGTATCTTTCATCCTCTTGTATTGATGGCCACTAGTTCATCAGTGTTGGATGGTACATGTATATACTGTGGTATCTTTCATCCTCTTGTATTGATGGCCACTAGTTCATCAGTGTTGGATGGTACATGTATATGCTGTGGTATCTTTCATCCTCTTGTATTGATGGCCACTAGTTCATCAGTGTTGGATGGTACATGTATATGCTGTGGTATCTTTCATCCTCTTGTATTGATGGCCACTAGTTCATCAGTGCAAACTGTCATGTGCCACCCTCGTTAAATAAAGTTGATTATTTTATTCAATAATGTAGATAAGTGCTGCTGCCGAACCAAAAGATATGGGTGTTCACGACCCAGAGGTGGTAGAAGTTGGACCTGCATTGTTTTCAATACCAAGGGTACGTCATACCTTATTAATGTATATAGTCAAATACAGTCTGACAACTCATTTAAACATACTAACAGATCATTAAAAAACAAGCGACATGCTTGCTTAAATCTGTGACGATCTGCAAGTATCGCACCATGTGACCCTGCAATAGCCTGAAATACATGACCCTGAGACAGCACGCCTCACACTTGAGTAGATAGATATGCACGTTCAGCAATACGGGTGCCACATGACCCTGAGACAGCACACCTCACACTTGAGTAGATATGCACGTTCAGCAATACGGGTGCCACATGACCCTGAGACAGCACGCCTCACACTTGAGTAGATAGATATGCACGTTCAGCAATACGGGTGCCACATGACCCTGAGACAGCACACCTCACACTTGAGTAGATAGATATGCACGTTCAGCAATACGGGTGCCACATGACCCTGAGACAGCACACCTCACACTTGAGTAGATAGATATGCACGTTCAGCAATACGGGTGCCACATGACCCTGAGACAGCACACCTCACACTTGAGTAGATAGATATGCACGTTCAGCAATACGGGTGCCACATGACCCTGAGACAGACAGCACACCTCACACTTGAGTAGATAGATATGCACGTTCAGCAATACGGGTGCCACATGACCCTGAGACAGCACACCTCACACTTGAGTAGATAGATATGCACGTTCAGCAATACGGGTGCCACATGACCCTGAGACAGCACACCTCACACTTGAGTAGATAGATATGCACGTTCAGCAATACGGGTGCCACATGACCCTGAGACAGCACGCCTCACACTTGAGTAGATACCCACGTTCAGCAATACGGGTGTCGCATGACCCTGAGACAGCATGCCTCACACTTGAGTAGATAGATATGCACGTTCAGCAATACGGGTGCCAGATGACCCTGAGACTGCATGCCTCACACTTGAGTAGATAGATATGCACATTCAGCAATACGGGTGCCACATGACCCTGAGACTGCATGCCTCACACTTGAGTAGATATGCACGTTCAGCAATACGGGTGTCGCATGACCCTGAGACAGCATGCCTCACACTTGAGTAGATAGATATGCACATTCAGCAATACAGGTGCCAGATGACCCTGAGACAGCATGCCTCACACTTGAGTAGATAGATATGCACGTTCAGCAATACGGGTGCCACATAACCCTGAGACAGCATGCCTCACACTTGAGTAGATACATATAGATACGCACATTCAGCAATACGGGTGCCACATAACCCTGAGACAGCACACCTCACACTTGAGTAGATAGATACGCACATTCAGCAATACGGGTGCCACATGACCCTGAGACAGCACGCCTCACACTTGAGTAGATATGCACGTTCAGCAATACGGGTGTCGCATGACCCTGAGACAGCATGCCTCACACTTGAGTAGATAGATATGCACATTCAGCAATACGGGTGCCACATGACCCTGAGACTGCATGCCTCACACTTGAGTAGATATGCACGTTTAGCAATACGGGTGTCGCATGACCCTGAGACAGCATGCCTCACACTTGAGTAGATAGATATGCACATTCAGCAATACGGGTGCCAGATGACCCTGAGACAGCATGCCTCACACTTGAGTAGATAGATATGCACGTTCAGCAATACGGGTGCCACATAACCCTGAGACAGCATGCCTCACACTTGAGTAGATACATATAGATACGCACATTCAGCAATACGGGTGCCACATAACCCTGAGACAGCACACCTCACACTTGAGTAGATAGATACGCACATTCAGCAATACGGGTGCCACATGACCCTGAGACAGCACACCTCACACTTGAGTAGATAGATACGCACATTCAGCAATACGGGTGCCACATGACCCTGAGACTGCATGCCTCACACTTGAGTAGATATGCACATTCAGCAATACGGGTGCCACATAACCCTGAGACAGCACGCCTCACACTTGAGTAGATAGATACGCACATTCAGCAATACGGGTGCCACATGACCCTGAGACTGCATGCCTCACACTTGAGTAGATAGATACGCACATTCAGCAATACGGGTGCCACATGACCCTGAGACTGCATGCCTCACACTTGAGTAGATAGATACGCACATTCAGCAATACGGGTGCCACATGACCCTGAGACTGCATGCCTCACACTTGAGTAGATAGATATGCACGTTCAGCAATACGGGTGCCACATGACCCTGTGACAGCACGCCTCACACTTGAGTAGATAGATACGCACATTCAGCAATACGGGTGCCACATGACCCTGAGACAGCACGCCTCACACTTGAGTAGATAGATACACACATTCAGCAATACGGGTGCCACATGACCCTGAGACAGCATGCCTCACACTTGAGTAGATAGATACGCACATTCAGCAATACGGGTGCCACATAACCCTGAGGCAGCACGCCTCACACTTGAGTAGATAGATACGCACATTCAGCAATACGGGTGCCACATGACCCTGAGACAGCACGCCTCACACTTGAGTAGATAGATACCGCACATTCAGCAATACGGGTGCCACATAACCCTGAGACAGCACGCCTCACACTAGAGTAGATAGATACGCACATTCAGCAATACGGGTGCCACATAACCCTGAGACAGCACGCCTCACACTAGAGTAGATAGATACGCACATTCAGCAATACGGGTGCCACATAACCCTGAGACAGCACGCCTCACACTAGAGTAGATAGATACGCACATTCAGCAATACGGGTGCCACATAACCCTGAGGCTGCATGACTGAGCGCTTGCCTGTGTGCCTTGAGTTTAACTTTGCCTAAATATTTATTTAGCCACATATAACTTATTACTGTTGTTTTAATATTACAATTAACTTTTGACAAGCTGGTTCCATAGTCCAGAACCATCAGGATACCAGTACCAACTACTGTCTCTGTCTAAAATTCTCTAAAATGCTCTCAATTTACAGCAACAGAGTAAGCTTGATGAATATACAAGTCACAGAGGTCAACCCCCTACTGGACTTGGTGGGGTCTCTAGTGATCTTCCTATGACCACGCCCTTAGAAAGGCGAGATATTCCACCTCAGATAGCCAACACTCTTGAACATATTGTTGGACAACTTGATGTTCTGACTCAAGTAAGTAAGAATAAGAGAAGAACAGTCTGCTGTAACATGTACTTTGTTAAATAGAGTTATTTTCATATGAGTGGGAAGTAGTTACGGTGCGTGCCGTGACGGTACCGTGCCGTGACCGTGCCATATCCAACCAATCTCTTTCCACTATTGCCACATGCTACTGTAGTTTCTACATACATGCGCAATTTCCACCATGGAAATTTTCGAGTTGTCTTAAATGGACGTTTGTAAACCACGAAACGACGGAACGAGAAACGGCGAAACGAGAAACGAGAAAAGGCGAAACGGCGAAACGAAGTGATATATATAAAAATAAAAAATAAAATAAATAAATAAAAATGTACATGATAAAAATGATATAAATATGAAGACGGTACCTACTGTGTTACAAGTATATATACGCTAAGGAAAACAAAGGATGATGTAACCAATCACTAGGGGAAAAGACCCAAAGGAAACCTAAAGGGACCATGTTACATCATCCTTTGTCAAACCGACAATAATAAACGAGAAATATAAGTGCGCATGCATGAATAGAAATCTGAATGAATGGTAATAATGAGTGACTGAACATGAATTCATTAACGAATTTGTTAAGGCCTTCTGGGTGTAATGTACGAAGAGATGCTTCAGCCTAGTTAGCAGAATTCTATCGTGATCACTATCAGCTTGAGAATGTGTTATTTTTTTCTGGCAATGAACCAAGAGACCATAATACTATAGAATTATGGTCTCTTGAATGAACTTAAAGTCATCGAGATTATGCCGGCTATCATTAAAATGGATGGCAACCATTACCATTCATTCAGATTTCTATTCATGCATGCACACTTATATTTCTCGTATATTATTGATGGTCAGTTTGACAAGGGATGACGTAACATGGTCCCTTTAGGTCTTTTCCCCTGGTGATTGGTTACATCATCCTTTGTTTTCCTTAGTGTATCCGGCAGTATACTTGTAACACAGGCAGTAGGTAATCCTTATATTTTTATCATTTTTATCTTGTACATTTTTATTTATTTCTGAAGAAGGCTGAATTGTTAATATATTATTTGGAACAGTCAGAGGTTGCCTGCGTCTATTCTTCTTCGTTATATTTAATCTATTTATATGGAGAGCAGACTGTGAATTCCTTCTGGAATCCTTTTACTGGAAGCTCGTCGTTGGCCTACCTTATCCTATATTCAATTTTTTTTCATATTTATATATTTATATACAGTCAATCCAAAAAAGGAGGTTCTCTTATTAGTAATCAGCTTTTGGCTACATTATTCAGTATAAAATCAACACTTTAAGACCTTTTTAACCTTTTTAATGTGTTCTGTATATGCGGTCACGTGATAGTTATATGTGTATATATTCTGGACAACCTTTTTCGGATTGACTGTATCTCTTCATTTATATATATCTCTCTCTTCGTTTCGCCTTTTCTCGTTTCTCCATTTCTCGTTCCGTCGTTTCGTGGTTTACAAACGTCCGTCTTAAATGGGGAAGTAGTTACGGTTTGTGCCGTGACGATGCCATGTCCAAGCATTCTGATTGGTTGAGCAATGATTTTGCGCAAGTTGTGATTGGTTGAATAGAACGTCTTGATTCCATACCGTGACCATAACTCCATGCCATAGGTTCCCCACTCGTACGAAAACGACTCTCACTACTTTAGTCAAATAATTACCACTGTAAATGCATTACTGCACAGCTACTCAAGGCACTTGTAAGTTGCGACTGGTAGTTGTCAATAGCCTTCAGTCAATCATAAATAAGCTGAATGCGGCTTCTTTGATGTCCAGTCCTGGTAGCATGATAGGTGGTTAGCACTTAATAATCCACCAGATAAAATCCAGCGGGTAGCGCTAACCACCTTTCATGCAACCGGGACCAGCATCAAGATGCAGCTTTGATCTGGGGAGGTCAGACACATAGTAATTGTAAACAGATGTGGTAGCATTATTTTACTATTAATACAGCTATTTCAAAAAACGTTGATACTGAAAACTGCATTCTAAATAGTGTATTCCAAGACCGAAATGCATTTTGGGACTCGTGTTTTATTGTCTAAAGTAATATAAATAAGAATAAATTATTTATTTTATTTTTTGTGTATTCCATCAGAAACAATATACTAGCTCCATATGGCGAACAAATCGCTGTATACCGGTATTTACTTTTTATTTCTTGTCTTGGAATGCACTATTCAGTATGCAGTATTCAGTATTCAACGTTTTTTGAAATAGCTGTATACACACTTGTTCTTCCCATCCATTCATGAATAGAAAATGAGGCAAAGTACTCTATCGAGTTACATTTATAGAAGCATGTGGGATCAAGTGAAAGAAGAATAGAGGTGTTACATGTAGGATTCTCTCAAGTCTTTCATTTCCAAAGTGTTTCTATAATTCAATAAAGCACAGCTGCCTAGTTTTCTATTTTCTAAAATACAAGTTTTCCATTTTGTTCAATTACAAAAATGTTTGAATATCTCATAGAGCACACAGAATGCACATCTTTTGGCCAATCAGAGTGTGCGTTATATCATAGTTATTATTATTTATACATCATTTCTGTTGCAGACTGTGACAATCCTAGAACAAAGACTATCAATGACAGAAGACAAGCTAAGAGAATGTCTTGACAACCAACAGAAAATCAGTCTACAGATTCGACCTAATCAGTAGATAATAATATTACCAATACATACCTTATAAATACCTTATAAATACACTCTGTAAAATGTTGTAGATTAATAAATTAATATGGCGTGTGAATGGTGCACAGTGTGTAAAAGCCTAGAGATACTTTGCAACGTAGTATGCATACGGCAAGGTCTTCATGTACCTGCACAAATTGTCCTGGCTATTGTTTTCTTATGTAAAAGCAATACATAGAATGACAATAGAACAATAGCCAGGACTTTTGTGCAGCTACACGAAGACCTGACCATTGTTTTCCAGTATCTAATTGAATTGATTGCAACATGTCAATCTCTGCAACTATTCTTCAATGGTTTGACGTCACTACCAAAGTATTCCTCATTAGTTTCTCTTATTGGTTCATCCAACATGGCAGCTGCAGGCATCTTTGTTATTATTTTATATTTCGCAGGATTTTCAGTCATGTTTGTTGCAACCCAAGAATTAGAGATAATAGGGACCTTAAGCAGCAGAAAATTCTAGGACAGGAACGTGAGGGCAGCGGCACGTGCACTGACAAATAATGTTCAAAACGACCGTTGACGTCTGCGACGGCAATCTACGACGTGAAAACAGGTGAAGTGCCGTCGTAGATTGCCGTCGCGGATGTCAACGGTCGTATTGAACATTATTCGTCAGTGTGCGTGCCATCGTCTTCCCGTTCTAGAATTTTCTGCTGCTTAAGGTCCCTAATTTACCAATGCAGAAAGCAAATACACATTGTACTTGTGCAACGCTGCATGCAACAAATTACAGAGGATGGAATCATGCTGCTGCTAGCCTGAAAAGGTCAGCCGCTTTTTGGTGTTCTCGCAGACTTTCACAGGCTATGCTGTTGCAGGCCAATATTGTGCACACTATTGCACGTCAGGGCATCTCACCAATTCTCTTGGTGAATGATGAAAGGATTTTCAACATGACTCACACAACTAATGCAATAAAACTATTTTATTGTACTTTATGTTGTACATCTACTTTTTTACAATTGTTTTGATTTTTATCAAATCTGTTTTTGATAACTCACTTGCAACTTTAATCTGTAAATGTAAATAGACACAAAGCCGTTAGTAAACTCACTATGTGTACATATGTGTGTACCACGTACATGTAATAACTCCTTACGTGATTTATGGTGTTTTAAGTGACGATTAGGTGTTTTATGATGATCTGAGACAAAAGTCACAGTCACCCTGTAGTTTGAAACTGCACTGATGATGTCAAAATGTGGTGAGAACAAAACTAAGTATGTCACAAGGCAAAGTCGGTGTTATTATTGTAATTTTTGATATGTTTTTGAATCAAATGTTGTAAACTAGTAACACAAACATTGAATGCTATATTCCCATAAACAGAAAATTTGAAAGAATGATACAGTCAATCATCACTCGCACAGCATCCTTTGTTCAAACTTATAAAACATCACGACAAATCTACTCTGGTGTTGACTAATACTAGTACCATTTTGACTAGAGTAGTACAAATTTCTTACAACAGAATGGTTTCACCTATAACATCAACTACAAATCATACCTTATTAAAGGAGATAGTTCCTGGAGGTTTAAAGCATTTAAAATGGTAACATGCAGTTGATGAGGTTTTTGGAAAAGTAACAACCCATCGCAGCAGTCTGTTGGAAAATAAATGAACCAATAACTGTTGGAGCATCTAAAGATTACCATTATTGTGCATTATATAATGCAACCACTCCAAATGAAAGTTGCCACTGGTAAGATAAAGCAGATTACTTATGACTGAAAGACGAACAGCACGGACAAGCCATGTCGTGACCATGATGCTTTAGGATTTCAAATCAATCCATGTCGTGCTGTAACAGTAGTTCCATTGCAATATTGACTTCTAACTGTTCATAAACATTAAATATGCCAATAATTGTGGTTTCAGCGATGGTGTGTCTAATATTGTAAACTACAAGCTGTGACTCTGTGTCATAGCCTGTCATCTCAGGTGTTCACATCCCAAGGGGGGGACTCCCATTCTGAAAGGGACGGGGATGATCATCATCTCTTAGGGGTGAAAAATATGGTTTTTGGTATCCCTTAGGGTGTTCACAACGAAACACCAGTATTTTCAAGACCAGACCAATTTTCAAATCAAACAGGGTGTTGCAGGATGGTATGTGTCTTGAGTGATTATATTATTTTTATCCCCAATTTTGAAAACCGGGCCACTCAAAAACTGTCGGCTATGGCCCTGATTTTAGCCATCAAGGTATCATTTAGGGTGCTCGCAAATAAATAAAAACGACTTCATATTGTGTTGGTGGTCTAGGCTGATCAGGCAGGAAATCTGTTATAATATTTCTGGTTTAGAATGGTTATCTTTTAGGGGTCAATATAATTATGGCATTATTTGTAGCATGTTATTCATACCTATTGGATATTGCCAAATTACATTTCTCACAATATTCTTTATCACTATGTAAAGTGCCATATTCAGCTCGCAGTTCTGCGTCTTCTTCCTGTGGGTATTTAATTATAGATATTAATATTATTAGATTCACTGTACCACAGGTAGACTCCTTAGCAGTCGTCAGGTATTTTGTCACACAATGTTAGAGTAGCGTTGGGTGATGAAATCCCCGACCACGGCTGCAACTGCAAAGGAAACTATACCACAGGTAGTCCAAATATTTATTCTGAGACTACTGTAAAAGTAAAATATATACATGTGTCATTCTCATGGGCTTCCTGTGGTAGAGCATGCAGGATAACATATTGGACTTCCTGTGTGGACTTCCTGTGGTAGAGCATGCAGGATAATATATTGGACTTCCTGTGGTAGAGCATGCAGGATAATATATTGGACTTCCTGTGGTAGAGCATGCAGGATAATATATTGGACTTCCTGTGGTAGAGCATGCAGGATAATATATTGGACTTCCTGTGGTAGAGCATGCAGGATAATATATTGGGCTTCCTGTGGTAGAACATGCAGGATATATATTGGGCTTCCTGTGGTAGAGCATGCAGGATAATATAATGGGCTTCCTGTGGTAGAACATGCAGGATAATATAATGGGCTTCCTGTGGTAGAGCATGCAGGATAATATAATGGGCTTCATGTGGTAGAGTATTGCAGGATAATATATTGGGCTTCCTGTGGTAGAGCATGCAGGATAATATATTGGGCTTCCTGTGGTAGAGCATGCAGGATAATATATTGGGCTCCCTGTGGTAGAGCATGCAGGATAATATATTGGGCTTCCTGTGGTAGAGCATGCAGGATAATATAATGGGCTTCCTGTGGTAGAGCATGCAGGATAATATATTGGACTTCCTGTGGTAGAGCATTGCAGGATAATATATTGGGCTTCCTGTGGTAGAGTATTGCAGGATAATATATTGGACTTCCTGTGTGGACTTCCTGTGGTAGAGCATGCAGGATAATATATTGGGCTTCCTGTGGTAGAGCATGCAGGATAATATAATGGGCTCCCTGTGGTAGAGCATTGCAGGATAATATATTGGGCTCCCTGTGGTAGAGCATTGCAGGATAATATATTGGGCTTCCTGTGGTAGAGCATGCAGGATAATATAATGGGCTTCCTGTGGTAGAGTATTGCAGGATAATATATTGGGCTTCCTGTGGTAGAGTATTGCAGGATAATATATTGGGCTTCCTGTGGTAGAGCATGCAGGATAATTTCGTGTGCTTACCATTCTTCCATTAATTCTGTCCTGGAGTTCCTGTAACAAATCAGTTATTAGAGTCGTTTTCGTATGAGTGGGAAACCTACGGTACGGAGTTACGGTTACGGTACGGAATCGAAGACATTGTATTCAACCAATCACAGCGCGCGAAATCATTACTCAACCAATCAGAATGCCTGGATACCACACGATGATGGCACGGTACGGTCACTGCATGGCACGAACCGTACCGTACCTACTTCCCACTCATACGAAAATGACTCTAATAACATACATGTATTATACTCAGAGCTGAAGATACATGTAGTTTTCCACATTTTGTCAAAAGGGATGAGAGGAAAACCAAATTTCCCTTGCTTTGAATTCTTCCAATTTCTCAGCCAAATGCATAAGCAGGAGCGATATCCATTCAGTTCTCTTCAACAATGCTGACCAAAATAGTCTTTCAAATCAATGCAACGTATGAAGCTTTTAAAGTTTTTTGGGAGCTCTAGCTTACATCAAGTTCCAAAGCTGTCCTCTTTTCATTCATTAATTCCTCTTCATCCCCAAAGGGACATCAGGCTTTGAATAGTTTCTGTAACAATTAAATGGTGTCTTACAGGGTGGAGTTGTTATCCCCACGCCCAACCACTTAGGCCAGTTTGTATTTGCTAATAATTATTCACTTTTTTGTCTTACTTGAATTCTAATGTTCCTTTCTTCAAGGTCATCATGACTCAGCACTTTCACAGCCACCTTATCCACCATATTATCAAGAACCTATTAAACATTGAAGTAAATATTGATTCAAATCAACCTCTTGAGGACCACAGACATAGGCAACTCATGAACTCTGCAGGCTGCTTTACAAACCAGTGCCCTCTATTTTATCAGCTCCATCTATTTATTTGAAACACTGCTTAGGATAGTCAAATGTCAAACCTGTCATGTGCCGTACCTAATTGTTGAATTAAGTTATACAAAAGAGTAGCGTCTGACTCAGTTTGGTTCGGCAGATTCTATTTGGTTCGACAGCAATAATAAATCCGACAGGACCTGTCGCATTATGCAACATTAGAGTGGCAACTGAGTCAGACGGCGTTCTTCTGATGTGCCAAGTTAATAAAATTTTCACACAATTCTCCAGTAAGTTCTTCTGCACATGCTTAACTTCTTTCATTTGCATTTGTTTCAGTTTGATATATTTGATGTTTATGATTGATGGAAGTCTAAATGCAAATATACATGTACCAGTCACACCTTTTATATTGAGAGTTCACATAGTAATGCCAAAATAACAGCTTATTCACTGCATACCTTCACAGGAACAAGATTATTAAATGTTGCTCTTGATCGACAACTTGGGCAGTCTTGTGCCTCTCTGTCAAACACATAATAATATTATTACTTTGATATTTTTTAAAGAGCAAACCCAATAATATCCAGTCTCATCTAGTCTGACTTCAGGTAGGTATAGGGGTACCTATAGGTAGGTATCTACAGTAGGTACATGTTTGTACATGTAGGTATAGAGTAGGTATAGAGTTACGGTTATGGTACAGGATCCAATACATTCTATTCAACCAATCACTGTGTGCAAAATCATTGCTCAACCAATCAGAATGCTTGGACACGGCATGGTCACCACACAGCAACCCTACTGTAACTACTTCCCACGGAACTCATACGAAAACGATTAATTAATCTTTTATATGTGTGTATGTCCTTTCTGTGAGTGGAAAACAAGTACAATATAATGTATATACAGCTATTTAAAAAAACGTTGATACTGAATAATATTGTCTAAAGTAATATAAATAAGATTTTTTTATTTGATTTTTTGTGTATTCCATTAGAAACAATATATACTAGCTCCATATGGCGAACAAATTGCTGTATATTTACTTTTTATTTCAAAATGACGAGGTCCACAATGCCCTTTGGTCTTAGGATGCACTATTCAGTATGCAGTATTCAGTTTTCAACGTTTTTTGAAATAGCTGTATATATGGTTTGAAGTGAATCAAACAGTGTATCTTAGTTGCAATCAAACTCACCTAAGCCAGTTCCTTATGCAAGGATAGCAGAAGGTATGAGAACACGGGAGAGCATGTGTCAAGACAAGTAGCTCCTGGCAGATACAACAGACCAGCTCCTCATTCAGGTCATTGAGAAACATTTTATTTTCAATGATTTCTGCGGTTGCAAAAAAAGATTGTAAAGCACAGGCAGTCACTTGCGATGTAAATATAGTCTGCTATAAATAAGTGGTGGCGAATGGTCATTGCGAGACTTTGCGAGACTTGTGGTTTTCACTGCGAGCCCGGGACTCTTTGACAGTATTCTTTCAATGCGAGACGCGAGACGCGAGACTCTTGACGTAGACTGATTTAGAAAAAAAATTGAAACCCCGAGACGATGAAAACAGTGAAAAAGCGAGACTGCGAGACCCTTGTATTTGAGGTTAAAGAACTGCGAGACTATTAAGGGATCATTCACCACCCCTTGATTACAAGTCCTGTGATGGACTAATATCTCATCCAGGGGGAGTAGCAATGCATGCTCCACTGGTCATATGGACCTCTTGGCCTGGGAGTGACTTACCTTAGCAATGCCGGTACAATATTAAACACTAATAAATACTAATATATATAATACATGTACAACATGTACCTGATTGTAGATTTAATTGTCTTCTCTTTACTTCTTCATTCTTGAAGAATAAAAGGAGCCAACATTGTCATTAGGAATGGTACCCAACCTCACCCCCAAGGGAGGAAAGCTTCCCCTATGGGGTAAGGGTGAGGCATATAAGCATTATATATATATAAATATATGCAATTGAAATTATATGGAAACATTACCTCGCTTTGAGAATCTTTCTTGAGAAGTTTTTTGACTGGTGAAGATGGGCTGATACATGTACATGTAAAAACAACAAGAAATTTATTACTGGTTTATCCCCTTTCATTTAATTCCCCTCCATTTTCCATTCATTTTCCGATATAAATTTTCAATATCAATCGATAAATCCATATCGATTCATATTGATTGCTAACGATTTTTATGGATCATCGATTTTATTGATTTTGTAATGACGGGTCTTGATCCACAAGATGGCTGCCATAGGAACACTCTATACCTGTCATCATCTGAATCAAATGGCATTGTTCTTCTTTTATTTTTCCTTGTGAATACAATTCTATCCTTTTTATCATGATCGTCTTCTGAGAATGAAGCACTAGATTTCGAAGGTTCTCTCTGAGTTCCAGGTAATTTCCTGTAACCACTATTATTAGCATCAAAATCATCATCAGAATCATCCAATGGAATTCCAGTGCTGGTTTTCTGCCTTCTAACTGCTTGGCCATCGCTTGTTCCCTCACCAGGTGAATCCTCGCACATTGAACTACGATGTAACGTTCTATTTACACCAGAATCAATATCACAGCAACCCCCAGTGGTTCCTTTAGACATCTTAGCTACACTAGAAACGATTGTACCGGGGATTGTACCCTTATAATCAGCTTTGCTGTTCTTTTCTGAAGTCTCCATAATTTTAACTTTAAGACGTTTGAAAATGTAAACAAGTTCAGATTGTGAGTTTGAAACGACGCTTCCGTCCACCGTTTTTGCTCCAGCACCACCGAAAACAACCACATCGCCGTCTTGCAGCTCGCATTTCTTTCTCTTGATTGAGTTCACCAACACTCCATTCAAACTGTTGCATTCGATGAAGAAACGTTCACCGACTCGAGTGATTTGAGCATGAAGGCGACTTATCATAAGTGGACTCAGAGTGCTGTCCAAAACAACGTCTGCAAACTCGCTACTTCGTCCCAACGAAGTGGTTTGTTTTGAGAGTATGATTCGTTCTGGTTGCAATGAAGGATTGTATTTGATCTGCTTAGATTTCTCGAGCAGAAGCATTGTGCACATTTCTGCGCCATCTTGTAATTGACAAGACACAGGAAGCCCGCTATCCAACACAGGGTACCCAACACCGTCTGCAAACTCGCTGTTCGTCCCGAAGAAATTGCTTGTTTTGAGAGTAGGATTCGTTCTGGTTGCAATGAAGGATTGTATTTGTTCTGCTTAGATTTCTTGGATATCTTGAGAAGAAGCATTGTGCACATTTCTGCGCCATCTTGTAATTGACAAGACACAGGAAGCCCGCTGTCCAACACAGGGTACCCAACAACGTCTGCAAACTCTCTGGTTCGTCCCAACGAGTTGCTTGTTTTGAGAGTAGGATTCGTTAGGATTGTATTTGGTCTGCTTATATTTCTTTTAAAAGAAGAAGCGTTCTTGTAATATTGACAAGACACAGGAAGCCCACTCGTGCGATGCCGAGTAAGTAGAGCTTGGGCTACCTGTGGTTTGAGGATGAAAGGATGTGCAAGCCGTAAGCGTACATAGTTCTTGATGTTTTCGCCAACCACTGCAAAGTGTGGCCGGGTTTAATCGATCCTTGAACTGTCTCTTGTTTGACTGATTTGTCAGTTGGCAGAAAATTTGGTCAACTTTTAGTTTGAGAAGTTTTATCAAACCACAGGTAGCCCAAGGTATCTATGAGAGGCTCAGTTAGGGACCAACAAGACGCACTGTGTCGTTCACTCAGCCCAACCCCTTGAAATGTTGAGGACTACGTAATGTACATACATAAAAAATCATAAGTTGAATCAAGTTGCGCTGAATTTTTTTGCTGTAAAATGGAGTTTCCTGTGGTAGAAAGCGCGCGCATTTTTTTTATAAATCAGTCAAATTATATATAAGTGGTCTATTGAGAGTTTGGGGGACTCAATCGCACACATTTTGCTTACGAGAGGTTCGAACTTTAGGTATTTTGGAAAACTGGTCGCTTGGTAGAGGTGCAAATGTATTTCATTTTGGCGCGCGCTTTTGTACCTTTTTCAGGAAACGGCTATCAAAAAAAAGAGACGCGCGCTGCAAATATGTATTTTTTATTTAAAATTTGAAGTTTTAGAGGGGGCGTCAAAAGGCGTTACAATTGTTCGGCTGCATGAAACTTTGCAGATGCTACTAACAAACAATTTAGCCAGCTCAAATTCGAATTCAAATGCGCATGTCAAAAAAAATGGCAATTTGGCTTCTGCATGGAAACGAGGTGAGGTTGAATTATTTTTTCACTGTTAAATGATGATAATGTCGTATTATTACGTGTTATATTATTAGATGCTACAATGCTCTTGATAAGTTTTCAAATGGGTCACATGATTGGTCACGTGACAATTTATTAGATTACTCCAAGGAAGTGATACACTATGTAGTTCATTATACGGTTTGCATTTTATACCTTGAACTTATTGCGATGGAAAGTTTCTTATCATCATTCAAATGAGGAGGGCACGTCAGCTGAACAATATCTAATAGGCCCCTAAATTCAGTTTGGTGGAATATGATGAGATGGCGATTTAGATTTTACCACAGGGATCCCGATCAAATACCGTCAACGATTTATCATTTCAGTATATAATTCATATAATTTGGGCGTAATACCAAATTTAGTTTAGTCCAATCACTGAATCAAAATGGAATTACAGATTATGCACAAATGTTTGCACGAAATCGATGCTCGACATAAAATCAAAAATCACTTTTTTAAGGTCAAACGTACGTTACCTATGGCCAAATAGCTTACAATATGTTATCAGTTAAAGCTATTGACTGTTTAAAGATTGTCCGATTGACACTAGCTTTGCAAAATGACAAAAAAATATCGATCAGATGACAAAATATCAATTAATCCGGCTCATATTCAGACATTTGACTCGTTCCTAATTACAATATCCACCGATTTGACTCAGTTACATCTTCTCTTGCAGCCTTTCTTGCAGCCACAGTGCATTAATTCATAGCAAGAATCCTAGGCCTGTGTAAAGGTCCAACAATTGGTTTCCAATGATTCCTGTCCTTCTTATTTCCACTCCAAGGACTAGATGGAGATGGGAGGGTATGTTGCTTGAGAGTTCATTATGCAGGCTCCTCGGAAAATTGCTATCATTACCAACTCATTAGCCCTGGTACAACACCAGGATGTTTGGCTTTAGACATCCAACAAGCTGCTTTATCATAGAGTAGAACGACGCAAATATCTATCGAGAACAGCCATGCCATCATAATCGCCTGATGATAGTTTTGCTAAAAGTTTACCATCCTTCAACAATTACTTGCACATTCCCTCACTGTCTTTCTATCAACTTTAAATGTTGATGCAGCAAGTAATGTTGAAAGAAGAAGATTCCTCATCACAGAAAATACATATTTCTTTTGACGAACCTGGCATAGCATATAATTAAAGATGACCGTCTTACCTTTTAATGCAGGACTTCTTTTTAGCTCTGATAAATATTATTTTTCCTCTTCTGAGCACGTTCCAGGTTTGTATTGCTGAACATATCTGCATGCAAGACTTGTGCCATGATGCGAGTTTGTTCTTAATGGCAATACTGTATTCGAAGTACTTAGTATTTACTAAGTACATGAAAAGGTGGATTCTAAGGTTTGCCCTATATTCAGTAGGATCACGAGAAAATCTTGAACCCATATGCAGGCTCCTCGGAAAATTGCTATCATTGTGTGTTGTACCAGGATTCTAGTGCTTTACTTAATTGGTGGGGATGTTGCTGATGACATGAAAGTCAAGCATCTTATAGTCATGGATAATAATGCACGTATCTGCTTCTTCATGATTGCTAGGCTCGATCCAGAACAGTCATCAGTTGATACATGATAGGACATGTTCCCATGTGTGCTGTAGCGGATCTCTTTTTCGCCATCTGTGGTCAGTGTTATTCAGCTGTGAAAGAAATTTGCCAAATAGTTTTGTTTAATGTTGCTCAGTCATCGCTTGCAGTACACGTCCCATATAAAGTATTACTCTCGTGCTTGACTCATTGTTTGTTGATCAAATGGCTTGAATACGCTGTGTCCGGCAGAATATTCCTGAAATGTGGATGCGGTTTTCCCAGCGTTAGCATTTGCACAGCTCCATCGATGACTATTATATATTGCATCACAAGGTGATATTCACTTCAGTCGAATGGAGAGATTCTAAGCACTTTATACTAAATCCTGCCTCTTAGATGATGGATCTGGCATTGAGGAGACCCTTTTCAGTCGACCTACTAAGCAACCTGCCATTCATGTCATGGGGATGGAAAAAACTGAGAAGGGAATCATTGGAAACCAATATAATTAATATGTTGGCAACCCTTACACAGGCCTAGGATTCTTGCTATGAATTAATGCACTGTGGCTGCAAGAAAGGCTGCAAGGGAAGATGTAACTGAGTCAAATCGGTGGATATTGTAATGTAGGAACGAGTCAAATGTCTGAATATGATATTTGTCATCTGATCGATATCAGTTTTTGTCATTTTGCAAAGCTAGTGTCAATCGGACAATCTTTAAACAGTCAATAGCTTTAACTGATAACATATTGTAAGCTATTTTGGCCATAAGCAAAAACGTACGTTTGACACGTTAAAAAAGTGATTTTGAATTTAAACTTTGCAGCATCGATTTCATGCAAACATTTGTGCATCATTCTGTAATTCCATTTTGATTCAGTGATTGGACTAAACTAAATTTGGTATTACGCCCAGAGATGTTCAAGATAACTCAACATACCAAATTATATGAATTATATACTGAAATGATAAATCTCATTTACGGTATTTGATGCGGGATCCCTGTGGTAAAATCTCAAAATCGTCCATCTTCATCATATTCCACCAAACTGAATTTAGGGGCCTATTAGATATTGTTCAGCTGCATGACGTGCCCTCCTCATTTGAATGATGATAAGAAACTTTCCATCGCAATAAGTTCAAGGCATAAAATGCAAACCGTATAATGAACTACATAGTGTATCAGTTCCTTGGAGTAATCTAATAAATTGTCACGTGACCAATCATGTGACCCATTTGAAAACTTATCAAGAGCATTGTAGCATCTACTATAATCATAACATGTAATAATACGACATTACACTCATCATTTAACAGGAAAAACATATTTATTCAACCTCAGCCTCGTTTCCATGCAGAAGCCAAATGTGCCATTTTTTGACATGCGCATTACGTGAATCAGAGTGCGAATTTGAGCTGGTTCCATATCAATAATTGTTTGTCCCATAGAGGTTAGCAACTCTGCAAAGTTTCATGCTTTTATCATAAAACGAACAATTTTGGCTCTTAGCAGCACTACTAGAAAAACATAAGACAATTTATGAAGTACACCACGTGATCTGAGCTCTAGCGCCGAATCGGTGAATTGAAAATGAACGTTTTCTTTCAGACAGTTATGGCAAATACTGATTTTACATTTTATTATATGCTATTTGATTGGGAGTGCTACTGAAATGATGATTGATCAACGAGTACCAACAAATTGTAAATCTTTAGATTATAAAGCCAAAGAACTTGGGGATTTTCTCTTCTATTTGTATCTATTTGGGCAGCAAATGCTACTAAATTTAGCCAAGAAATAAAGTTCAATAGTTAATGAACATATGTGGTGCATTTCTTTTTCACTGCAAAATAATTTCGTGTATATTTTTGGCACACAAAGTCAGTTGGGCAACAAGCCAACAGACAATTTCACAAGGAGCGACCATTCTCGTACCCAGAGCCCGCTCGTCATTTGGTTTGTCGCTGGCTCTGGGAAACCCTGTTGCTCGGTCGTCAAATTTTGACGACCAAGTCGTCAGAGCGCATGCTCATACTAAAGACCGCTGAGAGCGGGTACTGTGGAAGAGTCTACTGGCGACGTAGTGTTCACGTTGGTTTGAATATTCAAACAATGTAACAAGTACACAAGTTTGTGCATTTATCTTCGTGTAGCCGTTTAAAATCCCTTCGACGTTCATCACCGGTTCTTCTCTGGCTCTGTTGCGGTAAAGGCTGGACGATAAATACATGTTCTAATATAATCTTGCATGTGAACCTTCCGGCTGTCTTCCGCTTTGTTATTGTTTCTCTTGAATTATAAAAATATTCCTTTGAATACTCAAAGCGAGTACGATCGATTGTGTCTGTAGCCGTTACTTTACTTTTATAATTTATGTATTGTTAGATCTCCCTTTACGAATTCAGATCAATTTATGTCTACACAGTCACTCTCATTTCCATAGCTTTATAATTCAATAACGGAATACCATTGTATGAAAATACAACCGTCGCTGTCATTCCTTTCGTTCGCCTTGCAAGTTTGAATCTTTGTTGATCTCATGAACCAATCAAATACGATCAGTCATTGTTGATTTCATCAGCCAATGAAATTCGCTAAAATTTCAGGGATTCCCAGAGCCAGCGACAAACCAAATGACGAGCGGGCTCTGGGTACGAGAATGAAGGAGCGACAAGTTGTCATCATCGCTACCAGGCCCTTTGCACGACCGTGAGGGCCTAGATTTGAGGTTAGAGTTCATTGGCTTTATTATTTTACGGAGTTATCGACCATTAAAGAGCCTCTATAAGCTCGATAACAAGGTCCCTGAAATACAATCAGACCTTATATACAGCTCGATAACAAGCCTTGACCTGAAATCGCTACCAGAGATCAACAACGACACAAACAACACTACAGGAAGGTTAGAGTTCATTGGCTTTATTATTTACGGAGTTATCGACCAGATCCTAAGGTCCCATACAAAGCCTTATGAGTTATGGGAGGTTTTACGTGTGACGTATGGCCGTCAAGATCTACAAAAAGTCTGTTAGTTTTTCTTCAAGCAACTAGATGACATTTGTTTGTTTGTTTATAAGTAACTTATATTTGGTATATTTGACAGATATTTAGCCTTCACCGATCTAAAATTGAAGTTTTGAGCAAGTAAAATGACGGTTTGACGGCCACTCGCGACAGATTTTGACGTCAGAAAAAGATTCCATAAAACCTCCCTATATATACAGCTCGATAACAATAAGCCTCTCATAGATAACTTGGGCTACCTGTGATCAAACTCTCTCAAAGAAGCCGCCTCATAGACCAAATCGGCTAACGCAATGTGGTACCCAATTCAGATCTTTTGGGAATACGGTTCTTTTTCTGTTGTATTTCGATTTCAATAGAGCATTGACATGGAAATGTTTGGAACAAAAAGCTCTTATTCCCAAAGGTTTTGAATTTGGGGTAAAGAAACTTTCACCGAAGACAAACGAAAATACCATAACTTGAAAGAACATACTAAAATTAGTAAAGGTTGAAAGTTTGAAAAGAATCAAGCAAATAAGAAAAAAGTTAATGGCTTTCAAAGTTTCCAGCTTTGACAAGGATTTGTATGGGTTTTCGCTTGGAAGGCAAGCTGTTGCCTTCCAACATACATTTCCATACAAATAAGGCAAAGTTTGAATGCCTGTAACTATTGCCCTATTTACGTATTTCCCTTCAAACTTTCCACTTTTACTAACTTTAGTATGCTCTTTCCAGTTATGATATTTTTGTTTGTCTGCAGTGAAATTTAGAAAGTCACGTGACAGGTGGTACAAGCCCATTGGTCTTTTAGATGAGAACGGCTCATGATTGGCACGACGTCTGAACTAGGCTTGATCACACTAGACAATTCGTTCGTTTTCCCCCCCACGAAGTACGCTGCAAACACAGGAAGCCCAAACAGTGTACTTCGCGGGGGGAAAACAAACGAGACTTGGAGCAAGTCTAGTGTTACCTCGGAATAGGATGAAATGCTGCTTACAAAATGGTTCATAGTGCATGCACAGAGAATATACACGTATAAACAGTCATTCTCAAAAATGTTGTCCAGATGAAAAGACTACAATACCACAATAAAGTCATGTGATTCATTATGTATTCAATTTCCTCGCATGGAATTTCAATTGCCCTATATCACTATGACGCCTGACATCAAAACAATCTATTGTTTAAACGCTAAGGATCATGGTCGCGAGCATCCTCAGGAACCCAGGAGTATATTCTGTCGCTCGTTACTCGCTCCCAGAGAAATACCCCTGGGAACGAAGTCTGTTGGAACATGTTCCGGAAGCCAAATTCACAGTAAATATTGTGGGAAAAGCATCGATGAACATAATATCTGGAAACTAGCCAATTTGAAATCAAGCGAACTTCAGCAGAGCAGATTTAGTTCAAATTTCTATTGTTCTTCACGATTCTGTCCCCATCATAAACAAGCCGTTACGTCATAATGGTATAGGGCAATTTGAGATGCAAAAGTACATGGCATTGTGAGAACTGAATGTAATGGCGCTGGTATCAACTCGCGCAGTCTGCACAGAAATTGAATACATAATGAATCATTTGACTTTATTGTAGTATTATTTAAGAAATATAAAACAGTTTTCCGTTTTATATACTCTGATCTAAACACGCGGGATGTTGAGAGAACACGAGAGAAGCGTAGGAAACTTACGCGAAGCGGAGTGGTTTCCAGCTTCTCAAAATGAAATCCCAATCCCAAGTGTTTAGATCAGAGTATATAAAACGGAAAAACTGTTTATATTTCTTTTTAACTACAATGATTTCTTTTTGAAAAAAACGTTTAAACGCGAGATTCAACTGATCAAATTTGTAATTCTCCTGAAAAGGTAAAATCGCCCATCGTCCACATCACATTCTCGCGATATTGATATGGCAAGCGATTCGACATTTTATTCTCCGTTTAATAAGAGATATCTCAAAAACGATTTGACAATACTATTTTCTGTCAGAAATTAAAGAAGAATGCTTCTTACGGCTTCCTTTATCAGTTCTGTTTATCCTGATAAATACGAAAAACATACAAAAGCTGAGCTATATGAAGACGATCGCCAACTTTTTGCCGAAATATCTGACAATATTGATATCTCAAGTCGATTTCACATACATTCAGTTTGTCTTTATTTGATATCTCAAATCTTTTCAGCGTAGTCTCGACAAGAATGTATACACGATGGACGTTTTTGACATTTGACAATATTTTTTCTCTTTGATATATTTTATCTCACGATTTCACATACAGCTTGTCAATTATAATTGTATCTCACAAGAATACGCTCTCTTTTGTAAGTTTATATCTCACGATTTAAGATATCGTTGCTTGGTATTTTGATCGTTAACGACTTGACAAACATACATTCTCTTTTAGTATGTGATTGATCTCACTGAGCAGTTAGATACATTCTCTTTATATTGTGATTTCTCACAAAAGTGGACATTCATTCCAGTTTTTGGTATTTATATCTCAATTCTTGCATTTTCAGTTTCAAACAGCAAAATCACATCTATATTGATATCTCACGATTTCAAGAAAAAACTATTCTGGCTTTTGATATTGATATCTCACGATTTTAACACATACATTCTCTTTATATCGATATCTCCACGATTTCACATACATTCTCTTTATATTGATATCTCAAAACGATTTTTGACATACATTCTCTTTATATTGATATCTCATGATTTCACATACATTCTCTTTATATTGATATCTCACGATTTCACATACATTCTCTTTATATTGAGAGCGCGCGTTATATCTACGCATTATTTTATAAAGTCTATCTCTCACGATTTCACATACATTCTCTTTATATTATTTGTCTTCGTTTTGACCTGTGTATTCATGTTTTATTGATATCTCACATTTCACATTCAATTCTCTTATATTGATATCTCACGATTTCACATACATTCTCTTTATATTGATATCTCACGATTTCACATACATTCTCTTTATATTGATATCTCACGATTTCACATACATTCTCTTTATATTGATATCTCACGATTTCACATACATTCTCTTTATATTGATATCTCACGATTTCACATACATTCTCTTTATATTGATATCTCACGATTTCACATACATTCTCTTTATATTGATATCTCACGATTTCACATACATTCTCTTTATATTGATATCTCACGATTTCACATACATTCTCTTTATATTGATATCTCACGATTTCACATACATTCTCTTTATATTGATATCTCACGATTTCACATACATTCTCTTTATATTGATATCTCACGATTTCACATACATTCTCTTTATATTGATATCTCACGATTTCACATACATTCTCTTTATATTGATATCTCACGATTTCACATACATTCTCTTTATATTGATATCTCACGATTTCACATACATTCTCTTTATATTGATATCTCACGATTTCACATACATTCTCTTTATATTGATATCTCACGATTTCACGATTTCACATACATTCTCTTTATATTGATATCTCACGATTTCACATACATTCTCTTTATATTGATATCTCACGATTTCACATACATTCTCTTTATATTGATATCTCACGATTTCACATACATTCTCTTTATATTGATATCTCACGATTTCACATACATTCTCTTTATATTGATATCTCACGATTTCACATACATTCTCTTTATATTGATATCTCACGATTTCACATACATTCTCTTTATATTGATATCTCACGATTTCACATACATTCTCTTTATATTGATATCTCACGATTTCACATACATTCTCTTTATATTGATATCTCACGATTTCACATACATTCTCTTTATATTGATATCTCACGATTTCACATACATTCTCTTTATATTGATATCTCACGATTTCACATACATTCTCTTTATATTGATATCTCACGATTTCACATACATTCTCTTTATATTGATATCTCACGATTTCACATACATTCTCTTTATATTGATATCTCACGATTTCACATACATTCTCTTTATATTGATATCTCACGATTTCACATACATTCTCTTTATATTGATATCTCACGATTTCACATACATTCTCTTTATATTGATATCTCACGATTTCACATCATTCTCTTTATATTGATATCTCACGATTTCACATACATTCTCTTTATATTGATATCTCACGATTTCACATACATTCTCTTTATATTGATATCTCACGATTTCACATACATTCTCTTTATATTGATATCTCACGATTTCACATACATTCTCTTTATATTGATATCTCACGATTTCACATACATTCTCTTTATATTGATATCTCACGATTTCACATACATTCTCTTTATATTGATATCTCACGATTTCACACATACATTCTCTTTATATTGATATCTCACGATTTCACATACATTCTCTTTATATTGATATCTCACGATTTCACATACATTCTCTTTATATTGATATCTGACGATTGAGTGGAGTTCTCTTTATTTGGTCTGAAATCAAACGCTCGATTACAAAATCGCACGACCACGTAGCGGGAGTGCGATTTTTAATTGAAGTTTGATTTCAGACCAAAATTGCACGACACGAAGTTTAATTACCACTTAATTATATCCATTTTGAAATTTACACTCATTCCCGATCCCGATACCGGAAAACATAAACAATGATTTTAATGAAATATTTATTGCGAAATGTCACGTGACGAGTGGTGCGCAATGAACGATTGAGCACATGTATGCAAAGTCAGTTGAACAATCTACTCGACACTTGGTACAAAACAGTCAAAAGCCTTCTTTATTCTCTTTCTCGTCGTCAGAATCACAGACAAAAGCCCAACATCGCTTTTTTACCGTTGCTGGTTGTTCTTTTGAGTAGTAATTGAACGTACAGCTGGTGTAGTTTTGGGATCACTTGACCTGCTGTCGTAAGGAAATGACCTTCGTGTTGAGGATTTGCCGCGAGCCGTGAAATTCCTTCACTGGATATTTACAGTAAATACTATGCTCACAGGATAATGATTCTACTTCATACATTGCTCTTTATATTGTGGCTCATTGTCTTCGCCGTCCTTGCGTTTGACTTCTGCATAGAACTGATCGAGTGAGAGTCTTGTCGAAGTCAACACAACAACAGACGCCATTTTGTTGTCAATGTTGATTTCAATGTCAAGATTGTTGGACGTCTTGCACCAGTTTTCAAACACAGAAAGCCATTGCTTTGTAGAACGGTTTTAGTCTTCTTGTTAATGGCCCGAGACTTTAACTCATCAAGATCTTCGCTTGTATAGAATTACTAGAAACACGAACTGTTTTTCACGCAAAATTCAGGAATGGATACTACGACTAGGAGTTACGGAACTAGTTTGCTTGTTTTGGACCTGTTTTGGTAGTTAATTCAGCATTTCTCAATTCAAATGGATTTCAAATGACGGATAATATTATTCACATTCAGTATCTTCTTGAAAGAGGGAATAGTCAACAATAAAAAACTGTAAGTTGAAAAAGTCATGCATTTGTTTTGTACATACATGAAAGATTTGTTGTGGTAAAATCCAAAGTCTTTCCTGTTCATTTATTTTCCTGTTTTTTTTGATGTGTTCCGATTGCACATACATTCTCTTTATATTGATATCTCATTGATTTCAAATGGTGCGATTTAGAGCTCAAAATGCGATTGGGATAAATCGCACGATTTTTACATACATTCTAGTTTCACATATAATTGATATTGATATCTCACGATTTCACATACATTCTCTTTATATTGATATCTCACGATTTCACATACATTCTCTTTATATTGATATCTCACGATTTCACATACATTCTCTTTATATTGATATCTCACGATTTCACATACATTCTCTTTATATTGATATCTCACGATTTCACATACATTCTCTTTATATTGATATCTCACGATTTCACATACATTCTCTTTATATTGATATCTCACGATTTCACATACATTCTCTTTATATTGATATCTCACGATTTCACATACATTCTCTTTATATTGATATCTCACGATTTCACATACATTCTCTTTATATTGATATCTCACGATTTCACATACATTCTCTTTATATTGATATCTCACGATTTCACATACATTCTCTTTATATTGATATCTCACGATTTCACATACATTCTCTTTATATTGATATCTCACGATTTCACATACATTCTCTTTATATTGATATCTCACGATTTCACATACATTCTCTTTATATTGATATCTCACGATTTCACATACATTCTCTTTATATTGATATCTCACGATTTCACATACATTCTCTTTATATTGATATCTCACGATTTCACATACATTCTCTTTATATTGATATCTCACGATTTCACATACATTCTCTTTATATTGATATCTCACGATTTCACATACATTCTCTTTATATTGATATCTCACGATTTCACATACATTCTCTTTATATTGATATCTCACGATTTCACATACATTCTCTTTATATTGATATCTCACGATTTCACATACATTCTCTTTATATTGATATCTCACGATTTCACATACATTCTCTTATATTGATATCTCACGATTTCACATACATTCTCTTTATATTGATATCTCACGATTTCACATACATTCTCTTTATATTGATATCTCACGATTTCACATACATTCTCTTTATATTGATATCTCACGATTTCACATACATTCTCTTTATATTGATATCTCACGATTTCACATACATTCTCTTTATATTGATATCTCACGATTTCACATACATTCTCTTTATATTGATATCTCACGATTTCACATACATTCTCTTTATATTGATATCTCACGATTTCACATACATTCTCTTTATATTGATATCTCACGATTTCACATACATTCTCTTTATATTGATATCTCACGATTTCACATACATTCTCTTTATATTGATATCTCACGATTTCACATACATTCTCTTTATATTGATATCTCACGATTTCACATCATTCTCTTTATTTATCTCACATTTCACATACATTCTCTTTATATTGATATCTCACGATTTCACATACATTCTCTTTATATTGATATCTCACGATTTCACATACATTCTCTTTATATTGATATCTCACGATTTCACATACATTCTCTTTATATTGATATCTCACGATTTCACATACATTCTCTTTATATTGATATCTCACGATTTCACATACATTCTCTTTATATCTCACGATTTCACATACATTCTCTTTATATTGATATCTCACGATTTCACATACATTCTCTTTATATTGATATCTCACGATTTCACATACATTCTCTTTATATTGATATCTCACGATTTCACATACATTCTCTTTATATTGATATCTCACGATTTCACATACATTCTCTTTATATTGATATCTCACGATTTCACATACATTCTCTTTATATTGATATCTCACGATTTCACATACATTCTCTTTATATTGATATCTCACGATTTCACATACATTCTCGGTATAATGTCAATTATTACACAACTTGTAATGTTACAGTACAAATACGAGTACAAATATGACAGCGTATTACACGTTTTAGAATTCGGACACGTCAATTTTGCGCGCGTGCTCAGTTTGTTTCTTGTTTTGTCCGGCCAAATAAAAAGAAAGAGAAAAAGACGTTTTTTTTTGTTTATTTTGTTGTCGTATAATAAACAATTTATTACACGGGTAGTTGTGTAATACGGCTGGATATTTTGACTCGTCTGTTTGTATTTTGACTCGCCTACGGCTCGTCAAAATACGGCACACTCGTAAAAATATCCAGCCGTATTACACAACTACCCGTGTAATAACCTCTATATATACCAAAAGTGATGTCTTTGATGTACAGTACATCTTGAGTAAACTATATAACTAGATTTGTTTTATCTCAGGCCGTCACTTTAATAGTAATGCAAACAGTGATAATATAATATATATTTTTGAATACAAAAATAAATTTGCATAAACAAAACACAATACAAAGAAATTGCAGATTAACCTAAAAAGTATTTTACTAAATCTTTTACTCCGACAAAGGACTAATGTCTGAATCGTCAGTAAACTTAGTACCTTTTTCCATGGTCTACACACTTGTAAAAACTGGTAGGACTAGGACTAAAACAAGAAAGACTGTTGTCATGTGTAACTGAATCAGCTTAAATGTGACTTTTTGAGGATTTTTTCAAATTTTCTCAAAATAGCCTCAAATTTTAAAATTCAATAATCTATTTATGCATGAGCAAATGATAATTAAATGACCTGTCTACGACTTCATTAGGTAATAAATTATTATTATTATGTGCTACGTGGAGGCCAGAACAAAAATCCATGGCTGTTACAGCGAGGTGGTGCAGGAGGTTAATTCGACTGTATGTATCATATCTAATTATATGGCACAAGCTAATTCTGGTAAAATCGCGTGATCTGATTGGTTGTTTAGTCTATTATGATATGGCACAAGCTAATTCTGGTAAAATCGCGTGATCTGATTGGTTGTTTAGTCTATTATGATATGGCACAAGCTAATTCTGGTAAAATCGCGTGATCTGATTGGTTTAGTCTATTATGATATGGCACAAGCTAATTCTGGTAAAATCGCATGATCTGATTGGTTGTTTAGTCTATTATGATATGGCACAAGCTAATTCTGGTAAAATCGTGTGATCTGATTGGTTGTTTAGTCTAATGATATGGCACAAGCTAATTCTGGTAAAATCGCGTGATCTGATTGGTTGTTTAGTCTATTATGATATGGCACAAGCTAATTCTGGTAAAATCGCGTGATCTGATTGGTTGTTTAGTCTATTATGATATGGCACAAGCTAATTCTGGTAAAATCGCGTGATCTGATTGTAATGGCACAAGCTAATTCTGGTAAAATCGCGTGATCTGATTGGTTGTTTAGTCTATTATGATATGGCACAAGCTAATTCTGGTAAAATCGCGTGATCTGATTGGTTGTTTAGTCTATTATTATATGGCACAAGCTAATTCTGGTAAAATCGCGTGATCTGATTGGTTGTTTAGTCTATTATGATATGGCACAAGCTAATTCTGGTAAAATCGCACGATCTGATTGGTTGTTTAGTGGGTAAGATTCTCTGGTAATAATGCCTCACTGTGGGTGATTACGGATTTTTTGTCACAACTGAAAAAAAAATTCTCACCTTGATTTTTTTTTTTAAATAAACAACTTATAACCTCGCATGCTCTATCAGTACAGGAAAACGTCAGACCTTATTGTACAGACCTCGGCCTGATATTTTCTTGTACTGATCGACCTCTGGTGCTCAGTTATTAAATAATTCCATAAAAGCCCATGTATAATGCACACTTTTTTTTTAATATCCCGTAGGAAGAATACCCCAAGTCATCATTTTTCCTTGCAGTAGACATTATACAGGCCTTCTGCTCGCTTTTAAGACTAGTAACATGTTCAATAATTATTGTTAAAATCTTCCATTTTGTTTACAGTTGTACTTGCTCATATACAGGGCATGCTGAATGTCAAAATGTCAGTTGTTACGAAATTGACCAATCAGAGGCTGATACCAGATTCTGGTATCATGGAACAGTTTTCTCTAAAGAATGTTTACAGGCTCTCCTTCCCCTCTTCCCTCCTCCCCAGTCCCCCTCCCTTTCCTTCCCCCCTCCCCTTCCTCCCCCCCCCCTCCCCTTCACAGGCTATTTTATTTAGGCAAATCAATTTTCACCCAACCACATTACCTAGATCAGTTTGACTATTAAAACCCCATTTCACTATAGGGGTCTTCCAGTCTTTACCATACCAGTTCTCTAACTCATAATACTTTTCTTTCACTGTCAGATATTCATCTCCATCAATAAATACAGTGGATGAACCATTCCACCACAAATCCCAGCCAGGATAAAAGTCGGCGTACCCTCTAGTTCTCCAATCAGTTTTGTGAAATGGTAAAAGGCCTTGAATTGATTTTACAATCTCTGGGCTGAAGAAGCTATCTCCTTGAAGGTCCAACTCTCCATTGAAGAAATCAGAAGTTTTGATGTTTAGATGAGGTGGCATTAAGGGAATCAATCGAGGCATCCCCATAAAGGATTTACTTGATATGTGATATTTGTCTGTGAAATATATTTGCAGTGCGTCGTAACTACTGCTGTTACGACAAATTTTATATTCAGTGGTTAAATCGATATCAAAAGTATATGGAATAATTGCACCACTTCGCTCGGCACCCAACAGTGTACCATAAAGAAGCCTGTATTTTATTCCAAGTTTGGTGAAGACTGCAACAATATCTTTCAGCATCTTTGCTAGCACCACACTACAACAAATAGGTTGGCCAATTTGAGGTAGTGTGATTGGTTGGATGTAAGGCTCTTCTTTGCAATGTTTATCCGTAGCAACACACCGTGTCCATTCTATTCTATCTTCCATTATGATACGAAATACCCCATGAGTGAGGCCAAAATGAGAGTACTCAGGGAAGTCTCCTGACCCTTCCAGGTTGCCCCTGTCTGCATAAAACAATTCATCACTGAAGAAACAATTTCCAAATTTCCCTAGCTTTAGCTGGCCTTTTGAGCGCAGGAAAAAATCCAAAAAGGAAAGACGTCCAAAGTCCTGACGTAGGCCTTTCAGCTTCATAAATTTCTCTTTTCTCATAATGAAAGGCCCGTTGTATAAATTACACAATTGAAGCACGTTGTTATGCAGCTCACTCATGCCTTTGAATTGGAATTTCAAATATTTAATTCTCCCACTGTTTCTAATCTGAATACTCCACTCTCTCCTTGCGAAATTGCACCAAGTTTTATTAAATAAACCTTTCCACGTTTCGCGATGTATACTATTCAGTGTTTGTATTTTGCGTGGCAGACACGCAACACTATCCAATTCGTCCAGAGTGTTTAAAACGCTCCCTGCTATGCTAGATGCTCGCCTGTCGTCTGGGTGTAACGATCCTTTGTCGTTTTTCATCCGATGAGGAATGACCAGGACAAATTTACCATTTGAATCTGTAGGAATACCAGCATATGAATCAACAACATCAAACAGTGACTCAAATGTTTCCTTTAGAGGTTTGAAATTGACACCCCCCGCACTGACAGTATTATTCTCTTCTCCATCCAAAACATCTTGGAACGGAGGAAAGCTGACAGCTTCTTGGGTCGTCTTTAATTCATATTTCGTGGACGATTCTTCGTTGTTATTTTCTGGACGAAGCCAAAGAAGAGTCAGCAGATTTACACTAAGCACCCACACAAGCACAACGCCGGTGACTTTCGCAAGCTTCCTCTTTCCAAAACACCTACGTAGAACGGCCAGAACACCGCGAAATCCAGGCATTGCGAATCTAATTCACTTCAGGAGAACCAAAATAAGCTCAGGTGGGATTCAAAAAGAGTAGTACATTTCTTACGTGAAAAACATCCAACACGTACTGACATCTAGCCTCCGACTATGCAGACTTTGTGTAGCGCTTCCGGTAGCCTTTCTACATTGTTTTCTATCAACCAATCAAATTGCTAGGTGATATACAAATTTGTCATTTCTTTCGGGAGACCCCTGTGGCGAGCGTAAAAAATAGGCAGTCGAGGACTGCATGTGGCTACTGTAAATAAACAGAAAAAGATAGTCTATATAAACTACATGTAGGTACAGCGGTTTTGAAATGTAGAATCAATGTGTAGTTGGATTGATTCCTCTGTTGAACTAGATTGAACTATCTGCGGGAACTTGTTCTTTGGTTCTATATAATGCTAATTTAAATCAGAAATGTATTTTAATACAAAGTTTAATTGAAAATAATTGTGACAGTATACAAATAATGAACAACAACAGTTTTTAATAATAACAATAAGATGTGGTGACTTCGCCTAAATATATGAAAACATTGAGTATAATAAATAGTATCTCTAATTTGAAGATAAGTTTACACTCTAATATACTATGATTTTATGCTATTTTGCACAAGAAACCAGACACCTCCAGGGGCGTAGCGTGCATATACGCACTTACGCACGTGCGTACAATTTAAAATCCTTAACTGATATAAATATTATAAGAAGCATAAAAATATTTAAAAAAAAAGAAATCTAAGACCAAATCTTAAAAGCTGACTCAGTGTAAACTTCCTGGAAACTACTCTCAGAAGGCAGGAAATGCTATTTCAGAGACCCTATATTTCAAAAATTTTCGGGGAGCATGCCCCCCACCCCCTATCAGCTCTCGCGTTCGCCGCTCGTCAAAGTTATCTGCAGCGACGTAGTCGTCTCTCGACCAGTGAAAATCACGGAGAAAACATGTAGCAGCCCCAGTGAACACTCTCTCAAACAAAATAAATACCAAAAAAACGGCTTCGCCTATCGGGTTGTTATATCGCTAATAGACCTCGGTAACAGTTATAAGCTTTATATAAATCCTTTACATAAATCCCAAAAAAACTGAGTGATAGATGCATTTTACTATGTATTTATGGAGCGAGAAAGTCCGCTGGAAAACGAAGAAAATGGTATTTCCAAGACTCTAGATTTATAAATTTCCAGGGGGGGCATGCCCCCTCACCCCCCTACAAACTCACGCCTTCGGCGCTCGTTGCTCTGTGCGTACATTGGAAAAAAAGCACGCTACGCCCCTGACCTCTCATGTGTAAATATTTTTTCAGGTTTCACAGGCTCACCACCCTCTGTTTGTGTATTGGGCTTCCTGTGTCTTATTTGATCGATGAATATATATGGCCGTAAATCCTGTCCTTTTGATATCTTGCATTTCTAAAACTGCTTTCAAAATAAAGATGAATATCTAGCTACTTGAGTTCTGTGTGCCATTTATTTAACGATTAGAATGGCTTTTAGCGAGTTTTGGGACAAAGAATAACTAACGACCAGAGCCGTGTTTGTTGCTTAAGCTTATTTGTTCCTCGAAGAGAATTACTTGACCTTTAAAACAGTTATCAGGCAGTTTACATGGAGCCATTGGAGGTGCTTGTCACGATCTCAGAAATATTTACGTATTATAATCGAAATTCAATTCACATTCCATAGAGTAAAGTAATTAGCGTAGTATTCTTCGTAAACAGTGATTTCTGGTAATTGTAGAACTCGTTACGTAATTGTTATTGTTTTGGAGTATTATCGTATAGAAATGTTATGTCACCGTGGTGCATATAAATACTGATGAACACAGAATACGGCACTCCTTAAAAAAAGAATTCGCAGAGGAGAAGAAGACAGTTGAAACACTCGAGTCCGTGGAATCCATCCACATGTAGAGTTAACTGGTCCAGCAAACGGAGAGTCAAACCAAGTGGAATTATATTGGTCAATCCTATATATACAGTAAACTAACATAAGAAGTAAGGAAACTGAGACCACAAGAAAACTAAAGAACAAGAAGTCTAGAGAAGAAGTATAAAGTTGTAAGCCAAGGCAAAGCGTGGTACAAAGTTCAAAGACGAAAGGAAAGAAACAAAGAACACGGTGTGGACTGCAAGGTGACCAGCGAAGGAAACTGATTCAACAAGCTAAGTATCAGTCGGCACCTAAAGCAAACAAAAATACTCAAAGACGAGAATTTAAACACTGAACTTGTATTTATATTTGTATACGAAGCAATTCGAAGTCTTTTTTCATTAAGTATATTATATAATATTAGTATATTAGAATTACATTGAAAGTTCATGTCTTTACATATAATTAGGATATTTAGATTTCTGAGAGATTTTCAAATCGTTACATTATGTTATATAATTAGAATAAGTGTTAATGAGTTATTTAATAAATTGTTGATAGTAACAATCGTACTAGCAGTGATTGGGGATTGCGTGAAGGGACGTTGCAGACCGGGATACGCGAGGGATGCCCGACGTGCCGGTACGTCACAGTGCTCCGACTACACAGACTAGTCGATCGTCATGGACTGATGGGGCTATTTAGTAAAAGGCCAAACAAACACAATCACCACAATCAATATTCGACTGGAAAATAATCTCATCTTTATGAACAAACACTTGACACTTTGCACGAGAGATGTGTCTTGTTTCTGGTGCAAAATAACATAGAATAGTATATTAGAATGTAAACTTACCCTTCTAAACAAAGCGTCCCAGACTGGCAGAGTTTCCATGTGCTTTTCGCTTCACACGACGTATCAGTCATCGGGTACATCGTCGCGACATCGTGGCTGATTTTCGATCACCCGACTAGTTCCGAACAATATCCGAATTACGGACTTACGGACGGACGGACTTACACACTCGATGGCATAGTGGCTACGTCTCTATAGAGACAGTAGCCACAAAAAGCGGCTGTATTCGCAGGCTACTTGAATACAGAACATACGCCAAAGAAAGTCTTAAATTTGACACTATATATGCAAGAAAGAGGAATCTAAGAAAAACCGCACAAGCCTGAAGGATATATATTTTTCAGTGGATTAAAGACCTTGCCGACTACAGTGGTTCAAGTTTCAAGATGGCTGTAAAAATACTAATAAAAGATGAAATAAGTTCTAAACGTAGTTTTCCAAAATGCTAAAGAATATACCGGCTGTCATTAAAACGCGGACTGCGGATTGCGGATAGATTTTTGCGGATTGCGGATAGATTTTTGCGGACTGCGGACAGTCTCCAAAAAAATAAACTTTTAAAATACACGATAAAAAATCAATAATAATAATAATAACTTAATACATGATAAAAAAAAACAAGAAAAACAAACAAGAAACATGGAAATAAAAGCAAAAAGAAATTGGTTCTGATTTATTATCTGCTTTTTATTCTGTCATCACAACTCAATAAAGAGTTTGTGTGCTGTTGACCGCGACAGAATACCCAGGCCATTATAGAGAGGTGGCCGTCAGAGAGGTTTGACTGTATTTTAAAATATTTAGTTCAGTTCAATAATAGAAGGTTCCGTAATTACTCAATCTGAGGATACGGTAGCAGCATAAGTATAGAGTCAATGTATAGATATATAGGATCAAACTGTGGGACCTAATACTGCTGGATATAGATGACGATGCTCATGAATTATATTCGACTCAAATAGGTACAGTGGAACCAGGTTAATACGGACACCATCGGTTCCACTGTATTTAATATATTCGACACAAATGCGACGTTTGAACTTGGCGTAAATCATACCTCTATCCAGCAGTATTAGGCCTCATTTGCCGTAATAAGAAGGTACGTCGTGTCATGAGGTAAGGCAAAGATGATGTTTCAGATAGTGATGGTACTTAGTCACTAGGTGGTGCCCAACAGAGGCGTAGAAACTGACAATCAATACACAAATGCAAATTCAAATCAAATTCATCTACAAGATAGATAGATATAAATACGTAGTATTTTTTGAAATCTATCCGCGCGCAGTTTCTTACTATCCAACTGATGAAGACTGTTGATTTACAGTCGACACGTCTGAATAAAAAAGCTAAAGTCAGAGACAAAAGTATATTTTCAATATTTAAAACATTTTGATTGTGTTCGCGGCCGATTCAACGGCTGAATGACTTCTGTCGTTCGGATCGGATCAGTTAATTTATCCAGTCTCCACTGAGGTTTGGGCTGTCGTTAAAACGCGGACTGCGGGCTGCGGATTGCGGACTGCGGGCTGCGGATTGCGGGCTGTGGATTGCGGGCTGCGGACTGCGGATTGTGGAATTTGTAGAATTTAATAGTTTTAGCAAATAAAATGAAATATTAAGCGGGTGGCCGGTTAATAGAGGTCCTTAAAGTCAAACTTCATGAATGAAAGGCGAATGCCGGTACACCCAGTAATGGGTAATAAGAGTCGCCGAACATTGCAAGAGAAGTTTCAAATTTCATGTTACCACAAGGTTCGAACACAAGGACAAGATGTCGAGCTGACTATGTAGAGCAATTATTTTCAATTCCTTTTTCCTCTGCCATGAGTGGCGACGTCATTAGGATCGACGAGTCCTCGAGTGACGATGAAGAATTGTCCACCTCGACATTTTCAAGGTAGGTCACAAGCAATTTCTTCAGACCAATCTAAGCAAATATCTGTTTGACCAGTCTTATACATGGTTACGTTGCTGGTTATATATACCATTCTGAATTCTCTAGACCCTTTCTTGCCCATATATGCCTGATAATGCTTTATGGAAACATACTGTTGTGATGACCAAAAGGTCAAACGTAACAACATGCACAAACCGGCACCGGGTATGACAGCTCTTAAATTCAGCAAGAGAATACTGATGAAATTCAGTCATTAGTTGACAAAGTAAATCACACTCATTTAGAAATCGTCTTCATACATATGCGTTTATACTAATACTCCGCCGCAACCGGCTAGCTTGATATGATTGATATACATACGTCATTTTCACTGTTATTTACGTGACTATCTTCAGTATACTTTTTCACGCTGCAGGCTCATCGTAAAGTCCATTCAGAAGTAGGGATTTCATTCAGTCCAAGCTGTCCGTTATTATTTGGCTGTTGTAGTTAGTCGGATTTCATTTGCTGTCGAAATTCGAATACATCCAGGATGCTTCGAAGATCAGTAACCGCTCGACGGGAACCCGCTTATGTCTATGTGCTACGGCGTATATAAAATTTCAGGGTCTGTGTAGTGATGAGTGATTTACTTTGTCAGGTAATGACTGAATTTCATACTCTTGCTGAATTTAAGAGCTATCATACCCGGTGCCGGTTTAATTTGAATGAACTTTTATTTTTCCATTTATTTATTTTTTATTTCGTTTCAGTTTCTTAGTTCTACCAATTCTACAGACCGCAGTCCGCAGCCCGCAGCCCGCAGTCCGCAGCCCGCAGCCCGCAGCCCGCAGCCCGCAGCCCGCAGCCCGCAGCCCGCAGCCCGCAGCCCGCAGCCCGCAGCCCGCAGTCCGCAGCCCGCAGTCCGCAGCCCGCAGTCCGCAGTCCGCAGCCGCGTTTTAACGACAGCCCCGTTCACACTTGGACCATTTTGGATCGATCTAGTTTGGATCGATCCGAGATCGAAACGAGCTCAGTTTTCGAGAGCGTTCACACTATAAACATGTATAAACGTATCACCAAAAAAATACACAGGTAGCCTAACCAAAACCGTTTCAAAATTAAAAATCTAAGGGGTTGGGAACTAGTAGGGACAGATGGCGGATTTAGTTCAAATCAATAAACGATTATTGAGAGGCCAAAGCCGTATATCCAAGAACCGTTTTCAACTAATATTGTGTTTTATGCGTCAGAGAAAACGTCAACAAAAAATGTATTTTATGATACTCAATGAATCCGGCCCGACGTAGTCAATCGATAAAAATCATACTGATCAGTTTAACAATCGATAAATCGAGTAGAGTTGAAGTTCGATCGAGTCGTTGATCGGGGCGCGAGAGAATGAGGCAAGACGAAAAGACGAGAGGGGAGTGAGGCGATTGCTCCCATTACCCGCCCTTGTTTAAACTCATCATCAATAGATGAGCTTGGAGGTATCAAGTAAGTAAGCCTTATAGGGTGGGGATGCCAATACCTACAATCGGCTACTCACAGTTACCATGGCAACAGTTACCATGGCAACCCAAGACATACAAGCTAGCGACGCAAGGTTACCATGGCAACCCTGTCACAGTCTACCACCAAACCATCCTCCAATGTGCTTGGAGAAGGAGGGGTCTGTGAGAGGAGAGCACAGGTAACCTCCAACCCCAAACCCCCCAAGCACCATCGTCCGAGGATGCCGGTACAGCAATGTTCCGGTAAGCCGCCTCCACATCAAACTTGGCCATTAGAGCCCCTTGGCCATACTGACTAACCATGCTTATAATCTGATCGATCCTAATGTACTGCAGAGAAACATCATCTGGATCAATGCCATCATTCACGCTTCCACTCCCCGGAGAGGATAAATCTAGAATTAGCCGCCATTTTGAAGAGCACCGCTGGATTCTCGAGCATGTCATTTCCCAGGTTGACCTTTATTGGGAATTACAACAAAACTGCTAATATGTGGGTTAGGCATAGGAGGAAAGGGGAAGGGTCCGCAACTCTTTGCAAAGAAACTTCATTAGATAGGCACTCATCAATCACATGGGGATACTGGTAGACTGACGGTTTGTTTTTCTTGGCTGACTGAAGTTGGCGAGATAAAGTTGCGCATGAAGAATATGTTTGCCAGTGTCTTCCTGGATTCAGAGGTGAACTTATTCGGTCAGCTTCTCTCGCTGCCCGGTCACGACGCAGTTTCGCGAAAAAGTAGGGGCTATTTTGCAGTCTATGATTTTTCAGTTTCGTATTAATTTTGCTACATTTATGAACACCTATAAGCTTATATTGATTGTAGAAAAAAAGAAGTTGCAGTTGCCAATATTAGTACAGTTTGGTGTATGCGTCTGTAATAAATAGCATTGTATTATCTTGTAATCATTCAGATTATATTTACAAGTTATTACGCGAAAACAACAAACCGTTAAAAATCGATAAAAATCGGTATCACCCTTTTCCCCTTCTTTCCTTTATCGATTTTTACCGATTTCCGTTTAAAAAAAATCACTTGATTTGTCAGTCGATATCGATTGACTACGTCGGGAATAAAGTAAATAACAGAAAAACGGTTTTGGCGAGAACCAACCAGAGTGGGTAGTTTGTTCTGGGAGCAGACTGTAACCAAATGGACAGATGATAAACTTTGGATCGACGACTTCAGAATGTCAAGAGAGTCGTTTCACTTCCTCTGCGAATCGTTAGATGAAGTTCTGAAAAGGGAGGATACCATGCAGGTTTCGCAAGGATATTACAGTCGAGAAAAGAATGGCAATTTGTGTATGGCACCTGGCTACCGGCGAAGACCTAAAATCACTTGGCTGGCGATTTGATGTTGCGAAAAGTGCCAGGTCGTCAATGAATTTTTTATAAGCAGTTTTCAGATGCTTTACTTTTGTCCTGCACTGATTCGCATCTCGTTTGAATACCAAAGGCGCCTCAGCTCCATCGGCTTCCTTATCTGTCCGTATACTACGGTATTCTTCTGTGAATTGTCAGTCAGTATTATATTCATAATTGCCTCTGTTTCCCAAATCGATATTAGAGCCAAAAACTCGCTTGTCGCTCCACGTTTCACCACGTTTCGACATCATTCAGTGGAGTATATATATGCTACTTTTACTAGTTACGCGCGTTCAAAAGAAAACAATTTAAAAGTCGCGCTCTCACGAACTGCACATGGGTAATTAGCATCCATATGCGTAATTAGCATACAACAACAGCCAGTTAGTGACGTTACGTTTAGCGTTCACACTTACATGCGAGCTACTTTAGATCGATCCGACACCACCTCTCGAGGTGGTCTAGTTTAGATCGGTCTCGGACCGATCTCGGCTCGCTTTGGTCGACCGTTCACACTTGGCCCGTTTGTCTTTAGGGGTGGACCATTAGACTAGTGATGGGGGGGTTGCACGAATCCCAAAATAAATATCGAGCAAGCCTTTCCTAAGGAAAAAAAAAATCGCGCAACACATAAAGGAAGGGAAAAAAAATCGAGCAAGCAATGTAGCCGATTTCAATATATAAATATTAAAAGACGATAAAGATCATTTGATTTATAATACACCAGACTCGTTCCTAGTCGTTACTTTAATACCGTGGAAAGGGAAGTAAACCGGACCGGAAAGAAACCGGAAAAAAACTGGAAAGTGCGCAAAGGCGCACGGGAAGGAAGGAGAATTATGGAATTTTTAAGAAGAGTGAAGGTCGAAACGTCTATTTATTAAAGTTTTGTGGACATTAGAAGTTGGCTGCCTTCAACTCTCTCCTACATTATTTAAGATACAGCCATTCTGGCCATTCTGGCTGCTACGAAATATACTAGTCAAATGTATACTACAACGTTTCTGCAATCAGTCAATTGCAGAAACGTTGTATATTTTGTATTTATACTGAAATATCTAATAAGATGCAAAATGTTATTCATGCTAAAATACAACTGTTTCAACACAAAATAGTGCTGAAAACTATTGTGTTGCCCTTGCTGGATGCGATACTAATCTAAAATTGATGATTATGATATATTAGAAGATAATAAGTGATGTTTCACACTTTGTATCTCTGTCATTAGACTTGTATCTCATTAGATATTTGTATAAATGTATACTTACTTAACAACCTTTCTGCAATCGAGTGTATATAAAATAGATACAAAATAGATACACTCAATTGCAGAAAGGTTGTAGTATACATTTATACAAATATCTAATGAGATACAAGATATCTAATGAGATACAAAGTGCGAAACATCGCTTATTTTCTTCTAATATACATGTATCAGAACCATCAATTTTAGATTAGTATCGCATCCAACAAAGACAACACAATAATTTTCAGCACTATTTTGTGCTTAAACAGTTGTAGTTTAGCATGTTTAACATTTTGCATCTCATTAGATATTTGTATATTTGTATAAATGTATACTACAACGTTTCTGCAATCGAGTGTATATAAAATATATACAAAATAGATAGATATAAATATATATATATAAATCTTAAAAAGGAATCTTAGTTTCCTTTTAGAAACAGTAACAATAGTAAGTATTAAATATTCTCTTGATTGAACATAATTATTATTCAGTTATTGGCCATAAGACGGCACTATAAATTCTATGTTAATGCGAAATTTTTGTAAGGTAAACTTATAAATTTATAAACTTGAGGAAAAAAAATATCGTGCAAGGTCAAGGTCCTTGAAAAAAAATAACGTGCAGAGCTAGGAGCAAAGAAAAAAAAATCGAGCAGCCAAAATTCATGCAACCCCCCCCATCAATAATCTAATGGTCCACCCCTTAGATCGATCTCGGATCGATCTAAATGGCTAGTGTGAACGGCCCCTTAGACACTCTTGTTTTCTTTTGTTTCTTTGCATGTAATAAACACTGACAGCTAATTAGTAGTGCCCAGGTTTATTTAAATCACTCTATTGGAATCACTCTATTTTATATCAACTGATGTGTATTATTCTATTATTTTGTGTTAATTATTTTGCGGCTTTAATTTGTTTATACTAGCTAATGTGACAAATTACATATCAGTGTAGTACTGCCCGGGGGCTACTGATTCAAAGATATCCAGATACGTGTGGACGGGGCGCGAGTCATTTCGAGTCATTCATGATTTTCTTATTGTCATTCTTCTGCCGTGGTATCACAAGAAAGAATAGTCATCAATAATTATTTATACACTGACACTGAGGTACTGAGGCTAAGTTGAAACTGCGCCCAAAATATCAGTAAATTTACTAATTCATCTATGAATTTCCTTCTGCTGTATATGATTCTGTATCTGTCAAATGTGATCTCTATTGTAATTGTCATTTCACTTTATTGTTTTCTTTTGCTATTATTGTATTTGGTACTTTTAAGGCTTTCGCGTGAGTTTATAGCCATGAAATGCTGCCACCAGTGCAGCCGAAACGTCAACATATGTTCGGCATTTCATACGCGTGAAAACCGTAAAACTAGTATAATCATATTATTGTATTTAAACTGACTAGTTTAGCCCTCGTGGTTATTTCAGTTAGCTTTTATTTTGTATTTGTTTTTTCTCCGTCTTTAATTAATTCTGACTAAATAAACTATTATTATTATTGGCAACTTTAATTTAGGGCGTTTTTACATTGTTTATAGTGTCATTTACTCGGGAATTCGAAAAAGTGGTTGTAACTAAAGCTATGGTCGCTTACGAGAATGAGCTCTCATAAGCGACCGCGCGCTAAAACAATAGAGGCTGGTCGCTTACGAGAGTGTTTAGCTCTTGTGACAGTATTGTAACTGGGCTCCTGTATTACCCCGGCGTAGTCAATCGAACCCAATCGTTCGATTGTTTTTGATTGGGTTCGACAATCGAACATAATCGAATTCTCCCAAACATTTTGCCAATCGAACACAATCGAACGTTCAATAATCGAACATAATCGAACGTTTCGTTAATCGAGCATAATCGAACTGATTGTGGTCAGTTTTTTTTCATCTCAAAGTCCCCGAAGTGTAGTTTCAAGTGCGATAACTTTAATAAGGTAGTACTGAGACTCTTGGTTTGCACATGACGTCATCAAAACGCTAAAATCTAAAATATTCATCGTACAAAACTGTTTGTTTGATATTTTGTTTATATCCATAAGAAAAGTCTTCACAAAAAAATCTGTGTACTTTCGATGTTTGGTTTTTGATTTATTGAGAGTCAATTTCTGTCACGCAACACTGTCACGTGTATTCTAAAGCCAGAGAATTAGGGAAATTTTCTTCAAATGTTACGTTTTTTACCTCGTAAATGATATGAAAGTTTGATTTTATTAATATCTCTATTGAAAAACTGAGTTGTTTGTAATATTAACGTGATTTTGATCCTCGGTGTTTTGGCCGCCATGTTGGTGTACTATGGTTGTACACCAAGATGGCGGCCCCATACATTCACACTAAATAATGCGCACATTTGATCGCTCATATCTACATACATACATACATATAGTTTATTTAAACACGGTAAAATCATCAGTAACATAACAATATAAGTAGTGATATACAAATAAAAATTAAAAATATATGCGTACTATTACTGCATACTGTTTTACATGATTGCCGTGTGGGAATCTGATGTTCAGAGTATTCGGTTTATTTCCCTTTTAAATTGCCCAATAGAGTCAATATTTCTGATCCGCGATGGTAAGTTATTCCATATTTGAGTCCCACTGTAGCTAAAACTACGTTTTCGATAATTTGTGTGTGGCTTGGGCATTGCAAGTTTTCTGTCAGAATTTCTAAGATTATATTCTGTGCTACGAGGAATGAACATTTCGTGTAGGTACGTTGGGGTTAGTTGGTGGAGGGATTTAAACATCATGAGAGCTTTTTGTTTTTGCCGGCGTTTGTCTAGTGGGACCCAGTTCAGCTTTTCAAGGAGAGACTTGGAACTGGCGTAGTAACTGGCTCTCAATATAACTCTAGCTGCGCGATTTTGGAGTTTCTGATTTTGATGTTTCTGCGGCATTGATAGCTTCTTATAACTCAAAATTTGGTTGAGATACATGATTTTGACTGCTCTTTTGGTTGTAAGACTTGTTCAATTATACTCGATATAAGACCCAGAAAATTTTACGATGACGTAAGTGCAAACCAACTCATGAAAGGTACTGGTTGATTTGTTGTTGTTGATGTTTTTTAGTGTTTCTGTTCGCCTTTTCGAACCTTTGGTTGTGTTAAGCATTAAAGAGTTGCCCTTGAAATGTGTTTAAATTACATTTATTATTAAATGGCAGAAATCTTCCGAATTTATAAAGACTGCATGCAGTGCTTATCAATAATTTACTTTTATGACGTTTTATTTTCACCGAACAAAGTCTAGCCGATTGATTGTGCATGCATGAGTTCCATTGCATGTGTTCGGTAATCGAATTCTCCCAAAAGCTAGTTCCAGTTCGATTCTGTTCGATGCATGGCCGAACCAATCGTAAAACAATTTTTGTTCGGCCGGCATCTAGATTTAGCGGAAACCGCGGAAACCACAGAAATACGAAATACTCGTAAAAATGCAAAAAGAATGATAAATACTCGGTTCGCTGTAAAAAAAAAAAAAACACCCCGATCCCAGTGCAAGTGGGCAAAATATATATCCTATCCCAGACCTGAGAAGCTCGAAAACCATACCCTATTGTCATATAGGGGGGGGGGGGGGGGGGGGGGGGGGGGGGGGGAGGGGGGGAGCACGATACCTATGCCAAGAGACTATACCCATTACTACGGTAGTGTATTATAATGCGCACTTTCGCAAACAACGTTTCACACAAGAGTGTTTTGAGTCTAAGACCGTTTTGATTAGAAGTTATTGAGTGTTGACAAGAGACCATTATGTGATCAGACTCTGAAGGTGACAGACTTTGAATGACAATACAAACGGAGTTCCGTAAAGGTGGTCGTAACTAAAGCTGGTCGCTTACGAGAGTGGTCGCAAGGAGAGCATCACTTAGGTGATGATGATGCCCAATGGAGTGAACTCGTGGATGGGCTGATTGCTATCCAATTCGTGTATCGAAGGAAACAGTTCAGTATTTTGAGTTATCGTGATATGCTATATCGGTGACGTCACGGTTTGTTTTATAATCAGTTATTATACAAAAGTGCCCTTGCATTTTTTGTGCAAATTATTGACATTTTTAATCTGGCAAAACGTTTTCTACAACTTATTTACATGATGTTGAACTTTTTTTCCTATTTCAGAAAAGAGTGCTGCTTGAAAAAATATAAATAAGTTACGGCAAAGAAAAAAAACAAGCTGACGTCACCGAATGAGGGTTTATCTTGTAATTAAATATGATTATCATAGCTGGAAAGAGCTCATTGAAATTAGTAAAAATGTGAAGTTTAGAAAAGATTGCTTCACAAATTGTGAAGATATGAATTTTCAAAAATCGAAATCTTATATGAAAACCTTTGGAATGGAAATTTACGCTGGTAGCCCGCAACAAAGGTTTTCTGATACAAAATTTCGCTTTTTGAAAATTCATATCTTCGCAATTTGTGAAGCGATCTTTTCCAAACTTCACATTTTTACTCATTTCAACGAGCTCTTTCCAGCTATGATAATCATTTTTTTGTCCATACAGTGTATGTATCCTGTGGGTTTCGAAATTACGTGATAAACCCTCATTAGCATATCATGATTTCAAACCTTTATAACTCGCAAATGCGAAGTTCAAATCACAAAATACTGAAACATCCCACTATTCACTTAATGTGTAATCGATTTTCAAAAGAAAAAAAATGTGTCGAAAAGAGGCATAAATTGGGTACATTTTTAATCGAACTGCCTCATTTTTTTTGCGCCAGAAGGAACTAAAACGGTTTAATTTAATTTGCCTTTGTGCTTTTATTGAGCCTGTTGTCACGGTGAAAACGTACCGGCTCAGTCTTTTGACGCTTTTTGGTGAGGACTGATGAATACTATCCATGCATGATACAGGGTACTGTATATATAGGGTACAAATAAAGGAGTTGTTTGGTCGATGACGGACCGGGAAACCCGGAAACGAAGCCGTTCTGCAACGGAAACCTCGAAAAAGGAGGGGATTTGATTGATTAATGAAACGGGCCATACGTCGGTCAGACTAAACCAAAAGGAGTCGGAAAGCAGGCTTCCTTCCTTAGTTGTTTGTGGTGTCAGCTTCAACGGAAGAAAACGATGAAAAGCAAACTAAATTGAAGGCTGAGGGAGCGAAAAAAAGAGCTGAGAAAAATGTACAAAGGACACTTCACCACCAAATATAGTGCATGATCGACACTTCATTCGGTGTCTGATGGAACCATGCACCTATTCAGTTCAGTTCTACTCATTTACATAGAGACCCGACTGAACAATGTATTTAGCTTAGATGAGCTAACGCCCATGAACCGCAATGGTAATTGATACTCGGCGTCTATGACGTTTTGTCGTCTAAGACAGCTGAAACTCAGGCGATTGTTATAGCTACAAGCTTTCATTAGGAAACTTCACTTATATCCTCTTCACAGAGCCCTTCTGAAATCAGCTTTGCTGACGTAGGCCGTCTGTTTAAAGATTTTTTATAAATAAATAAACTGATCATCTTAAGTTGTTTTTCAGTTCTCAAGGTGAAAGTAAAAAACAACAACATCCGAAGCAGAGCCTGGTGACGAAAAAGCATCTTTGGATCATCGTTCAACGATGAAAGTTTCATCCCGTAGTGTGGACGGTCGAAAACGGTCAGTGAAAACGCCAGTGTGGACGCAGAGTCAGTTTTCAGTATCCCGGTTTTCGGTCAAACGAAAACGGATCTGAGGTTTTATTTCAAAAACGGATTAGTGTGGACGGGGCCTTTAGGGTTGGGGTAGACTGTCTCGTTTGGTTTTGGTAGGGTATGGATTTCCAGAGAACCAGTGGAAACATCCCTAGTCGTAAATTTTATCGCCTCAAATATAGCGAGAGTACAATATTTTAACTGAGGCTTTAGTGCCTCCCGGGAACTGAGCGTATATCTAGTTCATACAGAAAATGCCGGATTCTTTAATAGTAGATTCATAGCAAGCCGAATAAAACCCAAAACGGGAAGTGAGCGAATTGTTACACAGACAAAACATCGTACAACACTTACATTATCTCGTGCTACGGCGAATGATGTCAGCGCTATGTATCGGCGGCGTTTCCGCCACAGCCCTGTCAGTTACGCATACTCCCTGATAAGATAGTAATGATCACATGCATCGTTCTATATCTTGATTACCCTGCGAGCAGAGGTTAATTCCTTTTCGTCTTCCTATGTTCACTGAGTCTTTTAGTGTGCTGAACGGCTCAGTTTTGTTTTGGCTTTTACCTTGCTGTTCTTAATTCGACATGTTCGAACTACAACTGAGAACAGTCGAGGTAAAAGCCAAAACAAAAATCCGATCGATACAGCAAAAGTAAAAGTAAAAGCTAGACTAGTGACTGGCTATGAAGACGAAAAGGAACCTCTGCTCGCAGGGTACGTATATTTTGATGTGATTATTTTCGAAGCCGATTCAAAGGCTTCTAAAATACTTATTTGTATTTTAAATTTTTAATATATTATTTTGTATTTCAATATTCAGTGTAAAATGTTACTGAAAAGCCCGTCGGTGTGTTCTACCAATAAAGTATGTGTGTATACTTGATATGTACTGATCCCGAAGCCAATATCACACCTTTTTTTTCTAGTTGATTTTTATCGATTTATCGATTTTTCCGTATTTATTTTGCTACATTTATGAACACCTATACTGTATATTGATTTTACCGGTGATATAAAAGAAGTTGCAGTTGCCAATATGCAATATTATTTTGGTTTATGCGTCTGTAGTTTAGGGTCAATCAAATTAGTTTTTATTACGCGAATTAATAAAACCGTAAAATATCGATAAAAATCAAAAATCGATATCACACTTTTCCTAGCTTTTACTCGATTTCACTGATTTCCGTTAAAAATCGATAAAAATCAAGTAATTTTGTATCGATTTTGTATCGATATCCGATTGACTATTCTCTTCGGGATGTATTATGTATCTTGCCAGTGAGTTATGGCGGTGTCTTGTATGAGTGAACCTCCTGGAGTGAACTACATTCAGCCGCTTGAACGACTCAGTTGCAAGACAATGAACGGCTTTATTTAGAATGGGTTATTTATATAATCATATTGTGAGCGTTTAGCTTGCGGTTCGAGAACCGAGGTACGTACCACCCTGATAGAATGTGACAAAATAGCATTATACTAGTCGTTTCTGGTAGAAAGTGAAGTGCTGCGAGTTGTGCACTGCCGTACATGGTAACACATAAAAGTGAAATGTAGCTTTCAATGCATACATGTGAAATGTAGCTTTCAATGCATACATGTGGCTGTCCCTTGTCAGCAAGGTGCATTAGTGGTAAAATAAAATACTACAAATGCGGTATAATTATAATAATAATAACTTTATTACTGTGTCATGTGTTCTAGCTTACAAGAACGAAACCTATTTACCTCCCATATATCTACTGATTCTCATTCCCACCCTTGTCCCCATCCCACATCTCCATTGATTCTCATTCCCATCCCGGTCACATTGTTCCATTCCATGTCTCTATTAATTATCATTCCCACCCGAGTTTGGTGTTGCTTAATACAAATGCTAACACTATAATAATCTGGTCATAGACAGACAGCTATAGACATGTACCAGCACTGAAAAGCATGCAATACTTTGCACTATTTATGTTGCACGCTTGTAATAGTTTGTACATTATATACTATATACATGTATATTATATACAATGTTACTGGCCAGATATCAGGAAAGATGTCGAAGCCTCATAGCACACTTGTAGAAGATAAAAGTACATCAGGATGGATCGTATAATTTGATTCAGTAGTTGCCTAAATGACCCCAATGGCAATGGCATGGGCCGGATTGGTTTGACGAAGACCAACGAGCTCGATCAGGTAGATAGGTCAGCGACAGCATCTGGGATACTAACTGTGTCTTTCAAGTCTTTCAAAAGCATTCAAGTACATGCTGCCGTCTCCTTCGGTCAACTCTGATCGACTGTAGAAGTAACTTAAGCTTATGTACTTCATTGTGGAACTGGACGTGACTGAGCACACAACCATAACAGCGCTGAAAACTCATAAAAGAACATGGTCTTCCCCTTGAAATGTCACTAAATTGTTCATGACCCCGATGAATGCTTCCAGCAATGAATAAAGTTGCATTTGACATCATGGATTTGTAGAAAACGAACACTTTCCTGGCTTGAATCAGCGAAAAATAAACGATACTCAATATTAAAATCGATAGAACGTGTTGTGAGTGTGCGCTGATCAAAAGTACCGTGGCTCACAAAAATCATCTCCACACACAAACCCACAAACCCACAAACTCCGTGAAATGCAGTCGAGATTCTCGTTGCATCCACATAAGTGCCCAGATCCCACACGACCACACATGGCACAGGAACTCCGTCAAGATTAGTTTCGCTGCTCGCCTGGCGGCTCGCAGCAATTATTTGTGATTGCACGCTGACCAGTATAAAGTACGGCACAGTTGTAGCATGTAAATCGTCTATTAAGCCCACCCCCTTCCAATAAGAGCAATATTTTATTAACTCCCACTTTGCGGCCAGTTATCAAAGTCCCGAGGGCGGCCGCTTAATAGAGGTTGAACTATATTATTATTTTAAAACTTAATTATTTTTAGCTTTACAGGCTAAATTGGGGACACTGGAAAAATACATATCAATATCAATAAATAAATAAGAACAGGAGCCCATAAGAACTACTTTCAATATCTATTTACATATCTACATTTATTAAGTTGGTAAAGTCGTGAGACATACACCAACAATAGCCTGCTGTTATTATCGTATCCATGTTTTTTTGTCTTTTCGGCAACACTTTCAAGTCTCTGGAGTTCAAAGTCCGGCAGGGCGCGGTTTAGTCTGCCGATATATTTTTACGGTGCTAAACTGATATCAGTAGAAACAATTACACCGTTTTCATAGTCGGGAAATACGTTTAATATCAAACCCGTATATACAAGCAAAAATATTGAGACAAACAAGTACTCCAGTATAAGAGTGATGTGAAAAATAGCCGCGAGATAAATAGATTTTGAAGTTCGCAAATATTTTGGAATGTTCGCGGCATAATACATGCGTGACATACAAACTAGGCGTTTGAAAACCTTTGGAAATTTACGCTGGTAAATTCACATCTTCGCAATATCTTCGCATATCTTCATATCAGTCCAAACATCACATTTTTACTAATTTCAATGAGCTCTTTCCAGCTATGATAATCATTTTTTTTGTCCTATGAGTTTTGAAATTACGTGATAAACCCGATACCTGTTTTCCATCGGCTTTTCATGACCAGTAGATAAACCTATATAATGATATTGCCGCTTAACTAAGACCGCGGGTTATAATTCTGAAGTGGGACACCTTCGGGACAAATATATTTTTCTTAGAGAGGTGTTTGTCTTAGAGAGAGTAAGTATTTATAAACCAGTGCAGTAGGGACCAGACACGTCTCAGAGAGGTGTCCGTCTTAGAGAGAGTAAATTCATAGTCAGTGCAGCAGAGACCAGACAAAGGTGTTCATCTTAGAGAGGTGTCCGCCTTAGACGGCCGGTATCATGCCATTTTTTATTCACCTATGAAGAGAATGAATATTTTGTAAGACGTGAAATCATCTCAAATTATGATGCAAATCATCATCACCAGTGCAGTGGTAACGAACGGATGCTCGTGCATGCATGTACGGTGACGGCCGGACTATCCAGCTCTGTAGCTAGCTTCCAGGCTTCGTTTTTCCTGGTCAGTTACGCCGCAGAAACACTGATCAAAAAGCACAGTACACGACGTACGCGCGAAGACGGAGACCCAAAACAGAAGACGGAGACCCAAAACAATCAGTGTGGGTGAAAAATGATATCTCAAAAACATTATGTGATGAAAACGATATTATTTCATTTAAAGGAGTTCCACGTGCATCGATAGAATTATAGTTAATGTCTTTTTAGCCCAGCTTGAATGAAGCTTTGTAAACACGCTGAATGGATATGGCTTTCTCAGAAACGAGTTATAAACCCGCCCTTTGTGGTAGAAGCCGCTGGACCACAATTCTACTCAAATGTATATATCCTTTTCCTCGTTGATGGCTTCGGATACAATTTCATATCTACGACCAAAAGAATAGTGAGGTATTCATATTCTCTTGCTACGACTGAGTGAAAACCTTACAGTTTCTAGTCGGGCACAATGGGCTTTCTGATGTTTTCGCTTCAGTTAGAAAAGTTATTGACAAAAGCGAACTGTTGTTTAGTCAATGGCAGTGTTTTTGTTGTGTTTTTTTTTTCGTGTTTTTTTTTTCGTATTTTCAGTGAAAGGTCATTCAAATATTGTTCATCAATGAGGCTAACGGCTACTTGTGAAAAATAGAATGAGGCCTCTTAAAAAGTGAACTCGTCTTACAACCAGTAATCCAATGGATCTAATTGCCCAGGCAGGACTACAGAGACTCTATTTATAAATAATAACTTTCCTATTTCAGATAAACCTCACAACTGACGTAAAATTTTGCTTTTTTCTCTTCACTGAACTCACTGTACTCTTCGTTCTAAGTTCTAAAGATCTCTATAAACCCTTTGCAGTACTAGTACTGGATTGATAAATCCATATCTCTATGAATTATTGTGGTTATTTTTTAAATTAGCGGTCATAAAGGTTCTTACACCGAGGATTAGCCCTTACTTCTGTTATATCAGTTATATATACAAGGTCGATGGTGGGCGATTTAGCTACTGCCGTACACAAAATGAAATGTTGTTGAGTTCCGTTAAACATTTTCTAAGTTGTAGGCTTGGCCGTTTGATAACGAACGGAAGCACCTTTATGATTAGGTAAGTTGATTACTTGGCCACGTACAATCAAGAATTCCTGTTTTTCCTGAGCTGATCAAAACGGCGGACTGAAGTGAATAGAATTCAAGGGATTGACTAAATCCTTGATCCAATCATCATAGCTGTCGTTGTTTTGCTCGAGTCTCAACTGTACTCTGTCAGTTCTAAGCTATTTCACGCTGTGATATCTCATTTTTTTAATGCTTTTTGAACACGCGGCTTTCCTTTCTTTGACAGTTGCTCTTTATTTCGTAATTTCCCACCTTTGAACATTCTCACGTGCCCCCACGAACAACAATTACAAGAACGTCCCTGAAGACGAAATCCCCGACGAAATCCCGCCAAGAGATGAACTGGTTCTCAGCGAGTGGAAACTGGCAAGGGCCCAAACTATAGAAAAAGAAGTTGACAGCGCTGTCCTGGCTGAGTTCGACAAAACAACCTTTTGTTTTTAATATTTCAAAAACTACAGTAACACTTGATTCCGCTTTAGATTATGTTTTCTCGTCGCTTCCTGGGCGAGTAGAAAAAAACCTATGTTCGCAGGGTACAATAACACATAATAAACAGAATTTATAGGCGTTTCCTGGAAACTACACTGCCAAACATTGACAGAGACTGAAATGATCTGCCGCTAGCCCAACCCTTACACGAAGCACCCTTTTAGACCTCATTCATTATTGTCACTATACTAGTAATTATTGTCCCGTTTACTGATTTAATTGTAGTACTCGAGAAATTACTCCAACCCCGGAAATGTAGCGGTATTTACACGTATCATGACTGCCCACCAAAATCGGGCTGGGTCGTGGGTACGGTCGTGCGGTTGTTGAATTGTATCTGTACGGTACTGACCCTTCTTATGAAGACTTGAGAAGTAGTCGGCCGTGTACGAATATATCCTGCCAGAAAACCTCGAAAACGTTGGATCTAATGTATACATCTTATGGCTACCCTTATTACTCAGGTTAGCCTACCCCATCTTACTGTTGACATAGATCAGAACGTTCACCGTAGACTCTGTAAGGCTTTCTATCTTCAGCATATTTAAAATCATCATTATAATCTGGAGTCAAAGCATTTTTGATATAAACCATCATTTTATTTTGAAAAAAAGGAAGACATAAAAAGTGATCAGAACTTTGTTGTTCGTTTTTTTTTTTTTAAATACTTTAACATTTTAAAATATCTCTTGCTTTGAACTATCCCGCATCCCGAGACAAACCCGGTGACAAACCCTTTACGGATAAGCAGCCCTCACTTCCTCTCATATACTCCACCCTTCGAAGATGTCGAATTTTTTTTACCCAATCAGCACTGACATCATACACTGCTATTTTTAAAATCTTCATGGAATAACCTTATGACCTTTAAAATCATTCCTTTTAGTTACCAAAAGTAAACAAAACTCGAACGCTCTGAATTCGATTCTCTGATGGTGTTCACAGCGTTCCTTCGTCGCTAGCTGACATCAAATGTTTTCAAAGCTAAAAACTATTGTGGTTTATGGAGTGTTGGATAGAGCTTAGTATCAATAAAATGAATACCTCTTCGACACACCCATTCCCCTATTGTTCGAAGCTCTAATTGCTTATAAATGAACCGACGTGTAAACAAGCTTTCTATGGAAAGATCCATAGATTATCACGATCTTTTCACAAAGAAAGGTAGAATCTTGAATAGGGATAGTGTTGGTACAGTAAATGGCCAAAATTCCGTCATCAATTCATGGTGTATTTCTCAATACTCCTCACGGGTTCATGCAAATTTTGTTATTAGTTTGTCTGGGCCGGAAACTCTTTGACACTGTGTCACTCCCCCTCGTGACGGTTTTGGTTACCATAGTAATTCCAAGTATTGCGCATTTGTGGTTCGAGGTTATGCATGGCTACTGCCTCCTGATTGGTCAACTTCAGAAATACCAATACACTGTGGAACGGAAACGTCAATCAAATTTCGAGTTAAAACAATGTGACCGGCCAAGCGTATCAAATGGTGAGTTAGTCCTCCGAAGGAATCACAACGACAACAATTCAGCAGAATTGACGATATTCAACCATGCCTTCTATAACGCTCTTAGTTGATAGCCCTCGAAGTTACCGAAGGTCTCAAAACGACAAGAAAAAGCTGATGGCCAGAGGGGCCAGTGTAAGTTGGCTAAGTGAGCAACTGAACAGCGCCAATTACATCATGGTGTTAGACTGCCGTCCCTTTGGCGAATTTGCGCGTAGCCACATCCAAGGGGCCATCAATTTGACCATTCCTTCACTCATGTTGAGGAGACTGAAGAAAACGAGCAATTTTGCTATCCCTTCGTTGATAACATCTGATGAAGGCAAAGAGAGCTTCAAGAAAAACCTTCCCTTGGCGAGATATATCGTTCTGTACGATTCTTCAACTAAAGATATTCCAGCCGTTGGACTCAACTCGGCATTAGGGGTCGTAATTCGAAAACTCTCCGAAGATTGCTCCTCTGTCGCCATTCGCCTTCTCGAAGGTAAGCTTTGATTTTTTTTGGGGTGTTATCTCTCCTCTTAAGTACTACGAAGTCTCCCCAAAAAAATCCTTCACTAAAACTTCATTTGGTTCTCAAGTAGCTAATTCACTCGCTACGGTAGTAGTGAGTGTGACTGGCGAGTAGGGACACTTGTTGATCATTTCAACAATGAAACTTCTTGTGTTCTCCTCGATGTTTTGGAGTTAAGGCTATTTTCCCTAATTTAGTTGTTTATGACTCCGTCATCCCTACTTTACTGACTACATTTCTTCGTGGTCTACAGGTGGTTTCACGAAATTCGAAGAAAAATGCTCGAGTTTTTGCGAGGCCGGTGAGGAGTGTGGTCGACCATTACTATCGCTCGCTGGTTTGACGATACGAGAGACAAATGAACAGCCACCACAGCAAAGGCCGGCATTTTTCTCCAACGTCCCAACAACTCCTGACAACAAGAAGAGAACTAAAGTAGAACTGGCTGAGATCCTACCAAGGCTGTTTCTCGGCAGTGAGAAAGAGGCATCGAACTTAGAACTGTTGAAGAAGAACGAAATATCCCACGTTCTAAATGTAACTCACGACCGACCGAATGCCTTCGCTCACCTCGACGACTTTACCTACAAAAATCTACCCGTTGAAGACAACTGGAAGGCAAATCTAGCTGATTTATTCCCCGAAGCGTTCTCATTTATAGGTATGTGTTGTATTGCAATGACTCGTGAAATTAACATCGGACAACGAAATTTACAAATTTGGGGCACACTGGTTGTCAATTTCCCGCCATATTTTCGTTGCTGTGTTGCACTTAGTCAAAAAGGGAAAATGTTGTAAGACGCTTTTATTGGCGTGTATTTAGCGTTCTTTGGATCTTTTCTTTCGGATTACTTTGGAACTGTTGTTATTCTAATCTGGAGACATTACCACTGAACTATACCCCATGAAGTAATCAAAACTCCGACCATAGTGAGTGACCGACTACAAACACGAGTTTGGTCAAAGATCAATAAACAGAACTGAACTTAATTTCTTTGTTCGAAGACTTGTGGTATTTTCCAAACAGTTCGATGAGGCATCTTTTTAATGATAATTTTCATATCAATAATCTGTTTTTAATCTCCGCAAACAATGTTGTTGTGTCCATGCCCTATGGGAATAGTATTTTAGCAGCATTCAGGCCATCATTATGCCACATCGCTGAATAGTGATTAGCAAATAAACAACGTTGACCAGTAACTAATTCTAAGCATCGTGTTGTTTTTTCAGATGAAGGTCGACAGAAAGGAAAAGGTGTTTTGATCCACTGTTTGGCCGGAGTGTCTCGATCAGTGACTGTAACCATCGCCTACCTCATGCTATCCAATGGACTGACCCTGAATGAAGCGTACGACTTCGTCAAAGCAAGAAAATCCAATGTTTCTCCCAATTTCAACTTCATGGGCCAACTGCTAGAGTTTGAGAGATCTATTAACCTCCCACATACTCCAAGCTCCACTACGAGCAGTTTATCGCCAGCCAGTAGCCTGGATGACAGCGAATTGGACACTAGCGATACAGTATAGTAGATATAAATACAATTAAGTATATTAATTGAACGTTCAATATTTAGGTGAATAGAGAGATAAGTTTATAAATAATTATATTATAGATTCATTATACGATAATTATTATTGAAATCGCTCAAGATTGTCAAATGTTTTATAAATTGCTGCACTTGCAGATTTGAGTAACACGATTTTCAGTGTTCTTGTAAATGTAGACGTACTTTATGACTATTTTTCCTCTAATATTTGGAAATGCATTTACCAAGTCAAGACCACTTCAACTTTTAGCGTTTATACTACTTTGTAAAAAAAATCCACTTCGTTCGCTGGAATTTTCTAGTATATTTTCTCTACCAATCGTTTCTCGTCACTTTTTCTATACTCTACATACAGTACTTTCATAATATTCAACGTGGACGACTAAACATTCAATATTTTCTTCGAGAAATTTAATAATGTAATAATATTGTACATATGTATATAGAGATATAATAAATTATATGAGATATTCTACATTGTATTGATTATTCGTGATGGGTTCTATAATACATTTTAGTTGTAATTTATATTCTGAAGGGCTCTCGGTTCAAAACACCATATCTCTATTCAAGTCCGACACGTGTATGGAGTTGTAAGTTTCAAAACAATCAGACGAAGCCGCACGCCAAATTTCAAATCAATAACAGTTTCGAGTTTCAGAACCGTAGCTCTGTTTTCTGAGCTTTTGGTTCCAGAAAAAAATAATTACAAATATCTACTTAAAACACAAATATGTGACCGATTCGGGCCCAAAATGTTGATGATATCGCAAGACCGGTAATACAAAAATGCAAAATAGTTCGAGGAACAACATGGGGCTATTTGGGGTCGTGTAGCAAGGGTAAGCTTTTCCGGTTTGCTAGACATTCTGGCGCCAGTAGTATTTCTTGTACTATGTATGGAAGGCCCGGCTAAGAACTGACTTGTACTGCACAAGTTACTAATATTTCAACGTTAAAAGTACAAAAGTTGTAAGATATTAAATAATATTCCGAATTTGTTTCCTTCTTTGGCCAAGCGCGCGCTATTAAATTACGAACCAAACCGGATACTTTTTCCCGATTTCAAAAACAATTTTGCGCCTTTTTAACGAGTCGAGATATCCTAAAACATAGTTTTAAAACTTTCATTTTTGCCAATTTTGCTTATGAGTTTGTGTTTGGTTGACGGCTATTTTCGGCGATGCGTTCGTTACAGGTGAATTAGCTGCATTGGCGGAAACAGTGCGGGATATGCCAGAACGGGCTTACTATGGACCAATATTACGCTGTTTTGTTGATCAGAACTTTGTTGTTCATGACTACTGTACGTACTTTGACGGTAAAACTATTCAAAACAATCAAACTCAATTTGATGTAAAACCTTTTTTATATACCCAAAAAATCAACTTGGAACATTTCGTACGCTTATCGATATACTGAATTTTCCTCTCAAAATGAATCACGTTTTGATCAATTTCCTATTGATTTCGTAATCACTTATGAGGCAAAGTCATTGTTGCGAAATGGATGAATGACAGAATTTCAATCAGTGAAAACGACCTTGCGATAACCCTGGTCACAATTAACTGTTTTCCAAACAGCTATTGGATGTTTTCTTCACTCGGTATTTGATGTCGACTGAGCCGACGTCCGCTTGAATGCCTGGGTGGGGGAGGGGGGGGGGGGGGGGGGGGGGGGGGGGGGGGTACTCCCCTATATACGCTATACGGGTATGTGCCGCGGGATAGGGTATATACATTTTTAAGCTTTAGTCTGGGATAGGGTATGGAAAATCAAAATTTTAGGTCTGGGATAGGGTCAGGGTTTTGAGGTGTCCGCGGCACACCCCTACCCAAAAATACCCTTAGTGCCCCCCCCCCCCCCCCCCCCGGGCTTGAATGGCAACGCTGCATGGGAGTCTATTACTAACCGTACTGATACGAAAAATCATCATATGATATAGTCACGGGACCACAGGACTGGGCTTCACAGTCGGACAAGAGGTGGACAACAACAATCGTAGCCTACTGAGTACAGAGTGTCTGTCATATATATTCAAGGCAGCACGAGTTCAGTATATAATCGATCTTTTGGCAGAACTCGCAGTAGCTCCTAGTGAATATAATTACAGTGTTTGTTTCTGTCGTTGTTTGTCAGGTGATAAAACGGTCTCGTGATGCTTCTAATCGCTAGTTTTGTTATCCGCATTGTACGTGCTGTGTCCCGTACTATACGTCTTCCAGTTACCACCCCACCATGGCTTCCGATATGACTATAGTTGTCCGGCCAAGAAACGTCCGATAAACGAACGCCTGTTTAGTTTAGGATGAAAACTCTTCTCACTAGCTACGTTGATCATTTATTTTAGGTTCCATTTGACATTGAGGCCAGGTACCGAGTCAATATAACCGCGGATTACTGAAACGAAATAAAAAAATGATGTGATGAGCTATGTGGTTCTTCAAACGGCGGCGATGCTCATTTCATAGAGTCTGTACTGATATCTAGCCAGCTAGCTGTTTGTTTCTCTGTTGCTGAAAAATATTTGCGTTTTTTTCGTTTCGTTCTTTCTTTCCTCTAGTTTCCTTCTTACCAGTTTATCGTCACTGATGACATGTTGCTTTCGGCTTGGACGTTGACGGCTTCCTGGTACTGGGTACTCAACTTTAAACCCTACAATTGTTACATCAGGTTGTAATTAAACTGAGTCAAGTTGGCGGCCACAGAATGCGAAAAATAGGTCGGGTGACATGGGGATTATAGGAGCTGAGGAAGAAGACCTTCTGACTTCAACCATATATCATTGATTCGTTTAAAAAAAACTTCCTTTATTTCGGCTTCCTTCTGTCTTTCTTTTTCTTTTATCTTTCTGATTGTTTCAGTTTATCCTTTTATTTCTCTCTTATATATCACGTTCACAGAATTCATGTTTATTTTTGATGCAACGTGCACGACGGCTGCGATGAGCAACTGACGGATTCTGACTATCGTTCAGCAAATTCTATAAACTCAACTCAACTAAAATAACTTCATTCCATCGCACAAAATATATATTTAGCATATGCAAACGTCACGTAACTAATACACAAGACATACGTCTATAATCACTGAGCTCGTTGACCTGGTCGCCTTTCAAGATGGACGAGTTTGTGTGCATGTGACGTCTTCGAATGCGTCATGAGAACTCCTCTAGATCTCCACCTGAATTGTTTCTTATTTACCGGGCATTTTTCATATTGTAAGCAGTTCAAACATGTTTGAAAATAAATACTTTAGAAAGTTGGCATTCATAAAACTTCAAGTATTTTACAAATATCAACAACATTTATGTTTAATAGTTTCGATAATTTCAGACTGACTGTTGATAAAGTATTTACAACAAATTTCATAATTACAGAGTTTGTTTGTGTTGCCAGTCGTTGCCAGTAGTTTATCTATCTTCAAAGTAAACTAGCTATGCTTTCAGTCGCAGCTATAGTTGTTGCGAAACAATTTTGAATACAAAACTGATAAATATACTGAAGTTGCTATTTTTAATATCGCCGTGTCAGCAGCTCTGATGTCAAATGTCAAATCATTTTCTCTGTCAAAACACGAATAAGTTATGTGTAATCGCTTTGTAAAGTAAAACCACACACACAGTCTCCTTTATATCTGTCAGGAAAATCATTTGTGTTCAAAATTTCCGCTCGACTTCAGCTTTCATTGTAAGGGGCTTGGGTTTTTTTATCGCCGCTCTTCCGCTCAATCTCCTAGTGTCTCAGTTTCAGAGCGTTCTAAATCAGGAAAACCGCTATCTCAGCAGAAGTGGCTTCTACACGACAATGACGTGCAAGCATGCATGGCTTGTTTGTAAACAGAAAATGTTTTCCGCACTTGAGAACAATCAATGGAGTTGAGTTAGAGCAGAAAATTTCCGCCGAAAATTAGACAAAATGTTGTTCACTGAGTTGTCAAAGTTTTACAAACTTTTTGAAATGTTCTCTACTTCGTCTTGGCTTCGAATTAACGAAAGTTTTCGTGCGTCAAACTTTTTCATTGAGTAACTTCTAGCACTAGCAGTGCGTAGGAGTTTGGGGTTGACTGAATCCGGCTGATGAACACTACTGACACACGTTTATATATACAAATTATCTAATTATTACCCAACAACTATAAATTCATCTGCTTTCCATGTCAGTAAGACTGGTATGGTTTTCATAAACCCGTGTAACTGAAACAATTAGATACCGAGTGTGTATCACTGAGACAAATGAAAGCAAAAGAACACAATGGAATGAGGGTATATTGATGTGTATTAAACTAAAGTCTACTTCACGGGTTTATGAAAAGCACTCTAATACGCCACTTCGTGGTTCTGTTGAGTACCTATGAACAATCGGTTCCAAGTCAGTTCAAATACAGTAAACGTATATTATGAAAACATCAATTAATGCCTCGACTTGGTACCATTGTTCGTGGCCGACTGAACAGAACCGAAGTGCTGTATACGCGTTTCTTGAGTGGTTTTCTAACGATGACGTACATGCATGCGTACTTGTACAGCTTTGCCTGAACAATAAACAGTAATCCACTAAACATTCCGAATAACAAAACAACACACAACTTCTTAAAACATGCAAAGACGGAAGAGTTTAGCGTTTGAAAAGTAAAAGTATTATCTATTTCAAACGGTATACAATCATTTTGATATTTTGGAAAATGATTAAATATACTTGAAAGAGGGAACCGTGAACGAAAATGCTGTAGGTATACGTAGGATCTGTAAAAGATCTAATCAGCTATACATATGGCAAACATAAAGTTTCTGCCTTGAACGGTGTTCAGCCTAAATGTTGAATTGAGTGCACCACAATGATTGGAATGGGGGGGGGGGGGGGGGGGGGGGATCACACTCCATATCGTTCACCACTCCCCCCCCCCCCTCCCCTCCTCAAACATATAAATTTAAAGAGTAGACCCAGAGGAAGGGGGTCTCAGGCATCCTGGGACCCCCCCCCCCCCCCCCCCTACGCCTCTGCTAGTCCAGTATCGACACAAGGGCTCCAAATAAAGTAGTTTTTATCGTTTTTTTTAGTTGTGCGAACTTTAAGTTGTAAAACATGCAAAACGCGCGCGACCTGCTTGATCACTGGTTGGCCTGCTTGATCACTGGTTGGCCTGGTTCCTTTGGTATCAGTTGCACCGTTATCAGCCGGTTTTGTAATTGCGCCAGCTGTCACATTGTGATTCTGAAATCTAGTACGCGCACTGAGAATGGTTACATACCGTACATACATGTTATTCTTGGTTAAGAATAATCTGAAGTTCCAGACTGAAACAAGAAACTAGCCTGCTGATGCGTCGTAAGGAGCAATTAGGATGGCTTAGTTGGTACGTTAGTGCGCCGCCTACTATGCAAGAGGTGCCCGGTTGGATTCTTCATGACCTCACATCCTTGTTTCGACTTCTTCAGTTAATTCTAATCCGTGTGGCTCAGTGCGGCTTTAAATACCCGTAAAACACTGACAGAAAGAGGGGAGTAATATAAGTGCGCACCGTCGGCCTCAGGTTTGTCACTTGAATTACTGTTACGAGTTACCGACGTTTAACGTAGTAGGCGGTCAGCGGATGTTTGGTGGATGGGAGGGAAAAAAATATATAAATCCCCCCCCCCCCCCCCCCCCCCCCCCTCTCCCTCCAAAAAGTCTGATATCAGCTTCAGCACTGTTTTATTATAAACCAGTTTCTCTCTTTACTTTGCCTGAAGCGATATAGCTTGTCCTAAGACGACCGTCCAGCTGAGAGTACCCGGGTGATCAGTAGAGAGGTTGACTGCGCCAGACAATCCAAGGGCACCATACTGAGTCCCCCAATACAATAATTGCCATGCAGCTGTTTTTGGTGACCGAGCACGTGATGAATGTAATTAATTCCATGTAATTGACATAGCTTATATAAAGTTGTTTATGCGTGGGTGTTTAGTCAAAATAAGCAAGTTGACGCTCTTGGTTGTCGTCTTCCCCCTCATATGGCCCTGGGGCGAAAACAAGCTAGATGATACTAGTATACTAGACATTGCAACGCCCACCCCTCCCCCTCATGGGACAATCAAGAACCCTTGTCAACTATGTGCATTCTAATGTAACATATACTGTTGTTCCTACCTACTGATGAAACTGCTAAGTTAAGAAAACTATGCGCATATGGTTACATTTTATCAGCATGGGCTTCCTGTGTTACTTTGTACACAGGAAACCCAAGCCTTTTCAACGTCCTCAAGGTCACAAGTTCCGCGTGTTACTGAAACTAAGGCGTTGTCGGGGGCGTTGTACGGTAGTCACGAGTAATGTAGTGTAGTAGCCTCCCCCGCGTTTAGGGCCAACGGCTGCGGGGGAGGCTACGTCGAGTGACCTGATGAAACGGATACTTTGTAGACAATATACAGTTACGACTGAGTGATTAAAGCACTAGACTGATTCCATAAGTCGATCTGTTCGCTCTTTGTCGATTCTGGTTCGACCTCCAGGGTAAAAGAGCTGAAAACAGCGACTTATGGAATCAGTCTACTAAAGCACTACCATTATAAACTGGTAAACGAAATTGTTACTTCTTGCCAAATCACTGAGCTATAGATTTCTCCGATGCGTTACATCTCTTCTTCTCCTGTCACTGACTCATACAGCCGTTTCTACTCTTGGGCTCCCTGTTTATAGCAAATGAAAAAATGCTGAACGCAAGTGTCAAGTGGTACTGATACTGAACCCAATGGGCCCTTTGCAGGATTACGATCACGTGGTTTTTACTGACTGGCAAAAAAATCTGACTTTATTTGAAGAATCTTACATGATATCAGTAGTGACAGTAAAGAAATCTGTTTGAAATGCTATTTTTCAACCTCCAGTTGATTGTCGATCTCTAAAAGTTTGTTTGCCAGTCAGCAGAGCCGTTCCCATGGGATCTTCGGCTCAGTTCATTCGTTATTCAAGCGATATATTGGCATGTGACTGTAAACTGCAAAGGGCCTATCCTTATACAACTTTTCGTAGTTTCCCAGAATGCTTCAGGATTCTGCGCACGCAAGCTAGCGAGGTCAGGGTACAAAATAGATCGAAAATATTAAGAGAGAATGAAGAAATTTAGTAGAAAACTTAGACTTGTAAGTTAAAAGTGCGTAAGAAGAATTACAAAGATAGATGCAAATTCTCAAGCAAAGAAAATAGTTTTTTCCTTGTCTTGATTAGATACCTACAGTAGTCATATTTTCCTCAATACACGATCAATTCTAAATATTTTTATCCCCTGAGGCCTGACCAGTGACCTCGCTTGCGCGCGCAGAATCCTCATGCATTCTGGGAAACTACGAGAAGGTGCGTACTATAGCTGTTCCATCGATTAGTTGATGGCTTATACTGTGATATTTGCCCAAGGAAGCTGGATGCTCCGCCATAGATCTAGACAAATATTTGCCAAGAGTTTTCCAGTTCCCGATGAAAATCGCCAATATCCGGGCCACCACAACTCACCACACTAACCCTTAACTGACCATATGTTTATGTTTGGGACATTGAGTAGCATAATTTGGGCGATTTCGGTAAGATTTTACGCACATTGTGGAAAGTTATAGGCAATTTTATGTTTTGAGACTCAGTCGTTTCCATGCTGAGACAGACTGTCTTGAAGTTTAATTAACCGTTTTAGAAAAACAAACAAAAACAGGAACTTCTCACTTGTATCTAGACTGATTCCATACCTTCCACCCCCGATTCCATAAGTCGGTCCCAGTTCGCCTTCTGTCGATTCTCTCACATGTTTTAAGCCCCTCTTTTTGCTATTTCACAGACAATCACATAGCCCAGCCAGTCAGGATACTGAATCTAATTTCATGCGCTATAAATATAGTGGCCAATATACAGTATAGCTAAACTTACAAATAGTGAGTCTAGAGCAATGATAACTGAAATTAATTTCCATTATTACTCGGGCTACCTGTGGTAGACCGAGTGCTACCTGAAATTAATTTCCATTATTACTCGGGCTACCTGTGGTAGACCGAGTGCTACCTGCTTTTACAGTGATGTGATTACCATAATTATGTCAATGAATTTGGTGACTCTCTCTGTAATAGCAGCATGTAATAATAAACATTTTTGTAGATTTAATAAAATATTTGAGAAAATTGAAGGCTAAGCCTTGATCTGATACAATTGTATTCTAGCCTCCCCTTCCCCTTCCCCTTCCCCTTCCCCTTCCCCTTCCCCTTCCCCTTCCCCTTCCCCCCCTTCCCCTTCCCCTTTCCCCTTCCCCTTCCCCTTCCCCTTCCCCTTCCCTTCCCCTTCCCCTTCCCCTTCCCCTTCCCCTTCCCTTCCCTTCCCCTGTAAGTTCTTATTCAATATTCTTAGTTTGTTGTTGTTGTACTGATAACACAGATTTAATTAAAGTTGGGATTATTAGAACGTGTTTGAGTGTTTTATTTCCTTCTCAGTCAGAAGTTCGAAATTGAATCTAAATCTTATAAAACCACGTGATTATATGATTATAAATTCCTGAAGAAATTTGTAATATATTGTTTTGTATTTACTATCTTTTATAAACGGCAATTCAGTGTAGAAATTTCCTTCTTCTAAATACCTCCAAAAATGCAAATTGAAAGCTTGGGCTCCCTGTGCTTGTGTACCACAGGAAGACCGCCAGTACATTCATCCACAATTCCTTGCGGTCGCAATGTTGCTTTCTCTTCGACTGTTCCTACTTCTTCATAGGAAAACAGTATAGGGTGTCAGAGTATCTGTTTGATTTCTCAGGTAATTTAGATCATCCTCAATGGACACTTTGTCTGAAGTTTCTTCAATAATATGTCCTTAATTTTGCCCAATCATTTTTGAATTTGTTTCTAGAGATTGGAGAAATAACCCATTGTAGTTTGAGCTCGTAATGGCGAAGTCAAAGAATCATACCAATCACAATCAAGGTACGTATTCAATTATATATGTTGAGAGAAGTTTCTGATCTCGTATTGTATTGTACTAATAAGCGTGCTGTCTTCTATTTAGGCTTTAAAGCTCACCGAAATGGCATCAGGAAGCCACGAACACAAAGATTTCCATCTTTGAAAGGGGTAAAGTTACAAAATACTGCGTTGACATCGGTGTAAGAACCTCACAAACTGACGTAACTGATTTATCTCTTCCATATGTGCATCAATCACTTCATTCTGAGTTCTAAGGATCGATGAATCCACACAAACATTATTGTATGAATTGTTTAATATGAGTTTATGGTTAAGCTTATATAATTTTTGAAAATTAGGATTGTAAGGTTCTTACACCAAGGTCATACTCAAATACTATACAATATACAATATCATTGAATTAGCTTTAAGCTATTATTATACAATATAGTATAGAGTGCAAACCATATGTCCGTGAAACAGTACTAACTAATTAGTACTAAATAGCACTGATGAAACAATAGAAAGCAATAAAGATAACACTATTTAGCACTATTTAGTAATAGTAGAGTGATTCCAATAAACCTGGGCACTACTAATTAGCTGTCCGTGTTTATTAGATGCAAAGAAACAAAAGAAAACAAAAGAGTGAGTGTCTAATTGTGTGTATTGGTGTAGTTAGTAATGCCCAGGTTTATTGGAATCACTCTACTATTTCAAGGTTATATTGTTTGTACTCTACTACATATATTGTACATTACGCATCCTGAAATGCGAGAAGCTAAGAAAGAGCATTCAAACGAAAATCTGTATATAATTCAACTATTTATTTCGCAAATACAAGTTTGTTTCAAAATCTATTACCGTATATTACCGTGTATAAGTCAACCTTTTAAGTCAGGATTTGTACCTCAAAATCGGGGGGTCGACTTATACACGGTGACAAAAAGTTAATGTTATGAAAAACCTTAGTTTTCAAGGAATAAAAACTGTTTAGGCTGGGTTTATGTAAACAAACTATTGTAGTATCGATCAAACTCTTAACATATGCTTATTTTGAGTTAAAAACATTCTTAGAGACTTCTTTCATCTGAATAAAAAATTAGAGACATAGTATAGCTTGTTTTATTAAGGATACAGACCTCGCAATGTCATATCTCGAACGCGTCTGTTTATCTGGCCGCCATCTTGAATTTTCAGCACGTGTACTGAACTATACTAGTTTCCAGTCCTTCTCGGAAAACAACATGTCTACGTACAAGCAAACGTAAATAGAATGATTTCGCCATTGTTTTTCTAAAACTTTCGCCCTAAATTATTGCAAAATGGCCCTTGAATATCAAAATTGCCTACTCACTTGTTCATTGGACTTTTGGGTCGACTTATACACGAGATACATGAAAAATACTAGATCTTGAGTCCAAAAATGGGGGGTCGACTTATACACAAGGTCGACTTATACACGGTAATATATGGTAGTTTGTTTGAGTGCCTATGGTACATTTTACTGGCTCTATGTTTGTGTGACAGTCATGAAGAGGGGTTTCGAGACACGGCGTTCGACTTGAAAGCTGTCACATCGAAAGAAAGAACATAGTTACGTGTCAACAGACGCCAAACACAATATCTGTAGCCGTGACTGACCTTTGAAAAGAAATCCGCAACTTTGAAATAGGTTCTGTAGTTGAAACTTGTTGCAATTTTGCGAATGAATATTTCCTTGGAAAATTTCATGATCAATTCGGCAGTGCCAGGAATGCATGTGTATGAAACTTAGGAATGTTCCGCAATGTGTGAAGTACCAAACGAACCAATAAGGTCATTGTTACTATCTTTGTAAGCATGTCCTCGCTTTCGGAACTGTACTCCACAGACCACCAAGTTGAGCACAGAAATATATTATACTTCATTTGAATCACTTATACTGCCCTGTTTTTGTAGAAACTCATTCCTTTGCCGCAATGTACTATTTCTCTGCCTTTTCTAAAAAAAAATACTAACTATAACAGGGATTTGCGTCATGCCATATGACCCTTTGCTCATTTGATTAACTTGCCCCACGATTGAAATCGCTAAAACTTCTACAGTGGAAATATTTCAATCTATAATGCCACCTGACAAAAGTTGGAGTTTGGAAATTGTCTAAAGCTTGATTTACATTTAGATTTATGTTTGAATTTGGCACTCGGACACCTTTTTGGAGCATTGTACCAATCAAACGTTTGAACGCAAACAAATCCGTTTGAACGGCTCCAAATGACTTTCAAGGCCAATTACGCAAGACGTTACTTAAAATTCATGCAAGAATATTGTATACATACCGGCGTATCCAATCAATGAAAATCGATCTTCACAAAGTCAATCGATCAATCAATCATTGATTATCAATATCTTAATTGATATCGATTATTAGCAGTTAAAAGGGCTTTTGTATATTTTATGTTATAATTTTATTATGCGAGGGTCACTTTTATGTGCTACCCTCTTGAATAAGCCACTTCACGCTTTCGTCCGCCATTTTGAATTGGGGCAAACGCGCGGAAATTTATAGAAATCTGGAATCACTTTGGCTTGCCGTAACTCCGCTCGATTTTGTTGGATTTTCACAAACTTTCCATTTTAGACAAGATGTATTCTTTATTCTTTATGACCTATAATATGATGGGTATTGGAAGGCAACAAATCGAGAAAAAAAGATTTTTGTTTTCAAAATAAAACGTTTGGCACGTGAATATGCAAATTAGCTCGAATTTTTAAGATACATTGGTGAAAAGAAGATTGACCCTAGAAAGGTAGTTAAAACACTTACATTGGTCTTATTTTCAGTCCAACAACTGGTATGCATGCCTGCTGATTATTGAAGTTTAAATTTTCAAAATCCATCAAAATCGAGCGGAATTATGGGAAGCCAAAGTGATCCAGATTTCTATAAATTTCCGAATATTTTTGAATATGAAAATATTTTGGTACCTACATGTAGTTGATATTCAGTACATTCCTTGGTTCGTCCTAGTCCTTAGTTGATATTCAGTACATTCCTTGGTTCGTCCTAGTCCTTAGTTGATATTCAGTACATTCCTTGGTTCGTCCTTAGTTGATATTCAGTACATTCCTTGGTTCGTCCTTAGTTGATATTCAGTACATTCCTTGGTTCGTCCTAGTCCTTAGAACATGTATACATTTTGTCTGCGCATGCGTTAGAATTCAGATTTGAAAGTGATTTGCCGCCATTTTCTTTGCAAATTGCACTGCGGTGGGAGATTTAGTGAGCGATCTTCGTCTCTAGAATGATGTTCAAGAAAGTATTTGAAAGGAAATCAATAGTCTGCCTACTTTTGTTTTGCTGTAGATGATTTTTTTTTCCGAATAAGGGTCGTAGATGATAAAATATCAAGGAACAAAATCCGCCGAAACAAGGAATTATCCTAAAACCAACTACATTGTCCTTTGGGTTTATTCTCATCGAAGATGATTTCAAGAGATACCTCACAGTGAAAGTTAGTACTGACACATTGAAGGTCACATTCTGTAAATTTGAGTTCTGTACATTCAGTATTCTCAAAGTATTTTGCTCGGTTCAGTTGGGTATTTATCATTTTTGCACGTATTTTCCTAACATTCCTACCTAAAGAGCAATACTTATTAACTCGCCCCCCAGCCGAAAATAGCACAAATTGACTTCTTCTAAGCTTATTCTTTGCATTCGAGAACTTATTTTAAGCAGAAAAATTGTCCCTCAATGTGAGATCGTATTATTTAGGTACTATGGTATCAGTACACTCTATTTGTTATGATTATGACTGATTTTCATCGCTGGTGTATACCATATTACAAACACTCTATGTGTTGAAGTTTATTGTAAAGGATAGCTTAATTCTTCATTTTTTTGGACTTCTTAGAATCAGCTGTAAACCGTTTGATATAAGTTTGATTCACATTGAGATTTTATTCAGCATTGTGTTTGCGAATCGTTTATCTGAATTGGTGACGTGTCAAACTAAATTATAAGAAAACCTTTCTTAGTAGCTCACCCCCCAGCAATTTTCTTCCGTGATTTATTGCTGCTTCACTCATGCTAGTTTCGTAAGGTCTTGTTTGTTGGAGTTGAAAAATTGTCCCTCTTGCTTTGCGGTGGATTTGAAGTGTCCAAGTATCACTCATTCACCCGACTTCTCCGTAGGAATGTTGCCTTGTTTTGGCGGATTTTGTTCCTTTATACGGAAAAAATATCCACAGCACCACAAAAGTAGGCGGACTATTGATTTCCTTTCAATGATTTTCTTAAACTTCATTCTAGAGACGAAGATCGCTCACTAAAGGCGTCCACAGCAGTGCACTTGGCAAAACAATAGCCTTACTTCATGTTTACAAACATTAACATTGTGATGTAAATATGCCAACCATTTCCACAAAAGCTTTTCACACGTTTTGTTTCAACAGCCAATCGATCTCTGGTTGGCACATCGTTGGCATACTGAATGACAAAAGCTGAAGTATCCATTATGCAAATAGTACTTTGAAATCTGAATCCTAACGCATGCGCAGACAAAATGTATACATGTTATGTTAGTCCTTAGTTGATATTCAGTACATTCCTTGGTTCATCCTAGTCCTTAGTTGATATTCAGTACATTCCTTGGTTCGTCCTAGTCCTTAGTTGATATTCAGTACATTCCTTGGTTCGTCCTAGTCCTTAGTTGATATTCAGTACATTCCTTGGTTCGTCCTAGTCCTTAGTTGATATTCAGTACATTCCTTGGTTCATCCTAGTCCTTAGTTGATATTCAGTACATTCCTTGGTTCATCCTAGTCCTTAGTTGATATTCAGTACATTCCTTGGTTCATCCTAGTCCTTAGTTGATATTCAGTACATTCCTTGGTTCATCCTAGTCCTTAGTTGATATTCAGTACATTCCTTGGTTCGTCCTAGTCCTTAGTTGATATTCAGTACATTCCTTGGTTCGTCCTAGTCCTTAGTTGATATTCAGTACATTCCTTGGTTCGTCCTAGTCCTTAGTTGATATTCAGTACATTCCTTGGTTCGTCCTAGTCCTTAGTTGATATTCAGTACATTCCTTGGTTCGTCCTAGTCCTTAGTTGATATTCAGTACATTCCTTGGTTCGTCCTAGTCCTTAGTTGATATTCAGTACATTCCTTGGTTCGTCCTAGTCCTTAGTTGATATTCAGTACATTCCTTGGTTCGTCCTAGTCCTTAGTTGATATTCAGTACATTCCTTGGTTCGTCCTAGTCCTTAGTTGATATTCAGTACATTCCTTGGTTTATCCTATTCCTTAGTTGATATTCAGTACATTCCTTGGTTCGTCTTAGTCCTTAGTTGATATTCAGTACATTCCTTGGTTCGTCCTAGTCCTTAGTTGATATTCAGTACATTCCTTGGTTCGTCTTAGTCCTTAGTTGATATTCAGTACATTCCTTGGTTCGACCTAGTCCTTAGTTGATATTCAGTACATTCCTTGGTTCGTCCTAGTCCTTAGTTGATATTCAGTACATTCCTTGGTTCGTCCTAGTCCTTAGCTTCCTGGAGTGAGTTGCATAACACGTAACGTCGGGTGTAATTCCTAAAGTCAGGCATTCAGCCCAGTCAAAATCACCATTTGAACGTCTGTCTTTAGCCGTTACGCCCAGCATTTTGTTTTATGCAAACTCGCTCCTGGTCTGAGAAAGTGACTATTCTATGTATCATTCATTATATTTCAACAATAAATTTTCATTTGCTCTCATTGGTCAAACGCTATCATGTGACATGATAGTTTTGCAGTATCAGATGATAGTGCTTTCCGTGTGACATTACGCTAAGGAAATTTGTATTATTGAATAATAGTCCCTCGATGGAACTACTCTATAGCTTACAGTTATCTATGAGGACAGCAGCAATAAAAGAGGGCTAGGAGGTAGATTGTGGATTTAGATTTTGGTGTGAAAACAGAGTAATTTATTCAGCTGTGTCTCATCTTCCTGGACAAACCCATTAATAACCACAATTCTTCTGTCATTTTCTTTTTTCAGGTTGAACCTAAGTTTTTAAGAAATCTTCGATTTGCCAAGAAAAACACAACAAGAAGGTCGTGCCCACGAAATAAATGTCCCTCTATTTATATAGAACACCCTGGTTTGAGTGAATTGTAGCAACATCTTTGAATAAAAACAGCTCAAACTTTATGTATATTTCTAATTTATACATTCTTCTTAGAGGGGATTTCACAAACCTGGATTTCACAAACCTGTGAAACAGAAACTATATTAGTTAATAATAGTTAGTTAATAGTTAGTTAATAGTTAGCTAATAATTAGTTAGTGTGTAATGCAGTCGAACCTCTACTAACGACCACCTCTCAGTCTCTGTAAAAGCCAGGGTGTTTTGTCCCGGCCACCAGCAAGCCCATACATTTGTTCGTTTTTAAACCTCCCTACAACGGCCACAAAACTTAGTTCCGAGGTGGCCATTGTGGAGAGGTTCAACTAGTCACATGACTGTTGTGTACATTTCTGTATAATATGCGCAACTTATGAGGGGCTTTCATTTTAATGGGGGAGGGGGTTGGAAAGATTACAGGGGGTGATGCCTTGGAGGGGGTTGGAAAGATTACAGGAGGTGATGCCTTGGAGGGGGTTGGAAAGATTACAGGGGGTGATGCCTCGGAGTGGGGAGGGGGTCATGAAATGTACAGCAAGCTATGGTCGTAAAACTACTTGGATTGTGTTTTTATTACCTTTATATACCATAGGCAGCCCAACCATTGCTTTTGAGGCTACTAATTAAATAAAATGATATTTGCGTCTTTTTTATGGGTTTCCTGTGGTAGAGCGCGCGCGCAATACGTATATGTTGGGTTCCCTGTGCATAAGAATATATTATGTTGGGCTCCCTGTGTGCATCCTGCGGGACGCGCCCGCAGCAATGTGTATATTTACACAAGGTGTGAAACTGATATGGCGTATCATGGCCTGATGTGCGGCGCAGTTCAGTGGTGCACTTTTCCGTGAACCGAAGAGCCGAAGTCGTCGCACGCTACAGGCCCGTGGGGGGCACCTAGGGTGAAGTAGCTGAAGTTTTGAAAAATGGCGGAGAAGTTAATGAAACAAAACATGATTTTTTCGGTGTAAATGTTTGAATTCTATTCCTTATTCATGGTAAGTTGAGGAGTCCACAATTCATGATAACTATAAGTAACTTTAGAAGAAATTGGACGGTTTTAAAGTAGTCCTTTTTCATTTTGAATGGTGGAAAATTGCATGTTGTGCTCGACACAAGAAAGTTTTGTTGAAAAGCAACTTGACTAAAAGTATTTTTGTCAAGGTTTTTACTTAGTATTTGCTCTAACTGTTCTCTAATAAAAGCACATGCCTATACTAGGGCAGGGGCGTAGCGTGCTTTTTTTGCAATGTACGCACATAGCAACGAGCGCCGAAGGCGTGAGCTTCTAGGGGGGTGAGGGGGCATGCCCCCCTGAAAATTTAGAAATCTAGAGCCTTGGAAATACCATTTTCTTCGTTTTCCAGCGGACTTTCTCGCTACATAAATACATAGTAAAATGCATTTATCACTCAGTTTTATGGGGGGATTTATGTAAAGGTTATATAAAGGATTCAGAAAAGGATTTATGTAAAGGTTGTGTAAATGATTTATGAGTATTGGTTAAAGGATTTATGTAAACAGGTTATATATAATAATAATAATATTATTATTATTATATACCGCTACCGTTATATATAGCGATATAATAACCCGAGGCGAAGCCAGTTTTTTGGTATTTATTTTGTTTGGAACTGTACTAACTACAATCATCATTATACATGCCTACAATGACTGACTGAAAGGGGAAATGTATTGGGGGACACAATCTGACGAGCGGCGAAGGTGCGAGCTCGTAGTAGGATGCGGGGGTATGCTCCCCGAAACTTTTTTGAGGTATAGGGTCTCCAAAATAGCATTTTCCTGCCTTCTGTGAGTAGTTTCCAGCAAGTAATCTGCCGTGAGCTGTTAAGATTTTGTCCTAGATTTCATTTTATTTTCAATATTTTTATGTTTTTTATAATATATACATATATTAAGGATTTTAAATTGTACGCACGTGCATACGGGCGTATATGCACGCTACGCCCCTGTAGGGCAGAAGGGCTGCTTAATAATCCTCAGCAAATCAGTTTTCATAAATTATGACTGAGCTATTTGACTTTTTTGTAGTTTTCGTCAGTGATCGAAATCACACTTCAACAAGGAATTTATACCGCTCAACTGACTGATGGTACTTCACTCTCTATTTAAACATTTTTAGCCTATCTCATCAGATGGTTTGCAGTGTTTTTAACGTAAGTTAATTTTGTACTTTTCTTACAGTTGTTCTTACTGAAAACACAAGGCCACACAAGGGAACGCCAACACAGCATAAACCATTTTGTAAACTGCATAAACCATCTGAAGCAAAAATATAGACGAACTCAATTCACTGACATCGAAGGAGACATGAATGGCGATGGACTCGTGAAGCTGCCGTGAACTAAAATATTAAATTCTTCGTTATTGTCATTGAAATAGTACAACTCATTTAGCAAATACTAGCTACCAACTGAGAGAAACACAGAGTAATTTTAAATACGGTTTTCCTAAGAACGTAAGTATCGCTTCCGAGAGCTTACAAATTGTACGAACTCCGATGTTTGTTATTCATTCAACTTATGATTGTGGTGACATGCATAATATTTATTTAGTTTCGTATTATTCATTAGTATTTCTGATCAATAAAGTGAATAAATTACACAGAAAGAACGGAGAAACAGTGTGTAAAAAGCTAGTAAACTTATTTTAACTGATTGTTGAAATAAATACGTTGTTTGACATTTTGTTTACAAGTACTGATAGCAAAAATGTGTTGTGCAGTACTAAATATTGAGACCATTCAGCATTTATAAAACACATTGCCTCAATTTTAAAGCATTTTAATCGATAAAAATCAAAACACAATACAAATACTTTATAAAAGTCAAAACAGAAAACAAATAAAGTATATTGTACATGTTTTGACTTATGTTTAGTGTGAAAATATTAATACTTGCTGAAAAGAGCACAGTTCAGATTTGACGAGCGCTGGCCGATGTCCTCTCGAAGGCAAAATCCGACTCCTTCACGGAAAAGTGCACCACTGAACTGCGCCGCACATCGGGCCACGACGCTCAAAATTTCAAAAATTAGTTTCTCAGCGTACGTTGAAGTTAGACGACTGACACTTACAAAGTGTTTCGAGAATACGGTAAAGTTTAGTTATTCGAAGAAAAATTGAATTTTCACATCACATTGACAAAATTAGGAGCAAAAACGTATTTGTCACGTGACCGAGTTTCATACCTTGTTTCAATATACACATATGCTGCGGGATGCGCGGGATGCACACAGGGATCCCAACATCATACATTTCTATGCACAGGGAACCCAAAATAATACGTATTGCGCGCGCGCTCTACCACAGGAAACCCATCAAAAAAAAGACGCGCGAATGCAAATATATATTGTTAATAATTATAAATAGCCTCAGAAACAATGGTTGGGCTGCCTGTGTATATACCTTACAATTCTGACCCACTGAAAGTGAAGATGTCTCCCAAGAGGAAAACCGCTGCCTTTTTTGACGTCAGTAAACAAGGCAAACGCGCATCTTAATTTACCTTTTTAATCATCAAAACCAGAATTGCATTTAGTGCTACAGCTGGTAATCCTTGCTGTTACCCCCTCCTCGATTCCCCCTCCCCCCCCCCCCCACCTCCCTCCCTCTCTCCTCCCCCCCCCCACACCACCCAATTTTTTTTATTTATTTTGAAAACGGGCTACCCCAACAAATAAACCAGAGAGCAAAAAAAAATTGTCCAAACGAAGATAAAGTGAACTCCAACTTTCTAAAGCTGTGGTCAGTGTAAAACAGCCTGTTGTTAATACTACGATAAAACAATTTTGAACCTAATTCATACGGACCGAATGCAATAATGGCGTCCAATTTCAATACGCCTTATGCACGAGTGCTGATTTTCGAGATCAGAATTCTGGACTGACTAGCCTCTCATACATGTGAAAATGTTTTTATGTTTCCACATGAGCACGAGGCTAGTCAGTCCAGAACAATGGCAATTGAAATTGGACGTCATTATTGCATTCGGTCTATTCGATGTGGGATAACCTATGTAATTCGACATAAATGCTGCGCATGCTCAGAAATCCGATATTCTATCTTCCAGATGATGGCAGATTTAATGGGTGTCATTTTGTGTTGATAAAGTGCAAACAGTCGAAATGCCCAGTAACATGCATAAGTGTGTAGAAGGAACACCGTGTAACAAAAACACTAAATTTACTGACATTTCGGAGTAAAAGAGGAAACACCTTTATTTTACCTTTTTGCAAAGCACAACGTTTTTGAAACGAAAATAAAGTTTTCAAATAACAAGGAGAAAAATAAATTATAAAGAAGAGAATATCTGTAAGATCTGCGCGAGCTACTTTCGCAAGACAAATCACAGGCAGCCCAACCATTCCTTTTGAGGCTACTAAATAATGAAATGAAATGATATTTGCGTCTTTTTTTGATGGGCTTCCTGTGGTAGAGCGCGCGCGCCTGTGCATAGAAATGTATGATGTTGGGATCCCTGTGCATGGTTGGGCTGCCTGTGGCATTTCGAGATCAGTTGCGTTTTGCACAAATGCAACAGGAATCGAAGAGTTTTTATCGAGCTCTTTTTGAACAAAGAAACAAGTAGTCTATAAATGAAAATGAAAGTACAGTTGGTGATCTTGTCGGTCATCGTGTTGTAGGTCTGATTCAAACAAGCAAGCTATGACGACAAGACGAAGGGAAATATGGAAGGTAAAAAAGATGGTTTGTTCTTTGTGGATCGCTGAATTAGTTTTTAAAATTTGCGAAGTAATAGATATAAGTTTTACGTAGCCGTACTGTGTTGCAATGCGGCGAGACATTTTAATCCCCATATACTTACGGTTGCGAATATATTGTTTTAGTATAATTAAGTCAATTAAGCTTACTGAGTTGAACAAGTAAAAAGAACAAGACAAACAAGAAAACGTGGGAAAATCTTATGAAAAGTATCGGCAATCGTTCGCTGTTATGGCTTGAATTCAATGTTTGTTTAACGGCCTTTTCAAGTAACTTTAAACCACGCAGAAAACTATCTAACTTATCAAAGTATGGACTCACAACTTTATCCTATATTTTGTCGCATATTTGTGTTTTTCGGCACAACGTTGTCTTTCAGTGTGTTTATTTTCTCTTCTGAAACCTCGACGAACCTCGTTGGCCGCCATCTTGCCGAAACGCTGTAAGTGATTATCGAAAAATAGTCCGAAGTTCTCGGCCAATCAGCGCGCTTGATTTTCTATAATCACCTGTGTAATTATACTAATGTATATTACTTATCATATCAAATCATGTTCTACTATAATTTTCAAGATAGTAGTTCTAAGTTTGGCTGAGAAAATCAAAGTTAGAGTGATTTTCCTCAGACCGTGAAACAGTTTCTAGCTAGTTAGTGTATAATAATAATAGTCAAATAGACACAAAAGAAAACAATGGAATTAGGGTCTACTATTGTCTATTAGTTTAGTATCTATTTCACGGTCTGAGGAAAATCACTGCTAAACGGTCTGCAAATTAATGAAGACGATTTTGAGTATATCCGATTTACAAGCTCTAGCTTTCTATTGCGATTTCCTCATGAATTATGAATGATTATGATAACTATTGATACACTACTGAGCTACCTTACATACGATGTAACTGTCAATTTGTGTTTTTATTCAGACATGTTTAAAGACATGAACATCACAGGCGAATCTGGATTGACTGATTTCGAGAGAATCGCTCGACAGACCTCAGCTACTGGGTCTACGGACCGTTATTGCTAAAGTTGATGGCGACATATCTATCGCTGCGGCTTCCATGGAATCCTGGGATTCGATGTACCATGACACAGTGGATTACATATCGTCAGTTCTGGACTTGATATTCCAGAAAACGTTTACATCCACCTGTGCCATTGCTGCGGGTGTCAAATCACTACACCAAGCTACAGCGTATGTATCTGGCAATCTGTCTCATGCAAGTCTTTGACAAGGTTCCTAGCTGACAAGCAAATCTGGCTAGCATGTGGTCAAATGTTGGATTTCTGTGACCGATATGTGACTCTAATCGTGGGATCGTGATTAATCGGTGTTAATCGCGATTTGCCCATTATGAATGCACAGTGTACGATGCCTTCGCTGTTCAGTTGACGAGTCTGAGGTATGATACAGCCGGCACAGTATCCGAGTTGCGATGCATCCGAGAAGTTGTGAAGTTCAGCTGACACAACTTCTCCAAACGACTTGGGTTTCAGGCAGCGGTTGACTTCAAGCTCCTTCAGTTTGGATAGTTCCTCCAGCCACTGGTTCCAGCGTTCTTGTTCCCTTGAATCAGGCACTGGGTCATCCCAACCGAATCTTTGTCTACACAAGTCTTGTAAGATGAACTTCGCTGGAAGAACGTAAGGAGAGATGAATCCAAGTGGGTCGTAGATGGAGCTCGTCATGCTGAGAATACCTCTTCTTGTAGCAGGCTTACTCGTTATTGTCGTTTTGAATTTGATGACATCGATCTCTTTCGACGTCCCATTGGAGGCCTAGAGCTCTTTCGATTGGTAAGTGGTCGAGGTCCAGGTCCGTTACTGAACATGCTCTCTGTCAGTTCCGGGATGGCCTTGATAACTTTGCGTGAGTTAGATACCCATTTCGTGAGGTTCAATCCTCCTTTCTTCAAGAGTTCTCGGAGTTCATCGACGAGTTGAAGCGCTTTGTCTTCGGTTTCTACAGACTTTAGGTAGTCATCCACGTAGAAATTGTTTCGTATCGTGTATATTGTTTCTTTGTCGTATTTCGTTGCGTTGTCATCAGCTGTCCTTTGTAGAGCGTAGCTCGCACAACTTGGTGAGGAAATCCCACCGAAGAGGTGCACTAGCATCTGAAATTCTTCAGGATCACGATTTAGGTCTCCGTCCGGCCACCACAAGTAACGTAGAAACTTGCTGTCATCAGGTCGGACATGTACTTGATAGAACATTTGACTCGATGTCCGACATCATGGCCACACTTTCCTTTCTAAATCTGGTCAGGACACTCGTCAATGAATTTGTGAGATCAGGGTCTTGCATCAACTGTTGGTTCAAGGAAGTACCATTCGATTTGGCTGAACAATCAAAGACTACCCGGACTTTCTCTTTGTGTGGGTTTACCACCGGGTGATGGGGTAAGTACCACCCAGGCTCTCCGTTTGCACATAGTTGATCCTTCGGGACCTTCCGGGCGTAGCCCTTGTTCAATAGATCTTGCATGAAAGTCAGTTGTACTTTCCGTGGAGACTTGAATCGTTCCTCAGTCTTTTCTTTAGCAAAACGGCTAGTCGTTGTTCTGCTAATATTCTGTTGTTAGGAAGATCAGGAGGGAAGCTCCTCCAAGGTATTGCTACCTCGTAATGACCATCGCTGAGTTGCGCTGACTTTTCCATAATGTCTATGGCTCTCTTATCTTCTTGTGACATTGTTTTCCCGAAGTCTGAACTTGTATCGTTGAATTCCATCTTACAATATCTTTCAAATTGTTCGTCGAGGCTAGACTCACATCTGCATACACGCGGTTTGCAGAGTGAGTGATAGTTGCCGCTCTCCCAAGCGGTCCATTAATGGTCCATCCAAGTAGAGTTCTAACTGTGTAGGGTCCCTCTGAGCAACTTGGGCGGACTTCCTGTGGTTCGTGAGCTTTAGGGACATCGTTCCCTATCAGAATATCGACTTGAGCGTCGACAGAGTTCAGCTTGATTCCTGTGAGATGAGACCGCTGACCATCTGTCTACGTACATCTTTCTGTTGTGGGATATCCTTCGTGGAGACCGGAAGTTTCGGTCTAGAGTAGACAATTGGCAGTTCAATCAAGTTTGTTTCGTTTACATCATAGACTTCAAGACCAACTAATGAGCTTTCTGAAGTGAAGTTTTCATGATCCATGGTAGTCAGCGACAGAGTAGTAGGTTTCGTTGTAGCTCCGAGTCTTTGTACTAGTCGTTCAGTACAAAATGAGGTGTTTGAACCTTGGTCAAGAAATGCATAAGTCTCTATCTGAACTTTGTCTTTGTCTTTAGCCTTTACCTTGACAGGGACTATAGCTAATCCTGTGATGGACCTACCGGCCCCAATAGAGCTACAGAGTCCTTTATTAAAGTTGTTGGCGTTCTAATAGATGGTTGGCGGTCGCCTTCTTCCGACGGCTTACTTAGCTGCGTTGATTCTTGTTTGATTTGAGTTTCAGTTCTGACAGGCTTTTCCTGTGGGTGTAGAAACGTTGAGTGTTTACGAGTGAATTTGCACCCCGTAACTCTGCAGAAGCTTTCTTTCGGACACGCGTCAGATCTGTGTCCCGGGTTGAGGCAGTTATAGCACAGTCCTTTCCATCGTACAAATTTGCATCTTTCGTCGTACGATTTGTTCTTGAAAAGTTCACAGCGCGTCAAACGGTGATCTAGATCTTTGCTGCAGAGATAACATCCACTGTTCCCTTCTTTCGCAACATAAGCTGAGCTTGATTCATCTTCATGTTGTGTAGGAACAGTGTGAGGCTCAGGTTCTTCTCGCGTTGCGAAGGTTGACGCTCGTGGAAACACTGCTGTGGACTTGTGTTGTGGTTTCGTTGCTTTGCTGTTGTCGCTGCGAGTGTCATTTATGATGCTTCCGAAGATGGGACGATTAACGGCTCTTGCCTTCTTTGTCACAAAGTCATCTACGTCATGTATTGTTACATCTCGTCGCTTTACCTCATTAATGTCGTCTGCAGTAGCTCGCCATCTGTCTCGCAGAGAGAAAGGTAGCTTTTCGATGATCTTTCGCAGAGTATCTGGACTGTCAATTTTGCTTGCGTAACCGATCTTGGTTAGAGTGTTCTCACAACTTGCTAACAAGACTGAGTAGCGCTGAAGGGCTCGTGCGTCCTCTGCTTTGATGAGCGGGGTCTTTAGCACTTTGTCAATGTAGGCGGTGGCTATCTTGAAAGGCTGTCCGTATCTAGATTTGAGAAGTTCTCGAGCTCTGGCATAGCCATCGTCGGTGTTCATGGCTAGGCAACTGCGCATTAATTCTTGCACATCTCCTCTCGTATACTGAATCAGGTAATAGAGTTTCGCACTACTACTGTCCGTTTTCTTTTCGATCAAGTTTTTCAAAGGCTCTTTCGAAGCTGCAATAGTCAATTGCGTCACCAGAAAATACGGGGACTTCGGGTTGGGGCAAGATTAGCGCCATTGTTTGTTCTCTCTGTTGTTTTAACAACTCTAAAAACGGCAAATTCGCATGGTTTAGCGAACAGCTAGAACTCACCACAGGAATCCCAACCAACCGACACAGGAACCCCACCTCGAGTTTGGTAAGCCTGTGGTCTTTGTAGAACGAGGCATCTATTGTTATTCAAATCTTGACCTGGTTTTGATCATTGGGATCTAGTGTTTTCCCACAAATCCTAAGCTCAACGGTTTCATGATCATTCAGTACTAATAATGAACAATTAGATTGAAATATTAATTAATCGAGCTAGAGAGATATTTTAGATTTTTTAGCACGTGCACGTTCTAACGAGTTTTATTGTAAGCTCTTTTGTGTTTTACGTGAATAAATAAACTATTATTATTATTATTGTTATTATTATTATTATTATTATTATTATTATTATTATTATTATTATTATTATTATTATTATTATTATTATTATTATTATTATTATTATTGTTATTGTTATTGTTATTGTTGTTATTATTATTATTATTATTATTATTATTATTATTATTATTATTATTATTATTATTATTATTATTATTATTATTATTATTATTATTATTATTATTATTATTATTATTATTATTATTATTATTATTCCTGAAGATATTTCCAACGACTGACAGATTAAAAGCATTTTTACACTGATCGTTTCCTCCGTACACGCGTGGTGACGCTTGTCTGTACGGCGACGCGAAATGCAAGCGTATTGGCGCAATTTAAGCCGCATCTACACGAGTAAGTTTTCCTTGACAAGTTTTCCTTGACAAGGAAACTTTGCTCGTGTAGACGACAAAAACATCGCCAATTTTTCCTTGTCAAGGAAAACTTGCTCGTGTAGATGACAAAAAATTGTCAATTTTTCCTTGTCAAGGAAAACTTTAATTGTCAAGGAAAACGTGTTCGTGTAGATGCGGCTTTAATCATTTGCTAAGATAGTTTTTACAATTTGCCAGAGCAAACTAGGTATTCTCTAAATGTGCCTGTGTAACCTTCATCGGATTTTAACACCTAGAACCATTTGTATAGAGGAGTAGTAGGTAATGGCCGATTTGAGCGCTGAAATCTCAAAAACTGCATTTAACCGGTTTTCCATTTAAAAATGAAGATATGAGATGAATAATCAAACGGGTTTTTACCTGAATATTTATTTCTTGGAATTATTGTATAATTTATTTCTTGGAATAATCTATAGGTTTTTTAATTCTTGGAATAATTATGTTATTAATTTCTCGGAAAAATCCACCAATTAAATTCCATTTGATTTCCTGGAAAATATTTGAACTCATCAGATTAGCCATAAAATCAAGATGAAATTCATGGAAAATAAAATGATAAATTCAAGTGCGTTTATTATGGAAAAATGTGTTCGGATAAAAAAAATAATTGTTATTTGAACTGTATATTATAATTCTCTTATTTTCGCTTTATATTTTAATAAGTTAGGTAAATCCCCAGGTTCTAACCCATAAGCATAACGACTGAAACCTTCCTCATGTACCCATATAGCCTTATTAATTTTTTTTCTAATGATAGGATTTTTTAGAGCTTCTTCGACTGTTGTATTTATATAATATTCTAGTTTTATTTTATCATTTTTAAACGTTACAGTGCAACTACACCAACCAAGGCCACCCAAACAAATTTTGAATCAAATTTTCTAATCACATTTGTGGTCGCTGAATAACAGAATGATGTCGAATTCTACATTTTAAACTGTTTCTTGTTCACTCTTGATCATATTCATACACATATAAAGTAAAATATATGCTTTTAAAGCGAAAATTTGACAATTTGTGCAGATTCTATTGTTTAAATACTCAATTGTGATTGGATAATTTGTATGAAAATTTGCTTGGGTGGCCTTGGTTAGTGTAGTCGCACTGTAATAGGTTATTTTTATTACTAATTAATTTAAGTTTATATTTTAGAGCTTCACATGTTAGAGTTTTTATTAATGCTTCTTTATTTATACTTTTTTCATATCCAGACATACCTGGGTCATAATGAGCTAACTTAGGTAGGGGGTCAATGAAAATAAAATGATTAAACTTTTTAAATATTGATTTATTGACTGGTTTAAAATCCCACCCAGCACTCCAAAATATACCAAGGTATAGCCCTCTATATTCTTAGTTTTTTTAGTTTGTTTTTCTGATTTCATATATACTACTATATATTTATTTCCTTAAACAAATATCATTTTATAATAATATAGAAATGTTAAATAATATCATGGATCAACCAATACCTGAAATAAAGGTACCAATTCTAAAACCAACTAAGACGATTAAGCCTTCGTATTACCCTACAGGATTTTTTACATCATTGGTTTTATCAATCAATTATGTAATTTGAGGAACTTTAAAGGTCACAAGACCGGCACAGCTGTACCATAACATCATAGCACACCAGTGTTGAGGTATTTATCGAAACATATACCAAGCTAGCCCAGCAGCTCCAACTGTTATCGCCGCTAAATTAGTATCATATTTTTTTGATGTTGGTGTTGGTTTTACATATGGTTTATTATCTGATTTATTTGAAATATCTGGTTTATCATTCTGATGTGGTAATTTAACCTTTGAATGACTCATGTTATTATGTTTTATACATACCGATTTTGTTTCAGCATTAATATCATTCACACCAAATTTCATATCCGCAGAAGCTCTTACCAATTTATTATTGTATCCAAGAACTGAATTATTATTGATAACAAGACTAGATGGTAGTAACCAACAGCCTACAGCAATAGCCATATCTAGTTTTTCTTTTGATTGTTGAATAGCTAGTTGATATCTTTGTATACTTTTAGAAATGTCTGTCTCAACAATAGATGATTCAAATAGTTGTAAGAATACTGTTTGCGTCTCTTGTGCAGAACCAGAATTGCCAATAATGCTTGATCGTGTTTGTACTTGAGCTCCCAGAATACAATACACAAACGCCTCAATCGATTGATTTAATCGTGAGAGTCCGGCTCTGGTTAAACCTTTTGATTCATTTAGTAAAAAATACTTATACTGATTATTTTCTAGAGGAGAGATATGATCAAGAGTATATCCACCATAAGCTCTACTCTCATCCTTAAAATGGAAAACACCATCAGGCCATTTATTTGTGTACTTACCACCCATTTTTTCATTATAAGCATCTGTAACATCATCTACCTCATCAAATATGTTCTTATAAATCCGGCCTAAACCACCATTCTCATCCTCTGTAAATCTAAAATCGCTATTTTTATATATATTAAATTCACGACAAGCTTTGTCATAACCAGCCTTATTATATTTATTATCAATGTTTGTAAAGTATTGATCTCCAGGTAGTGGAATATTCATTTGTGCCAATATCCTTCTGGATGTGAAGAGGATATGAAATTTGAGTAATGAATTTATCATAGGAGTATATTTTGTTAGCATATCAATTCCAACACCACAACCAGAACTTGCACACCAGACTGAAAATGCCAGTTGTTGTGGATAATAAGTCATATCAGGACCTCCCAACCATTTATATGCCTCTTTTTGAGTGACATGTTTTAGTACAAGATCAGTAAATATGTTTCGTGGTTTTATATTAAATTTCTGACTAGGTTTGACATATATATCAATCTCTACTGGATCAAAATTTGGAGGTTTTTTATCAAAAGGGGTGCATATAACAGGGTATAATATTTCCATCATTTTTAATTCTTTTGGAAACCTACTACTAAGGAAATCATTAGGAATCTGACTATTCAGTGTATTATCAATTCGTTTACCCAATGCTTTAGTTAATGCATGTTCCACAATGTTATCATCATAGTGATGTACAGGACCACCAATATCATATCCTTTTTGAAAACATCATATGCCACACCATTCCAATCGAAATTAATACCACCCCTATAAGCATGAAATTTATTATCTATGTGTTGTGGATAATATTTTTTTAATTCAATATCTTCTTTTGTTACCATATAATATATATATGTTATTATATATATTATAAGTTTTATCCTTTTAACATCTATCATATCGCAACTTGTATATATACCCTCCGTAAGGTGTTGTATCAAAGGATAAAGTTATTTCTTTGGATTTATAAGTTGCTCTACAATCTCCTTTCTCAGTTCCTCCCTCATCTTTTGAACATCTGGAACATCGTTTTTAAAAAAATCCTTATTCCGTTTCACCCTAATACTACTCTTTAGTTTTTCATATTTTTTGAGTTCAGTCATAATATGTTCAAATTCTTTCTCGTCAATTTTGTTATCACTCAAGGCTTTTGATACAAGATCACATATACTATCTTCTTTTGATTTTGCAAGCTGAATAGTATTTTCATGTTTTGTTACCTTTTTAGTAAGTTTTTTCGTGAAAACTGTACAACTAGCTGATATTAAACCTAACAACCCACCAACAGCTGATAAAGGAACACCAACAATTATACCAGGTCCTGTTAAACTAGTAGTTACACCAGAACCGGTTAAAATGACAGACAAGACTCCTGTTGCAACTGCAGTTTTATGAAATATTCCTCGTATCTTAGCATATTTTTTCCTAACATTTTCGTAATGTTTTATCTCTGTTCCTAGTTGAGACAAAACCATATTTACTTTGTGTAATCTAAAGTTTTCACCAGTTTGTGGTATATCTGGATAAATCGCATCATAATCAACCATATATATAATAATATATTTTATTTTTTTATATGATTTCAATTACCATTCGCATAGGGTAAATTCCAATGTTAATGTTTTGGTTACTAGAATCTGTCACCCAAAACCTAATGCTATTAATATAATCATCATTTTTAATAGGTGTGCTCAATGGATGATTATATAATATCTTTTCTCCAGCCTTGTTTAATTCAACACATGCTAATATTTGTGAATATTTATTATTTAATCAAACCTGTGTAGAATCAATAAGATCACAATTGATACAGACATCTTGAGTAGGTTGACTAATATTGATGTTATAATTGGTATTTACTCCAAGACCTGTTGTAATGTTTAATAATTTTGATAAACTCACATTTAATTCAACCTCTACTGTCGAGGTGATATTATATTTTTTATCTATAATTGTGATTGAAATTTTTTTCTCGCCAAGTGAAACCGCTTTATCAACAACATTTTTAAAACTAAAATTATTATAGTTTCCTTTCGGAATCCGTACCAAAACATTCCCACCTCCATCTGAAATAGTTCCTTCACTCGGAAGATTATACAAATGATTATGAAAACTACAACTTATAAGTGATATATGTGTACTCTTTTTAATAGGATTTTTAAACCACAAGGTTTCATCTGCTTTTGTTTTTTCAATATACAATATTACCATTTATACTATATAATCATCTTTTCTTTTTATATCTTTCAACAAAATACAAAACAACAGCAACTATCAATAACCAAGCGTTTTTAGCTAGGAAACCAATAACCTCGCCTGCGGTTCTGAAAATAAAAGAAGCTATTGCACTAACCATACCAGGTAGTATCTGAGCTAATTTTTTACCTATTGCTTTTAAACCATTTCCAACACCACTAACAACTGAAGATAATCCACTTTTTAGACTAGAAATAATAACTCCAATAATAATACCAACTGCAGATACAACAGAAAAAACAGTAAAACCATACTTTTTAAAAACAGCTTTTATACGATCTCTCAGAGACATTCGTTCTTCTAACCTCATTTTGTTCTTCTAATTGTTCAATCTCATTTATAGTTTTTTCAATCTGTTCACGGAGTGATATATTCAATCCTTCTCTAACATCTTGAGAATCAGCTAGTGATATATTATCCAATTCTTCTTCTAACGCTTGTAATTTTTCTCGACGTGTAAAAATAGTTCTTTCATTATTCTCAATAACTTTTCCAGCAGAATCTCCAAGATAGTTTACAATTGTTTTAGGTACCTTACCATTTAAGTAATGGTCCGTGTAAGAACTAGGGAGAGATCAATAGGGCCGCGGCAAGAACGACCGTTTTTTGTAATCCCAAGAAGCCAGATAATCTGATTAAAACACGCAATACTATTGGTCCAGAAGGGCAAAAGCGCCAAATTCAAACTTTAGAATTAAATAACATTTTAACCACACGGATTTACAGCAATAATTTTCGCAAGTGCCTGGGAAATAGCATAACAAAATAACTACTTAAGTTCTAAAAAAATTGACCGTGGGACTCCGTTAGAACTTTGTGAGTTTTGTTGATTAGCGCTCAGTTGCCACTTTGAAGACGTAATACGAGGCGACTTTTTATGCCAAGACTGACAGCCCGGCGGTCGGAAATAATAATCGGAACAGGAAAACATTGATGCAAAGGACACAATTTTGTGTACAAAAACAGAGATGCGCAGTACCATCTCACACGAAACACCACGCCAAACACTCAGTATACATCGTAGTAAATGTTGCAAGTGATTGGAGTAGAAGACTAGTAGAGCCAAAACAAGAAATACTTGTTAGTACGAAATTCAAACAGTGCCGATATTATTATATCATTGAATCTCTTGATATTATATAATTCACTACTCGAAGACACAGATCATAGATAGTGCATCATATAGTCAATTTCTTCGATGTCAAAGCCTTATAAAATGACCTTTATACCCTGCGTTGACAGCTAGTTGACATTCTCTGACCGAGCGCTTCATGTTCGTTCTTGCTTCGAGGGTTTTTCGACGTGTGGTCCGGTTTTCCTCCCTCAATAAAAACGGATCCATAACAATTATTATATTTCGATCTGAGTTGTGCTCCGTGGTCAAAAATGGGTTGTATATGGTGCGCCTTTATATGCCTTCGACTCCGGGCCACGTTGAGCTCCCCGTTGAGCTGCGTCCTTCGTCATACAGTATATAAACTCAGATGCCGACTGCAAGGAAGGATGATTTAGCCCCATAAATTATTGCTATCACACAGATAAATCACAGTCATTCAATTCTATTGACTGAATACATGTGTAGGGAAATGTTTTCGTGAGCGCGGCTTCTTCTATATCCCGGTCTATATCCATCAGTAACACAATGACAACAAAATCTCCCCACATAGCGTGAATCAAACATAGTGGGGTTTATGACGTTCTTCGAAGCCCCAGTCCTTGTGTTTTGGGCAAAAGCAGCTACTAGTAAAAGCCATGCAGTGATACAAAGGCACAAAACAACAATAAATTCGGAAGATGACGCATCGCGACAACAAAAATGCAATATGGCGTCAACTCACAACGTGACTAGGAGCGTGGGTGAGTCACTTTTCACCAGTCCCACGGTAGAATTTCGAATAATTTGGCCAAGACAAAGGCATTTAAGACTGGGACCCACTCGTGAAATAAAATATTCATAAAACAGTTTTTATGGGGTGGTTTTTGGCGGAAAACCTCGATAAGCCAATCAGATTTGAGGATTTTAATTGAATAATCCAGTTTGTTTATCCAATTAGTTTATTTGCTTTTGCCGCTAGCCTCCCTAGTTCTTACACGGACCATTACTTAATTCACCATCATCATTAAACAGAACATGACCTTTACCACCCCGTCTATTAAATCTTACTATCACTCTATTATATTCATCAATTGTGGTGGTGAATGGAGCGTTTTTAGGATTTATATTAGGATACTTGGATTTGATTATATCCCAAGCTTCTTCAACTTTTTCTTCATGATGTTTACCAAGGTCTACCATTTCTATATCTTCTCTTACCCTTCCTTCCCAATCTTCATTGCTTTCATCTGAGTTCTTAAATAATTTATATCCGCGTTCTTTTGATATACCCCTTCTACTAAACCGTTCTTTTGTTCTTTCCCACCAAGTTTGTCTAGTTTCCTTTTGTTGTGGTAATAATTCCTGCATATCATCATCTGTGATAGTGTCGTTTATATCTGCAGACCCTCCTTCAAGTGGATCAAAATCTAAACTATCGACTTCCATATACTATATATTAATAATTAGTTTTTTATATAAATTTCGATGCTAAATAACCAGCAGTCAGCATCCCACCACCAACATACACCATCTCATATGTTTTTTGTTGTTTACTACTTTTGTAATAATCACTAAATTCAGGTTTTTGGCTAGGATTGAAATCTGGATGTGTCTTATTATATTGTGTAAAAGCATAGTCAGTATCCTCTAAATTACTATCAGCCAGCTTTTTGTTAACATATTGTGTTGTCAACCAATCTTGATACTGTTGTCGTTTCTTTTCATAACTACCCATAGCAATTTGATATTTTTCAAGAGCTTTATCATGACGAATTTTCTCTTCATCGATGTGTTTACCATCAGAACTTAGATATTTAGCTAAATATATTGAACCGGTGAAGGCACTAGCGTTCAAAGCAGCACCTGCGATCATCATTATGACAGCGCTAGCCATTCTATATTATTAACTATGAACTTATTATTTTAAATGATTAGAGTGATTTTGGAAGAATTTTTTGATCTTCAAGATATTGCTTCACATACATACTCCCAGATAGTACTAGCACCCATTTTCCATAGTTTGTTAAACTACTACTAGGGTCGTTGATGAATGATTCTTTCATAGCCTTTTTTCCAATATAACCGATTACTGAAGCGATTCCAACAACCAATGCAGCATCCGTTACTGATTTAATCAATTTGTTTTCCATTTTATATATTCTTAATAAAGATTTTATTTTTTATATAGTTTTCATTCCATACCTATTCTTGTTATAGGAATTTTATTAGTTTCAGGTGTGATGTCTTCCATTTTAACGGTTTTCATAGGTGTATATACTTTTTTATTATTTCTCCATCTAAAATATAAATCTATAGCTGTTAGGGTTATTCCAACTAGTGTCAATGCTGTTGTTAGTGATATTTCTGGCGTCCATGAATTAGATGTTTCTTCTTCAGTTTCATGATTCTTTTCTATTTCAAGAGCTTTCTTAGCTTTTTTATGATATTCGGCTAGTTTTTTACCAGCGGCAACCTTCTTAGGATCTTTTTGTTTTATAATTGGATTTTCCGGTTCTTTGGTAATTATATCTTTTGATTCTTCTGACATTTTTAATATACTATTCTATAAGAATAATATTTTAAGTAAAATTCCAAGAGTCTGCTCAACAGATGCTCAAGAGATGCTCAACAGATGCTTAAGATATTTTATGAAAATATTTATTGTGGTTTTTTAATGTATTCTTTGTTATAAATCCTCTACTACAATATTTACACTTCAATCTAATATCTGTACAATAGTTGTTTAGTTCCTTTATAATAAGATCATAATCATTTGATACAAGACATTTGAATCCATTTTCCTCATATTTTTCTAACAAGTTTTTCTGTTCCATAGAAAGAACACCATTAGAAATAGGTGTTTTAAATTCAATGCAAAAACCACAATATTTTTTATGATAATTATTAATAATCAAGTCTGGTTGACCCTTCATATAACCTTTTTTATATGATTGAATTCTTTTATAACTAGAATCCTGATTTTCACCTAACCCTGCTATCATAAGTAGGGTTGGATAGAACCGTCTAATATATTGAACCACTTTTGTGTGTAGATCATATTCATTTTCAATCTTGAATGATAATGTTTTTGGGTTGTTAAACATTCTATAATAACCATATTTTCTTATGGATGGTAATACCGTAGAGAATACCCAATCTTGAAACTGTTTGGCGGCTTCCATTTTAGAGCAGAAGATAAGAGAATATAATCCCGGTTCTTTTATAAATATAGTGTGTGGGTGTACATTTTCAAAGGGTCCCATTTTGGGACTCTTGATATTTACCCATTCTGTTTTATAATTCTCATAAACATGATCTAGCACTGCTTTTCTGGGACGAATATAATCTAACACCTTTGCAACATCTATACCTTTGAACCATATATTCTGTTTATCATCAATATATGTATCTATAGAAATACCAAGTTTTATATTTTCAAATTTTCTAATTGATAATGACATATTATATAATATACTAAAGTAATAATATTTTAAACCTTTTCCAACTTTGATCTTAAAATAAGAGAGTATAAACCACTTTCATTTATAAAAATAGGGTGTCTGACCTGACCCGTTGGTTTAACGGGGTAGGTTTTTTTATCCTCTTCATCTACATGCATTCGTATTGCTTGGTCTGTATCAGTATAACCTAACGCCTTTGCAACATCTATACCTTTGAACCATATATTCTGTTTATCATCAATATATGTATCTATAGAAATACCTAGTTTTATGTTTTCAAATTTCCTAATTGATAATGACATATTATATATTATTATATAATAAATAATATTTTAAGCCTTTTCCAAGAGATGCTCAACAGGTTCCAAGAGTCTGCTCAACAGATGCTCAAGAGTGCTCAAGCTTCTCATCAACAGCTTCCTCTAAATTACTACGTATGATGGGTGGAGCTAACCAATCATCACCACTATTACTAATCTTAACATGTTTTGCTAGTTGAACTAAACAGCTTGATAGAGCTACCATTCTACCACCTTTTAAAACAATATAACCTGCTATATTATTCAATTCTTGTTTCAGCATCTCATTGTTTTGTAGGTCATTACACAATTCTTTGTTATCATCAATAGGGACTATATAAGAAAGAATTCCAACAGAGGCCTCTATAGCTGTATCGACTAGGGTATTTGTGACTTTGTTTCCTAAAATAATTTGATATCGGTTATAATATTTCTCAATATCCTTTGCTGATAATTTCTTAACATCACCTAGGGACATTTTAATTCCAGTATATTGGTCAATAGTACCAAGTACTGCCAGAATTGATAGTTGTTCTCTCTTTTCTTCTACATCTGAATTAATAGTTTTATTTATTAGCGGTTTTTTCTTTGGTTTCTTTTCTACTGTTTCTTCTTCATCCAGTTTATCATCTGTATATTGGTCAAGAATTGATGTCATGCTTTATAATATATATACATTTTTTATTTTTAAATGTTAACACTCGGAATTTCAATGTATGATTGATATGGGTGTCTCAAACAAAAACACATTCTTGAGTATTTTTCCTGTTTTAATGTTTTAATAAAAGACTTCCGTTCTTCAAACCCTATATTTCCTCCATATTCCTCAAACAGAGTTTTTTTCACACAACAGATTAGGATTATAAAATGAAATAATACATCCAACATTTTCTCGAAACGGTTTAGCTATACTTGATAATTGTTGAGTTAATACCCATAGGGATAACCCTTCATGCCTCCCACTGAATGCTAATTTAATAAACTTGTTTGATCTTTGTTTGAGATCCTTTGAAAATGCACAATTGTCTAATATTATTAATGTGTTCGTACCAGAGAATACTGTTTGACAACATGAAAGTAAATCATTTATCTCATCCACATCATCTGATTCTGGTGATAGAACAATAAACCTATTGTCATTCTGAGCAAACCCCTCATATGTTTTATTTTTCGAATAGGTTGGACATATTAGAACTATATATTCAAAAACATTTCTATATACCCCTCTTAGTATATCAACTAAATATTTTGTCTTTCCACAATTTGTTGGTCCTGTTATAATACAGTGAAATGGTGTCTTACCTTTCAATTCTTCCATATATATATTAGTAAATAATACTTTAATACAGAATCGATTTCAAATTGCTATCTTGAATTTCCATCAATCCATCAGCAATAACGAATATGTAACAGGTTATATTCCCTGCACCACCAACCTTACGACTTATTTGTAGTTTAACACCGTCTTTTGTACTGTTCAGCATCAAACCATTACCGTGAACCTTGTTATCAGGGTATGTCCTCAAATCAATCCAAAGAGCGAATTTATCAGTATAAAACTCTTTTTGTGTGATATTGTTTTGTATACCAAATCGTCTTAAAATAGATTGCCAGAACTGTCGGTTGGTACCATACCTCTACTATATAGCTTATTAGGCATACCATCAATATTAATTTCAACCTTTGTAATCAAGAAGGATTAACAAACTTCTCTGAGTCTCTACTACCTGCGGTGTATGCATCTGTAAAAAGCATTAAAACACCTATCATCGATCGTCTAGGGACATTAATGTGTTGATTAATCACACTATCGTTTGGTTTTGATATGGTAAATGTTTTGTGTAATAACACATTTTCATAATAAAATCCTTTACCAACCTGGTATGCTGAGATGGCTTCACGTGTTAGATAGTCACTGCTAATACACTCATATTCTAGTTCCAAATTCGAAAGACTGTATACGTATGATTTGGTAATATCTGATGTTATAGTAATATCCGAACTCTGAGGTAGTGTTATCTCGAATGTTAAGGTGTGTGATAATCCCCTTGGATAGAATATACCATGATCGTTCAGAATAGGATGATCGAGTGGTATTCTAAATTTTGTACCATATATTCCCGCAAATGCAACATCTTTTGCATCTGTGCCCTTATCACCCGCAGCTGTTCGATGCTTACGAAAGGCTGAATCGCTAATACCTTCTAATAACTTATTTTCTCGTTCCTCCTTAGTCATAAACAAATCATGATATGTTTGATATAAATCATATCTATTGGTGTCTTGTATGACTTCTCCTCCGAATACAACCCTCATACGTTGAATAAGACATCTTCCCAAATTATTTACAATAGTATTGTTAGCTTGACCGGTGATAGCTAGATTTAGATTGAAAAGAAGCCCTACACTTCCAGGAACGATGACGACATTATCTGACAGTTTAGGAACATGAACGTATAATGTTTCTCCTGGATTGGCTGTGCTAGGATTGAATGTAACACGATGAATGGTTTTTTCAGCTTTCAAACCATAAGGCTGTTTATAAACCCTATTTACATCTAATATTTCTGGAATATATTGTGTCATTTATATCATTATAAAAGAATATATTCTTATATAATATTATGGATAAGAAACTATCAAAGACTTACTATAGCCCTCAAGGTTATTGGAAAGGATATGATGCAATAAATAACCTATCTGATGCTACTAATATTAATAAAGATATCACAAAGAAGTGGCTTGAGAAACAAGCATTATGGCAGATATATTTACCACCTCCAAACTATATTCCTAGGTATCATTGGAATGTAACAAAACCAAATAAAATACATCAGGCAGACTTATTATTTCTACCTCATGATACTGTAAAAAGAAGGACATACAAATATGTCTTAGTAGTAGTTGATGTAGCTAGTAGGTATACAGATGCTGAACCCTTGACGTCTAAGTATTCAACAGAAGTATCTACAGCTTTCAATAAAATATATTCTCGACGTTTAAAATGGCCAGAAACAATAATGGTTGATCCTGGTAAAGAATTTATGGGAGAAGTAACAAAGATATTAAATAAAAAAGATATCACCATACAGAGATCTGAAGCTGGAAATCATAGAGCACAATCACTAGTCGAGCGTGCTAATCGAACTATAGCTGAAAAGTTATTCAGTCATCAATATGCTCATGAAATGTTAGAAGATGAAAGATCCCGTCAATGGGTGCAGAGACTACCTGCTGTTATAAAATCTATTAACAGTGGTGTAAAGAGAATTACCAGAGACACACCTAGTGAATCGATAAAGTTAAAATCGGTTGATACCAAAGAGGTTGTTTATAAAAGACCTGTTGGATTAAAAGAAGAAAGACTACCAGCAGGTGTGAAAGTTAGATATTTATATGCTCCTGGTGAACAGGAAGGTGGTGAAAAAAGACGTGCCACTGATCCTATATGGTCAATGGATATTTATGATATATCGCGGGCAATAGTATCATCTGATCAACCTGTATTATATTACCTCTCTGAAGGGGCCCCAAAACGTAATTTTGTTAGAGAGGAATTACAAGTTGTTCCTGAAGACACTCAGTTACCACCTGATACTGTTTAATAACTTTTGTTATCATCTTTTGGATTTCATTGTTTGTTTTTCATTGTTTGATTCCATTGTTTGATTCCATTGTTTGATTCCATTGTTTGATTCCATTGTTTGATTCCATTGTTTGATTCCATTGTTTGATTTCATTGTTTGATTCTATTGTTTGATTCTATTGTTTGGTTCCATTGTTTGATTCCATTGTTTGATTTCATTGTTTGATTCCATTGTTTGATTTCATTGTTTGATTTCATTGTTTGATTACATTGTTTGATTTCATTGTTTGATTCCATTGTTTGATTCCATTGTTTGATTCCATTGTTTGATTTCATTGTTTGATTCCATTGTTTGATTCTATTGTTTGATTCCATTGTTTGATTCTATTGTTTGGTTCCATTGTTTGATTACATTGTTTGATTTCATTGTTTGATTCCATTGTTTGATTTCATTGTTTGACTCCATTGTTTGATTCCATTGTTTGATTTCCATTGTTTGATTCTATTGTTTTTGATTCCATTGTTTGATTCTATTGTTTGGTTCCATTGTTTGATTCCATTGTTTGATTCCATTGTTTGATTCCATTGTTTGATTACATTGTTTGATTTCATTGTTTGATTTCATTAATATTTTTATAACCATATGCTATGGTATAAATATTATCTGCTTGAATATTTCGTTTGTCATCATCTCTTGAAAGTGCGATTTTGTTTACAGTTTCGGTATAAATTTGATGTTTGTGACTTCTTATAACATTCATCTTTCTTATGACTTTTTGACCATCGAATAGACATTTTTTATAGTCGTCAAATGTGATCTCATTTTTTACTACTAACCTTTTAACACCCTTACATCGTTTGCTCTCTTTTTCATCTATTTTATATGCATACAGCTTAGCTCTAAGACCTACAAATTCAGTTATCTCTTCACCAGCTGTTTCATCTTTCATCATTCCTATAACCTTTTTATTAACAAACTTTTTAATACCCCCATGATCTTTCTGATAAGCACTCATGTCGAATCTTGTCTCAATATCTTTTTCAATATCTTTATAGAAATCATCTGTTTCAATCTCATACATCAGACTGTCTGTATCAGTAAATAATAGTTGTGCTTTGTTATCATATTTTGGTTTGATATAGTTATAGTGGAAATCATACATCAACATCTTTGATAGATCTAAGATGCTCATTCCAAGATAGATTGGTTTATTAAATTCTAATTCTGTTTTTATCATATGGATTGCTATTAAGTTTTCTGAAAATATTGTTCATTTTTTATAGTTTGGTTGGTTAATTAATTTGCTTGCCTGCTTTTCATTTGTTACTAGTTTTATATCTTGTCTGTTTCTAATGTTTTCCATCGTTTTTCCAAATACGCTGTTGTTCATCAGCTTGAAGAAATCTTTTTCGAATTCGTTTGCCGCCTTAGTCCTAAGATCTGTGTTAAGACTAATATATTTTTTCAACCAATTTGACTCCTGAAATGTGATGCCTCTATGAACCTTTGTTATTTTCATCCCAAGACTCTCATATAATTTTAATGCCTCATGATGTATAACATAGCTGGTCTTATTGTTGAGATTTGGAACTAGTTTTTCAACTTTGTTAATCATTAGCCGTTCTGGAGCTAGTGGATATTCATTGTGTAGATCATGTAATTCGATTGGATACTCGAGATCGACTTCTAGAATACAAGGATGTTTCTTCCAGCTCTTAATCGCTAATTTATTCATCCATCTAAACCCATGTGTGGGTAATTTTTCACTCATGGCCCATCCGTAGAGGTTGTTGGCATCTAGATATTTTATGAATGTTGATTTTTGAGTTTTATCATAATTTTTCATATACTTGTTATTAGCTTTAGAATATCTTTTGCTTATCGAAGAAATACCTCCTCTGATACCTTTTTCTACCATAAGAATCATATCAACATCAGATAACAGCTCTAGGTCTATTTTTGTCTTTTTCAACATAGCATCCCATGATAATCCTGGGCATGTATAATACCAAGCCGGGTCCAACTGATAATTCTTCATACAGACGTCTCTGAAATTCTCAAATACATCAGCTAATAGAACAACGTCTGACATTAAATAAAGATTGTGGTATTCTCTCATGTTTTTTATTTTGAATGTTTTCCATACTTTCTGTGCATGTTTGTAGCTATCTTCAGAAATATCTGTATTATTAAGTTTTGAATAGAATGCATCTTTTGGTGGAAGACATGTTTCATTTAACTTCTCCAACCGATTGACATAGTCATATGGATACACCCCTTTCCTCAGTAATAGATCAAGCTTCTCTCCGTTATAGAACATACCCATATTTCTGAATTGTTCTTTCATAAGATTCCCAACTAACGAATCTAGACCCATTGACATGAACTTGAAACTATCTATGAATCGTATTTCACGTTTTATGTTACATGTTTTTCCATCCTTGTTTATGAATGTATCCACTATTATCTCTTTTTTGAAAGATATATACTTTTCCTCATTGTTTGGTATACAATCCACTTTACCATCTGTAACTCCTAGGTTTTTTATGAATAGATGAGCGTCATACCCAGAAAGATTATGAAATATCACTGGGATGTGTTTAGGTATTTTATAATTTAGATTGCAATCATTATGAGCCGCTCCACGATACCTTCCTGTAATGTGGTCGTGATCTAATACCTTATCTTTTCCTAACTCTTTTTCACAAATGTGGCACTCAGTTGCTTTCTTATAGTTTCTATTATCCTTTGCTGTCATTTTTACCTTCTTATTGTAGTTGAACTTGGAATATAATCCTCTAACAGACTTTTCTATTGAGTTCACAAAATGTTGACCTATATCCTCACCATCACTCTTAGCAGTATACCTTACCATCTCTGGTTTATACAGCTTATCATCATAACATTTTATCATGAAACAGTAGCCTGAAGGTTTATGTTTTTGATACTTCTCGGTATACGATCTACCTTCATCAGGTTGGCATGAAGATATATTTTCTGTGAAGCATTCGAAATCTGCATAAATCACAAATGGTACTCTCATACTGTTGTTATAATTCTTAAACTTTAGCATAGTACCTTTCTTTGGTAATGTTATTTTAATAGCATCTTGGTTTTTACAGTATTCAGAATGCTTTTTAAGGGACTTCTCTGTTTTGAAACTATTGAGGCATCTTTCACAGAAATATAATCCATGACCGTTTTTATTAATCTGTGCTGAACAGTCTTGACATACTCTTAATCCAACAGTAATGGTTGGTCTTATCGTTTGAAATCAGAAGCAGATTTATTGTTTGTTCTCTACTATTGTTTTTACTAATCCGAAGTGGATATACTTTATCATCTTGATAACCATAGACATTGACTCCATAAATAGGATTGTTCTTCTCAAAAATACCTATTTTATCAAGCTGTACTGGAAACTCAAGCCCATCCCAATTTAATTTCTTTGCGTTTGCTTTCAAAACTTTTGAGATTCTGTTTGGATCTTTCTTCGGTGTAAAAACAGATACTGTAACAGCCCATTTGAAACACTCATTATCATTGTTTTTAGAGTTAACTATTGCTTCTTTTCTTCTTAAAACTTGTGGAAGCTCTATATAAGATTTTCCAGAAATTGGTTTATATTTATCAATATGCATGTATATCTAAGTTAACAACTTTCTGAAAAATCCATCCAGAACCTTGATTTTGGAAGTTATCAACCTTTTCTAAGATCTGATCCTTAAAACGATTGTAAACCTCATCCAGATTGGTCGACTCTGTAACTATCTCGATCGTTGAATGAAAAAATCCATAAGTGTAAACCTTCTCCTTTTTGTCCATCTTATAAAATTCACACTCTAAGAGAAACTTCATCTTGATAGGCTTTTCATACTGTTTTAGAAGGTTAATAACATCCTGTTTGCTGTTTTCTAGAAAGGTTTTCGAGTCTGTTTTTACCTCTCCTTTTATTCTGTAAGATTTGAGAAATCCTTTTAATGCAGAATTTTTCTGCTTAGCTTTAGTCGCAGGTACTTTGAGGTTATTAAATATGATATTAACCTCTTTTTTTAGTGATTCAACCCGTGTATTAACTGGTTTCTTAATCTCTTTCGGTACATACGATATAATCCAATCTGCAAATTTATTAAATTTATTTTTAATTGAGCTAGCCATCTTTCCAGCTAGTTGTTTTAATTTTGGTTGACTACTATACTTAATTGGTTTAAGAATTGGTATATTTAATTCAGGAACCTTTTGATCCATAATATCAATCATATCTATACTATTATATAATGTTATATTCTTAAGTAGTTTATCCGAACTCATACTATTATAAGACGTTATTCCTTTATATAGTTTATCCGAACTCATTCTATACTATATTATTTTAATATATTTTTTAATAATAAACGCACTTTAATAGGATGAAATATCATTGATTGTATCACTTTTTTTTGAATTTATTGACTGTATCACTTTTAATAGATTTTTTTTTTTATCCGAACACATTTTTCCATAATAAACGCACTTGAATTTATCATTTTATTTTCCATGAATTTCATCTTGATTTTATGGCTAATCTGATGAGTTCAAATATTTTCCAGGAAATCAAATGGAATTTAATTGGTGGATTTTCCGAGAATTTAATAACATAATTATTCCAAGAATTAAAAAACCTATAGATTATTCCAAGAAATAAATTATACAATAATTCCAAGAAATAAATATTCAGGTAAAAACCCGTTTGATTATTCATCTCATATCTTCATTTTTAAATGGAAAACCGGTTAAATGCAGTTTTTGAGATTTTGCGCTCAAATCGGCCATTGCCTACTACTAGAGGACAACATATAACAAGGATAACATAGTGCACAATCCATGTTTCCAGCTAGTGTGTAAATTGACGTAAAACAATCAGTGGCATGGGGTCCATTCATAACAGCAGGGAGGTGTACACCTCCCTGATAACAGCTACTGCGTAAAATTGGCATTGCCTTTTTAGGTAAAAATTTGTACGAATATGAACTTCACTGAAACAACCCTTATAGCAATCGGTGTCTTTGGAGGAATGCATTCCGTTTAGCGGTTCCCAGACACATGCTGATTTACAAAATAAAAGCAGATAAATTTAGCTCGTGATGCCATAGTTACGACTGTAAACAAAGTCAACAAATGGTTTGAAAATGAAAACAACATCGGAAATTTATTTGCAGACAGCGTTCTTTTTTTGTTGCCGGATTGTTTCCATTTGATGACAATTCAGGTTCATTTGGGCCCTGTATACGTAGAGCATATATGATCATTTTGGTAGTTTGCAGTGCTGCTACTAACAAACCTTTTACACGATCATGATCGCACATACCTTTACCATACAATGGTTGCACGGTGGGCAGAGACACAAATTGCTAGAGTCTCCATAATCAGCCGGAAGTATCATTACTAACTCATTATCATTAGTTAAACCACTGTTTTAGTTTGTCTTTCCTAACAATCTGTCAATAAATACGACTTGAACAAATGTTGTATCGATAAAACAATGATGATTTTAAAATATCCAAACATTTTCAGTGTAGCACGTCAATGAGTCATCATTTTTTGCCCAACTTGCTTCACTGGTTTGAATATTCCGAAACAACACTAGTTTATTGAACTGTGAAATTGTGGATTCCTTCATACACGGAAGTTTTGGAACAAAATCAATGTTTCCCGAAGCAAAACTTGTAAAATGTATTTGGTGTAGAAAGGTAGAGTTGTTGGACGTTCACAATTGATGACATATATTTGAAATTAGGAATAAGCGCATTATATTTTAAGTTATATTTTAAAACTATAGTAATTTCTATGCAAGTGGAACCCCCACCTCGCCCCCCTTAACCTACCGACGTAATTATCCATTTCGGTCCAGTTTGGTCAAGTTCAAGACATACGCCCACTGAATAATTTATCTGCTATAAAAGAGGCAGCACTCTATCTCTTCATTACTTGAGTTGGTTGAGGTTCTACAATCATGAAGTTCAAACTCGCTCTGCTGTTTCTCTTTGGCTTGATTGCCTTTGCTCTTGCTGTACCAGTAGAGAACTTGGATGACGATGCAGAAGCTCTGGATCCTGCGCTGAAAGAGGATATCGAGACTGCTTCAGGTATGACTATCGATTTTTTTATTTTCTTCAGTATTAATAAAATATTTGTTTAATGTATTTAACCATCGATCGTTTAAATCCACTGATCAAAGCGAATTGTGAAAAATGGCTTCCAAAACGCAGAAAGCCGATCATTTTTTGTTGAGCGCGACATCATAAAACAATATATAATGCATAATATTTTTAGAAGAAAATTAAGTTTCCGGTTCATTTTTCACTTCGTATTGCTAAAGCTAGTTGAAACTGAGAAACATTTTGAAAAAACATAAGAACAATATTATTGTCGTTTGCGGTTTTTCTAGCTCCAAAGAACTTAATGTTCTGCCTCAGTCGGAATTTCTTTTTTTCTTCATCACCTTCTTCTCGTTCTTCTCGTTCTTCTCGTTCTTCTCGTTCTTCTCGTTCTTCTCGTTCTTCTCGTTCTTCTCGTTCTTCTCGTTCTTCTCGTTCTTCTCGTTCTTCTTGTTCTTCTTGTTCTTCTTGTTCTTCTTGTTCTTCTTGTTCTTCTTGTTCTTCTTGTTCTTCTTGTTCTTCTTGTTCTTCTTGTTCTTCTTGTTCTTCTTGTTCTTCTTGTTCTTCTTGTTCTTCTTGTTCTTCTTGTTCTTCTTGTTCTTCTTGTTCTTCTTGTTCTTCTTGTTCTTCTTGTTCTTCTTGTTCTTCTTGTTCTTCTTGTTCTTCTTGTTCTTCTTGTTCTTCTTGTTCTTCTTGTTCTTCTTGTTCTTCTTGTTCTTCTTGTTCTTCTTGTTCTTTTTCTTCTTTTTCTTCTTTTTCTTCATGTTGTTCTTCTATTCTTTTCGTTCTTTCCTTGTTCTCAGTGTTCTTGTGTCCCGTTCTTGTTCTCGCCGTCCTTGAAAAAGAGGCTCAAATTTGTGTTCACACTTGACCGCAATTCTTTGTTAGCCAAACACCACATTGAAACGGGCCACCAATTCAACTTCGAAGACGCCAGGATCATCGATCGTGAACCCCAATGGGGCAAGAGACTTTTCTTGGAAGCGTGGCATTCTATACGTGAATGCAACTCAATTAACGAACATGTTTATTTCCCTTGTGTATATAACAGTTTATGTAAATGATCCACATTATTATAGCCTGTCATAACATCGCTGCTGAGGAAGGTTGTAGCATCAACCGAAACGTCCAAATTAAATTTCTAGTCAGTGACAACATTTCTAGTTTTTCATTTTTCGCTATTACAATAATAGGTACGACGATATATACTTTTCAATATAAAAAAAATCAGCCGACTTTGAGGTGACTTTATATGCAATCAACTAAATGGATAGCAAGAAAGTTGCAACCAGAAATTATCGATTACAACATAGTGGCTTTAGCATGTTTGTCTTAATATAAAACAAAAATAATTTTAATTTAAATAATTTAAATAAAGTTTAAAAATTCAAAACAAAATTGGTTCCTAAACAACTTCAGCATCTACAAGGTACGGTATATCAGTTTTTCGCAGTTGACAAAATATAGACTGATTTCCAAGTTAATTTAAAATAAATAAATACATTATTTCCAAGTCACGGGCTTTAGATATTTTGAATAGAGTGCAGACAATATAACCGTGAAATAGTGTTATTACTAAATAGTAGTGTTATCTCTATTGTTTTTTATTATTTCATCAGTGCTATTTAGTGCTAATTAGTTATTATTATTATTATTATTATTATTATTATTATTATTATTATTATTATTATTATTATTATTATTATTATTATTTATTATTACTGTTTCACGGATATATTGTTTGCACTCTACTGTTTTTCTCAATTAATCAACTAAATAATACATTGATTGATTGTCCTATCTAATGCTTTATATTAGTGTACGATGTACTTTTAGATTATTGTGCCAGCTCTCGCAGATTTTAGAGCGCGCTCAGGCACTCGATCAATTATCGTTAGTTTTTTTTGTGTGTGCACAAGCAGATACTTGCATGCAGCTCACTCATTGGTCCATTCCTACTATCGCATTCATTTGTATCAGTTTCCATTACACCGCCGGTTAGCACTGAATATGCACTAAAGCTCGGCTGTATACACACTGTTCTTTCAATGAAGACTTTTGATTTTTGTTAGTTGGTGTTGGTCTTAATAATGTTTTTTTTCTGCACAAAAAGACAGCGAAGCAGGAAAAGCCGAGAAGGATAGCAACGAAGACACAAGCGAAGATAAAGAGCAAGAAGACAATCAAGGTCAATATATAGCAACGAAACAACGTCAGAAACAATTCATTTACATATAATTCAAGTTTTGTCACTCATAATTGTCAAATAGCAAGCAAACATTAATATAAGTTTATTGCTTTCCTTTACAAAAGAACTTGAAGGCGACAGCGACGATGAGAAAGATCCCAAGAACGAAGAAGGTATATATAATTAAAGTACAAAGTACATACCTAGTCCATAATTAAATTACAATGATATAACGCGACTACAGCAATAAAATAACATTAAAATAAAGTTGAATCAAATAGAAAACATAATCAATGTTGATTTTAATTTCTATTATTTTCTAATTTATTAACAACTAGACGCTTTAATAAGCGTTCACTCGTGCCCTGGTGCGATTGAGCACTGGGATGCATTGTAGCATGAAAGAAGTATACTTTATATGGGCCTCCATTCGATGAGGGACTGAGCTGTGAAGAACGAAGAGACCAGGAACGAACTGAACTGACCGAGACACACGTTTTCATTCTCACCCCAGATAATTTTCTTTGCCACTTTATAAAGGAATTTTTGGAAAAAGGACAATCCTGGCAAGGAAACTCAAGCCATTCAGAATTAGCTCGTTGATTAGATAGGCCGGGAATATTCCGTCCCTCCACTGAATTACGAGATGTGTAACTAAAACCTGTCTAGCAAGAGTTGCTTTAGTGTTTATCATTCTCGTTCACAGTCATACTCGATTGCAGATTGTGCTTAGTCATCATAGCAGTATTCACGACTAAAAACATTTCTCAATGTTTAGATCTGAGATAACGATTATAGTCGGATCAAATCAGTGTTTGGTTAAAGTTGAAGATTTTGTAATCAGGCATGATAAATATTGAAGAATGTTTGATTACTTGTTGGGTGACTCGGTAGAACATACAGAATTTGGAATCGTTCCGCACTCGACAACATAATACCGCCGGGCCAGCTCAGAATTTGTATAAACGACCAACATCGAGAAAACATACTTAGATTTGGAGAACTACATGTAGTCAGCTAGATATCTTTACGTGATTGATTCTGACAACTGACAACTGAACTTGCCCCTGCTTGACCTCCGGTGCCTCCTGATTGGTTTGTGATTTGTAATCTCTCTTGTGGTCAGATTTCATGTCTCCATCTTCCATTTTATAACAACCACTAACAAACAAAAAAAGACGGTCTGCTAATTTAAGACTCCTGCCCCGGCCTTCGGCCTGGCACGAGTAATTATTCGTCGAAGGCGAAGTGATTATCGGAGAATATTCACCATAATCACTGAGCCTGAGGTGAATAATTGTTTTAGTATAAATTTAGACTTGAATATCAGAGAAAAGACGAAATTCAGGATTAAAAAAAACGTTTTATTGGTACTTCTGCGTTGGTGATTTCACTTCCGCTCTCGACCAGTGATTATCGTCTCATAATCACTGGTCGCTCGACCAATCACAGCGCGCGAAACTCTATATTCATGTCTAAAAATTATACCAAGGCTGCGTCTTCACGGGACGTGATGTTACCGGATGAATTTGGGTCCGGTATGAAATTGTATCGGTTAGATCAGTTTACACGATGCCGTCTTTATTTTGAACCCTTTACAGTTCTGTTTACATGGTACCGGTATTATCATGAATATGTCAGTTACTAGTGCACAAGCCTAAACCGAGCAATCGGAACAAAACTTACCCCGGTCAAAAGTGTTTACACGTTTACCGGACGAATTTGGAACCGGTCAGGTACAATGTTGTACCTCCTATTTTGCAGGTATAAAACTAGTCCGGTTAAGCGGTACAAAATTAGTCCGGACAGAGCAGATCCGTGTAAACGCAAGGCCTAACCGGACGAATCTCATGTCGGATCCAAAGTTATCCGGTTCCGTGTAGACACAGCCTAACTGATGTATTTTATTTTATTTTATTTTAAAGATGAAGTGAGTGATATGGCGCAGAATGAGCAAGATGCAGCGGAGAGTGATGCTGGTAGGAACACAGTTATGTAATGTTTACAAAATGAGTGGATCTCTGCTATTCAGGTTGTGATTTCTATTATATTTCCTCATTTAATTTGATAATTAATGTTCAGAATTCGTTGTCATATACCTATCCAATATATAGGATACACAACGGTGCGTTGTAATTGTCTGATCTAGCCAGATTAAAATAAATAAGATGTAATACTAAAATGACATTATAGAGTGCAGATACTATACCTATATGAAACAATCATCCAAAAAATCAACTAAACGCAGTGTGAAAAGGAAACAAAAGATTTCAGTGACGTTCCAGTTGAATGAAGCAATTAGATTCAAACATCACAATACGATACAATCATTGATTTTCCAGCATTTTAAATTTACAATAGATGGATGACTTTTTCGGTCTGTGTATGATAGGCGCACATAGCAGCCGAGCAGCCAGCTTGTTTTTGTTTCTCGGATAATGTGTCTGCATTCTACTTTCGTAGCAAGTTTGTTTTCTTCACAAACAATTAATGTTGAATAAAATGCTATGACATTTCAGATGTTGTCAAACGCCATACAAGATGCATATGGCAGAGATACTTATACAGTTATCGCTGCTACTGGCGTGGAAGACGCATGCGCTGTCACCAACAGTACAGAAAGAGGAGGATTTGCCGCCGCAATTGCAACAAAATTTGCAACACGGGTCGACGTTGCCGTTGTTACAAAAGACACAGTGGTGCATGCTGGAGTAGTTTTAGAAATCGTAGGGTAATGCCGCCTTAGTTTCATGCGTGTTATATGCTTAATTAGATATCGCGCATGTATGTATCGCAAATGCGTCACAGTATCTTACAGCTGCAAAAGGGCCCTGAAGTGCTATCATAGGTGCCATAATTATTCTATTAATAAGTGATAGCATGGCATGAGGGTGATTAGTGATTAAATGTACCCGAAAGCCGAGGGAGGTTTAGTTGAAGTGATCTGACTTATATCACATAGCTTTTTAGCCAATCAGAGCGCGCGTTATTTTATAATTAGTAGAATAAGCCAGTTCAGAGTTTAAGAATAAGGTTTAGTGCGCATGCGATTTTATCCCGATTATATCACCTTCTTTTCTTAGCGTTTGTGGTATTTTTAAATAACAAAAGAAGGTGTTATAATCGGGATAAAATCGCATGCGCACTGAACCTTATTCTTAAACTCTGAACTGGCTTATTGCAATGATCTTTTTTATTGCAGTTATGCACTCTAATTCAGCATTGTGTGTTCCTTTATTCTTAGTAACTTTAGACTTTCTTGGTGTGTAAAACCGCTCTTTCTAGAATAGGAAGTTTACAATAAAGCATTTGAAAAACCAAAACTGTTGATGATATCTAAATGTCTGTGGATCAGTAATAAAATATGTAATGACTTGTTCACACTTCGAAGTACGCAAGCGCGCAACTGTCAACACGCTCGATGATGTATGTACATCTGCTATTACTATGCGTTTTATCGCTTGTTTTAGTTTTAGTCACCTCTGTGCGCGCCTTATCATCACAGAGTAAAGTGATGTAATTTGTGCGTCGACGGTGCATATTTTCAGCTCAGCCAACTTCGTGGTTGTAATTTAGTTCGTGGGAGCAGGCCCAGTAAAATAGCTCCGTTACTGAATATAAAACCATAAAACCAAGGGTATATGGAAAAGGAGGAGGGCATATAAGAACGTACGAACTTATCAAGGATTTGATATTGTAAATAGTTACTTCAAATGATTCTTGTGTACATAAACCATTTTAATAAATCCCACAATGCATGATTTTCTGCGCTTGACGTCAAATTTATTCTTTTGAATTCCATTCATTTTCCTTCATTGTTTTCTGTCTCCATGTTTCAACGTCAAAAAAACCTAATTTTCGTCTGTAAGCTCCTGACCCAGGCCTTTGTTAAAACATGCTTGAGATGGTTGAATTCAGTCCCGTAGATTCATTCCTTGGCCAACAAATTCTCAATGAAAATTATTATAGCGTTTATTTATTTTATTAAGCAACTCAACGAGATTACATGTATACAGTCATTCTCAAAAAGGTTGTCCAGATGAAAAAGTCACGTGATTCATTATGTTTTCAATTTCTGCACGCGGAACTGCGAGTTGATACCAGCGCCATTACATTCAGTTCTCACAATGCCGTGTACTTTTGCATCTCAAATTGAAATTCCAAAACTTAGAACAACCGGATGATTAACTAAACTTTAATTAATCAAAGACGTCCAATAATACTCATCACCACGCTTCCATGTTCTAAACGAGCGGGAACCTGGGTTCAGATTTCGACCGCAAAGCATCTATGAATGTTGGAAAGGAACGGACTCCCTCATTTTCCAAATAAAAGACGAAGAATAAGAACGATTGGTTGTACGATTAGCGTTAGATAACAATGATGATGCCTTGAGGTGGGATCATCAGATCAGTCCTAGTGCACTGAGACTGCAACTCATATAGACTATACCTTCGCTAATTCTACATCAAGCCCCGCTCTAGCCATCGGGTGGATAAATCCTTATCCAGTAGAAATTCATTGGATAGCAGATGACAACTTAACCACTGCAAGGATATAACTATCCAATACGCAATGTGCCCTCCCTTTGAACACCCGGGGCGTGGTAGGAAAACAATGAAATGGTTTAATATATATATTTTTACCACAACTAGTCAGTTTCCCGCTCTCTGATTGGCTTAGAGCCGTGGCTAGCGCGCGCTTGAATCAGTTTTTCTTTCAACATTTCTCGGCGTTTTCGGATGTTTTCTCCGTTTCTCCGTCTGTTGTGGTAAAAAACAAATTTACGATAGTTTCTTGTGGTATGTCCTCTTATTTACCACGGTTGGCGCCATCTCATCGTCAAAATTGTTAAGTGGATCCACTCGGCTACGCCTCGTGAATCCACAACATGAGAAAAATTTCCCACGGGAGAGTGGAGATTTGCATGTATTACTCTCCAAGATTCCAGAGATTCAGGTCCCGTTTAAACGGTACCGGGCGAATTTTTAACTGTTCAAAAAATTGACCAGTGCACACCGTTTTACTTTACACGGAACCCTCTCTTTCTAAAATTTTGCATAATAATAATAATAATAATAATAATAATAATAATAATAATAATAATAATAATAATAATAATAATAATAATAATAATAATAATAATAATAATAATAATAATAATAATAATAATTTAATTCTTGAAAAAGCGCATTCCATATATATCTCAATGCTCTTTACAAGTAAGTAAGAAATTGTTGTATAGAATTGTTGTCCGGATAGCACGAACGGAACGCCTAAACGTACAACTTTTTGAACGGTTAAAAATGTGACCGCTACCGTGTAAACGGGGCCTCACAGATACAGCTATATTTCAAGAAAGGTTCTCTCGTGTTTCGTGCGTATTAATAACAATATAATATAATAATAATAACATTTATTTATATGGCGCAAATTCAACATGACGTTTTCAAATGCGCACATTGCACATTGCGTATTGCACTACTTTGCGTATTGCATTGTGTATTCGATGATTGAAATGCGTCGTCTTAGGTGTATAAAACAGTCATGCCGCCACCATATATATATAGTGATTGGCTTCGATGGAAAGTTATTTGGTTTGTCGACATGTTGAGCTCAGTGAGTAGAAAAATGATTCTCAGTATAATCATATGCAATGTGCAATGCGCACGAAGCACAAGACAATGTTTTTTGAAATAGCTGTATACAATGTGCAATGTGCAATACGCACGAAGCACAAGACAATGTTTTTTGAAATAGCTGTATACAATGTGCAATGTGCAATACACACGAAGCACAAGACAAACTTTTTGAAATAGCTGTATACAATGTGCAATGTGCAATGCGCACGAAGCACAGGACAATGTTTTTTGAAATAGCTGTATACAATGTGCAATGTGCAGGGCACGAAGCACAAGACAATGTTTTTTGAAATAGCTGTATACAATGTGCAATGTGCAATACGCACGAAGCACAAGACAATGTTTTTTGAAATAGCTGTATACAATGTGCAATGTGCAATACGCACGAAGCACAAGACAATGTTTTTTGAAATAGCTGTATACAATGTTTTATGTCCAATACGCACGAAGCACAAGACAATGTTTTTTTCTTTTAGCTGTATACAATGCTGCAATGTGCGAATGAACACGAAGCACAAGATCAATGGGATTTGAAATAAACTGTATACAATGTGCAATGTGCAATACGCACGAAGCACAAGATTTCAAACAGTTTTTTGAAATAGCTGTATACAATGTGCAATGTTCAATGCGCACGAAGCACAAGTCAATGTTTTTTGAAATAGCAGTATACAATGTGCAATGTGCAATACGCACGAAGCACAAGACAATGTTTTTTGAAATAGCTGTATATAAAAGGACATGCAATGATTAACTATTCGATGTTGTTGTTGCAATAGGGATAAAGTCGTCAGAATATTTCCAGCCAACTGAACTACAGGTGAAACTTATCATCAGCCTCCAAGATAGACAGCCTTTGAAGGTATAAACAACGTGCAGATTTTATAACCAGGCATTTATGTTTAATTGTACTGTGTAGGGTTGTTGTCTAGATTGAGGGACGTGTTGGTTAGGTACCTTAGCTCACAGGCTTACCAAGCTCGAGGTGGGGTTCCTGTGTTGGTTGGTTGGGGTTCCTGTGGTGAGTTCTGTTCGCCAAACCATGTGAATGTGCCGTTTTTAGGTTGAAATGTTAAAGGGTTTTCAGGAGGTTTTACTTTCCAATAAAGTGTCAAAACAAACTTTATTCTTCTTTCTTTTCAGCCTGAATATATCGCTTGAATAACGAATGAACTGAGCAGAAGATCCCATGGGATTGGCAAACAAACTTTGAGACGTTGAGAAAGATCGACAATCAGGTTGAAAAATAGCATTTCAAACAGATTTCTTCACTGTCACTACTGATATCATGTAAGATTCTTCAAATAAATAAAGTCAGATTTTTTTGTCAGTCAGTACAACCACGTGATCGTAATCCTGCAAAGGGCCTATTACCCCGTCGACAATTCAATCTTTGGGACAAAACTATGGAGATATAATTATTCTATGATGACAACTCCAGAGAGCACAACGAAGGACTTGCGGCTTGCGTTCTGGATAGTTTGTATACGGTTTGGTATCTACCATCTACTCGGTCATACAACCGCTGACCACACTATTAATGGACTTGATGGGTACCTTGAATTATACCGTGAGATATTATCTTGATACATACACCAATGCAGTATCCACATGGATGTTACCGTGTTGTACTTACTGTGTGGGATACTGGCTTGGAAAAGCTAAGGTAATTGTTCTATGGATGTGGTGTAGCGTGGTTTGAAAAGTTTGATCGGAACACACAATATTCGCGGTCGTTCTAGGGAGACAGTCATATTGTAATGAATGGGGAGTTTGCAGGTCTTGCGTGATATTTTAAATTTTAATCCAACAAAAACAAAAATATAATATTTGAAAAGAGCACACCAACAGCTTGCCCACGTACGTTTCTTAAGAAAAAAGCCAATTCGGATGCTCATAACTTTCGCCCCATTCATCGAAATTACTTCAAAATTTCAATTTTTGCTAACTTTGGTGTGCTCTTTTCAAATATTATATTTATGTTTTTGTTGGATTAAAATTTAAAATGTCACGCAAGAACTGCAAACTCCCCATTGTCCATCATGTAAAGCTTTTCTCATTTATTTATTTTTACTAATTTTTCAGGTTGAATCACCGATGCTAATTCTACCTCCACATCACCGCATATCCATAGCTTATCTGTAAATAACACCTTTATTTAGCAATATAAAAAAATATCGAATATTTGAATCGTTAAGTAAAATTTAAAACCTCAGTTGATCAGTTATATTGGTGAATGGGGGGAGGGGGTTGGGGGCGAACACAACCATAAAAGAAACTGTGTTCTTTGCAGTGCTATTTGCAGGAAACCTGTATCATGTGTTTGACCCACAGAGGGCTGGGCTGTATGTATGTCGTCTGGGACAAAAACTCTGTTTCAGTTTGGCTAAAACTCTGTCGATAAATTTAAACCGATTTCAGTGCGACCCCGTTATTTACATCTTCACAAAATTTGCTGGAATGCGACAGAATATCAAAGGTTTCCTCCAATTAAAATTGCCAGTCCCTGAAATCGACAAAAATAAATAAACAATATTTCGAAAGACAAAAATTGGTAGCAAAAAAATATACTGACAAACATCTTGAGCGGCCTGACAAACATATATTTTAGTACCATTTGTAAATCTCTCCATAACAAGAAGGCTAGTCTGGCTAGTCGAAATATACCGCTGAGTTACCAAAAAAATATACGTTGTATTGGTCTTTGCTGAGTCCTTGGACTACTTGCTTCATTTGACAAACATATAGTGTCACTCAGTATGGCCCGATCGATCGGCCAGAAATAAACATGCATGGTGGGGATTTGTTCTCGATATTTCTTTGTACCTCCATTCATGGATCAATGCTCTATTCTTTCTTCTTCGGTTTGAGATCAGTAAATATATTGCGGATATGCGGGGATCCCTCGGGATAGCTGCGGGATTCAAGTACACTAGCTATATATAGTGGACACCCCACCGGCTTTCGCTCAGTGATGTCATAACTGAATACCCGACTGAATATCTTTCCCGGTGCTCGAGTACCCAAGGAGTAAGTACTGCAGATCAAGTCTAGACATAGCAAATTTTTCCCCTTCTCCTCCCCAATCCCCTCTCACGCAGGCTACTTTTTTCCATTCTCGTACCCAGAGCCCACTCCTCATTTGGTTCGTCGCTGGTTCTGGGAAACACTGTTGCTCGGTCGTCAAATTTTGACGACCAAGTCATCAGAGCGCATGCTCATACTAAAGACCGCTGAGAGCGGGTACTGTGGAAGAGTCTACTGGCAACGTAGTGTTCACGTTGGTTTGAATATTCAAACAATGTAACAAGTACACAAGTTTGTACATTTATCTTCGTGTAGCCGTTTAAAAGCCCTTCGACGTTCATCACCCGTTCTTCTCTGGCTCTGTTGCGATAAAGGCTGGACGATAAATACATGTTCTAATATAATCTTGCATGCGAACCTTCCGTGTCTTCCGCTTTGTTATTGTTTCTCTTGAATTATAAAAATATTCCTTTGAATACTCAAAGCGCCGTACGATCGATTGTGTCTGTAGCCGTTAGTATTGTATTGTTAGATCTCCCTTTACGAATTTATGTCTACACAGTCAATGAGTCACTCATTTCCATTGATTTCATTGATTATTCAAAAAAGGTATATAGTTTTTGAAAATAATATTGTATGAAATTACTACAACCGTCGCTGTCATTCGCTTCGTTCACTTTGCAAGTTTGAATCTTTGTTTATCTCATGGACCAATCAAATACGATCATTCATTGTTGATTTCAACAGCCAATGAAATTCGCTAAATTCGCGACCGACCGGGGGATTCCCTAGATTAGTAACAAGCCCAGACTAATTGCGTCAGTTCCAAGAAAAAAATATTAGTGTTACTACGTTTACCTAATTAAAACGACGTACTTGGCCATCAGCCTCTGGATTTCATTTGAAACTCTTCAGACGACCAAGGAAACTGGTGTAAAGTCGACAAGCGATTCAGCAGTGAGTATATCTATCAGACATGCAGTGTTTGTGGTCTATTACTGATCGTTGTAACTGGTTCACGGTATATCTGGTTGTCTTCTCCAAGAATTTCTATCTTCTAATATTCTAACTTGCGCGAGAATAATCGTCTTTTTTCATTACAAAGTATATCATCTATACTGAGTTAACGTTTCTGAATTGAAAATGCAAATGGCAAAATGGTACATGGTACTGAAAACATATATAGACCAATTTATCAGTGCCAAATTACTCTTTGATGTATTGACCTTTAAGATATATCACAACAACAAAATACCTTCAATCGATCGATGCCATTATAGTCAGAATATGATTGCTTATGATATCATTTACATATTAATATACATTGATTTGATTTCGGTTTTACGGGATTTCAAGTATAATAGCTAGAGACAAGCCATTTGTTCAGTGCCGAAATGATATGTTGTTGCGGAAGTATTACACTCGTTCTCAGTAATATAACATGCGCCGAAAGGTACATTTGTCTCGACGACAAAGTTGACTTTTGGTGGACGTCAATCAAACAGTTTTCACGACAATAGACAAATTCGGCTAACGCAATGTTTACAAAAACCTTTGGGAATAAGAGCCTTTTGTTCCAAACATTTCCATTTCATTATCATGTCAATGCTCTACTGAAATCGAAATACAATAGAGAAAGAATCGTATTCCCAAAAGGTTTGTAATGGTCAAAGAATGTAAACAGTGCGTTAGCCGATTTGGTCTATCACAGCACATTTTCCTGGAGTAGTCAGTAATTCAAGCGGGAGTTTCAAGCCTTTTTCGAATTCATTTCGATGGAGAGTTATAACGATTACAGGTAAAGAAAATGCCATTTTCTAAATGTGAACTGCTTCTGTGTATCTGTCTACATGCAGCTTTGATTGTTCCTCAGTCATTTAGCAACCGAAATTCGACTCATTCGCCGGGTGATTGAGGACAATCCGGAACTTTATTTTACGTCAAATGGAATATGCACGTGGAAATGTGCTGTGAGTCATGGAAACTGTTTGATTGACGTCCACCAAAAGTCAACTTTGTCGCCCAGACAAATGTACCTTTCGGCGCGTGTTACTGAGAACGAGTGTAAAGAGTGAAAGTGAAAGTAATGCAGAGTCTGCTCTGAATTTAATACCAACCGTGAATAGCCCACTGAACAAATCATTGTAAATATGTTCGATTACATGTTTATTTGATCTATCTGCTACTAGTTCCCCAGAATTAGAGCAGTACATACGTACTACTTCCGTGATTTTCACATTTTATTTATCGAGTAAATAAACCGAAAGACTGAAAGACAAGGTCTGCTCTATGAGCCTGATAGATGAGGTCAGTCGGTAGGCAAGAAAGGAGGGGAAAAGAGGGGAAAGGAGGGGAAAGCAGGGGAAAGGTGAGGGAAGAGAGAAAGGGGAACGCAGGCTAGTGACGAAATTTCGCATTATATCTACTTTGTTGTCAAAAATATCGACAAAATTAAACTGAATACACCTGAAATTTATTTAACCTGGAAATGAAATGAAATAAAATCAGACAAATTAAGAGAATTCTTTTCCCGACATTATTTTCCGAATTCATGAAAAATCACATTTTGCGATGTCACATCTCCATCCAGTTTAAATGCCTATGAAATATAAATTTATGTCGTAAGTCACACTTGGGTTCCTTAATAAGCGGGATAATGTTGACTTCCGATGGTCACGTGACATTAAGGCGAGAAAAACAGATGAATTAAATTTGCAAATGGGCTAATGGGTGTCTTTTATTTCAAAGTTCTTTTGATGTGAAATTGTTAAGTTTGATGAGCTTAATAACAATCTGTCCGGTATGGTTGACATTAATTTCATGTTAATGAGAAAAATGACGATATTGAAATACATGACATGGTCACGTGACCCATTTTGTATCTCGATCATCAGCAAGAAAGGGAGAACACCCATTCCAAACAGAATCTTGTCAAACACCTTCAACGTACGTGACATATTCACATCAAAACATTGTTGTAATAAATGATAACCATCAGGCCATTTTCAAAAGATCTAGAGTACTCAGAAGTAACTTTACTGACGTTTCAAGGCTTAGCCCTTAGCCTTAGCCCTTAGCCCTTAGCCCTTAGCCCTTAGCCTTAGCCCTTAGCCCTTAGCCCTTAGCCCTTAGCCCTTAGCCCTTAGCCCTTAGCCCTTAGCCCTTAGCCCTTAGCCCTTAGCCCTTAGCCCTAGCCCTTAGCCCTTAGCCCTTAGCCCTTAGCCCTTAGCCCTTAGCCCTTAGCCCTTAGCCCTTAGCCCTTAGCCCTTAGCCCTTAGCCCTTAGCCCTTAGCCCTTAGCCCTTAGCCCTTAGCCCTTAGCCCTTAGCCCTTAGCCCTTAGCCCTTAGCCTTAGCTCGAAACGTCAGCAATAGATTTCCTTTAACCTTTGAATTTATCATTATGTACACCGACATATATATCCCATACTAGTTAGTGTACTCTGTTAAGGGACCACTTAGTCGGCGCGTAAGCAGGCACGACAGTAAGGACCGGGAGGGGGGGGGGGGGGGGGGGGGGGGGGGGGGGGGGGTACTTGACCCATATTTGTAGGGGTGCCGCTGAGGGTTTCAAACCCTGACCCTGTTTAGGACAACAATTTATAAAATACCTACCCTGTCTAGGACAACACCCTATATTTTAGGACCCTGTTTAGGACAAAGGGCAAAATATAATACACACTCTCTTCTTTTACACAATTTTAACGCGTTTTATGTTGACTGATAACCTGCTAAAGATTGGCAAGCGTCTCGGATCTCGGATGGCTAAATTCCATATAAAACCATATTTAACGACGACAATCGTGCAATACCATACCCTGTTTAGGACAGACTCACATAAAATATATACCCTGTTCAGGACAGAGAGGCCAAAAACCAGCGGCACGTCCCCGTATAGCCCATATATGGGAGTAGCCTCCCCGGGAGTAAGGATCGGTTCTTCTGGTTTATTACAAGTTGCCCATAAACTACAATGTTAGTCACTCTGACGCTGCTTCTAGATCAACTACACTCTCCCTAATGAGTGAATTCCTTTTATAATGCTTAGCCAGACATGCCACAACGGGACGAGTGTTTTGGTTAACTCAATCAGGTTGGACGACGCCTTTTCCAACGTGATTGGTTGAATGATAAAACATGCCAATCTTACAAAATAGTGGCCAACACAAAGATATCGGCTAACGCATTACTCGAGGAATGCCAAGGCTAAAGTATCACGTGACATATCCCTTTTTGACATTTTTGGGAATGATACTTAGTTTTAAATATTACAAGTATTCAATAACTTTCCTAGGAGAAACGTGAACGTAAAAGTCGGCCTGAACTTGACGTATATATTACACTATCTTTGAACGTTCATCACTGAATCTGGAAGTGCAACCTAAGCAAAATGTAGACATCCATCTTCGTATACGTTACCACTTAGCTGTTAAGCTAAACAGACTGACACAAGGTCACTGGGCTATGATTCGGGTATTCCCCTGTTTCCTAAATTAGCTGATCAAGACGTAATTTCGTGAAAATGTAATAAATAATAAATCTGCTGAAAAGCGTGGCATAACAACTCGCTAGTTTCCATTTCTATCCTGCAAAGCTACGAGCTTACTTTCATGGCATGATAGATCGTGGTATCACCCCTCATGCCTTGCCTTGTTCTTGTTGTTACAGACGTCTTTCGTCATGGCTTCGTCGCTAAGTGATGATGCCGCCATTCCATGGCCAGAAAAACTAACTGCAAAACAGCAACAACGCACGGACCAAGAAGACATACAGCTAACATTTGGACTTGTCTCCATTGGCCCCGCAACGTTGAACTTCAGCAACAAAACTCAAACAATGGATAACTATGAAATAGAGTGGCCACCATACAATGAATTACTGACTGCACATCCTCTGCGATCAGGCTTCTTTGTCGATGTAGAGGAGCTTGATAAAAATGCTACATTGAAGATTGGAATCTTCGTCCCACTCGACCACGTGTACGTACCATAACTTCTCCTTCATTGGAACCCCGAGATGCTGCAATCATCGTGGAGAGGGGTGCTTAATGGGGAGGGGGGCTTATTAGAGACCGGGTGGTTTATTTTATTCCAAGCATATCGGGGGGTGGGGGACTCAATGGAGAGGGTGACTTTTTAGAAATGGGGTGGAGGGGAGGAGGGTTTAATGGAGAGGTTGACTTATTGACCGGGTGCCTTATTTTATGCCAAGCATCGGGGGGTCGGGGGCATAATGGAGAGGGTGACTTATTAGAGAGGAGAGCTGGCATCTACAAATGGGTTTCATTGTATAGAGGACTAAGGCCGGGGTGGCATAATTTAGTGATAGAAATTAAAGTACGGCATGTTCCGATCGAAACGACACACCAACATAACTCGCACATTATTTACCTATTTCCATTCTCCTCCCTGGGATCAACTAATTTGTGGTTCAGATTCCCTATATAGAAATACAAGACACGTGATAACGCCTACTGAGCAAATATAGCGGTCAATGGATGGTCAGATATTGATATAGTTTTCCACAAACATTATTCAATTTGTAGAGTCTGCCCTATGATTTGGAATCATGATGTTAATCCCAAACTGCTACGCGGGATGATTTGGTAAGTATGGATGAGTACTCTTGCTTATTAAATTTCATGTTTTATTTATTAGAAAGCACTTTTTCATGTATGCAGTTCCAGAGGAGCGTCCAGTTTCCGAATTAATAACACACCTACAAAAAATACTCGTTTCTGATTGGCTGATTGACTGTGGATTTTTTCTTAATAGCGTGCAATTAATTAATTGCACGGTATTAAGAAAATTGCACATGTGCTATTTTATTATTTGTGGTTGTGATTGCGTTACGCGCGATTTGCTACTATAAAGAAACTCATATTTTTTGTAGGTGTGTTATTAATAGGAAATACCACTTAGTTCTCGAAGAACAAGACGCTCAATGAGCGTACACTCGGACATTTATGACAATGACAATGACAGTTGCGTGACTAGGGAGACTATGTGTCGGTGAGGATAGATAAAGATCTCCGAATCGTCTGTCTTCAGTATACCGTATACGTACGTATACTTCGAACGTCCAGTTGAGGTTGCATATTCATGCATATGGTCAGATGGTTCTGATAAAGTTTTTCGTTTGTTGTAATGAAGGCGCGTTTGTTTTTGTTATAAATGAAACGACATCTTTCAGAGTGAGCCCACACGAATCGGCGTATGCTTTTGTATGTGAAACAAGACGCTCAATGAGCGTTCACTCGGGCATTGTGAAAAGGAAAATGTCAGTTGTTCGAGGAAGTACTTGAAAATGAATGCCAGTTGGTTGAAGAACAAGGACAATGTCAGCTGCGCGAGGAGAGACCTGACAATGACTGACAGTTGCGTGACGAGGGAGACTATGTATATACATGTATGTGTCGAGTTCATTTGATTTGCCTTTGAGTTCATTTGATTACCTTTTGACTTTGAGTTCAATTGATTTGATTTTGATGAGTTTGTGTAAAGGCCCCCTCTCTAGCTTCAGATCCCGAAACGTCGAGTTTGGAATCGAGTTCGGGTTCGAGTTACGGTTCGAACGTCGAATAAAACAAGGACATCTTCTTCAATACAATATAATTTCTCTGACGTCATGACAATCAGTGACAGTTGAGTGACGAGGGAGACTATTAGTCCGGTGAGTACGAACATGATACGTCTTGAGGTTGCATAGGTCAGATGGTTCCGATAACGGCCTCGCGTTTGTTTAAAAAAAAATATATTTTAAGCGAGCTTCTAGTCCTTTTACCACTTCTAGTCATTGAACGATGAACTAGAATCCTGACCTTTTAATAGCTTGAAGATCTACAGCTGCTTTCAAAACTAAGATTCATAATCTACTTGAGTCCTGTGTCTCCTTTATCTTTTCAAATCTGCGGAGTAATCTTGAAACTCCGGATACGATTAAATACGTCGCATACTTTCGTCATTCTTTAACCGACTAAAAAAACTACGACTACTACTACTACCGAAAAACGCATTTTCTAACTCGGGCTTCCTTCGGAAGGGCCCGAGTAATGAGCGTGTTTAAAGCCCGTGTTTTATCGGCCATAAAGATCCGAGCCGCCGGCTTCAGATATATTTTAATCAAGCTTGTTGACGTTGTTGCGGTACATGATGCACTCCATTATGAAACATGAAACCAGGAGGGAGGGGGTGACTCCATTGTTCTCGAATTAGCATTTTTGACCGACTGATAGTTACCAGTGTGACGTCACGGCTCGTTCGTGCGAATTTCAATATGGCAGCCAATCTGACCTTCTTTATGCCGACTATACAACGCTCAATATTCTGTTCAGATCTACATGTACAGTCTATATGAATATTTTTTAGTATCTAGAGGTATTAATGTGTAAGAATATCTCTACCGAGATAAAAGTAATGCAAGGATTAAGTGTTTTTTTTCGGAGTATTAGTCTTGATGGTCATCAAATGGAGAGCGAAATCTTTCGACCGGGTAAAGGTCTCGGCTTTCTAGAGAAGCTAAATTACGTAATGGTTACTTCAAAAAAGGAGGTTCTGCTTAGAAGGTAATAACCACGGACTGTGTGGAATATGGTGGATGTACATGCTCTGAATCTTTGTATCTTTGCCTCCAAAGTTGTTGTGTACAAAATAAGGACACGATGATTGGAGACCGTCATATATATCCTTGGATTTCGTGGTGAAACTGTGTTCTCTTCATTTGCTAATTACTTTTACATTAGTTATTTATGTATATCACTCATGAAGTCGAATGTGCCTTGGTTTCAATACCAATTTAGTGAATTTGGTTAGTTTTATGACTGAGTTTCTGACAGTAAATATAAAGATATTTTAGCTTATGTTTAAGATATTAATTTATTAACACAATGATAATATAAAGAGAGATTTGGATTATATCAAAACGAGAATAAGAATAAATATTGTAATCAGTGTACTCGAATAAAGGTGTGTGTTTTTTAGGAGCTGCGGAGGGTGCTCAGGTCTTGATCTGGGTTTAGATAGGGGGTGTATCACTGGGGTCTGTAAACCCTGACCCTATCAACATGGCCCATACCCATATAGCAAATATATGGGAGTACACCTCCCCAGTGTTTTATTCAGGGTTTGCCCCCCCCCCCCCCCCCCCTCAATTTCAGAATCACTAATAAATATCACGCTTTGTTTATAGAATGTATCTACCAGTATTTTCAGTTGTTTATTCTGAAAATGAGAACTGTCTTACAACAAGACTAAGCTCAATATTTCAGAATCAGTCAAGCTTGATTTTAGAATTGATACAATTAATATACAATGATCTCATTCTCACTGTTGTTCAATGCAGAAAATGGTAACTGCATGCATGTTCTTAGTAATTAAATAATACAACATATGCTATAAGAGCAAGACTATTAACCAGTTGAACTGAAAACCTTGAAATTTCAGGGAATTTTTGATAACTATATGCTTTGAAATCAACTGAAAATTGTTAGTAATTCCTATGGGAATACCCAATAATTCCCAGACTGACAAAGAAAACTTCTATACCATTTAATTCAAATCTTAAATACTGAATATTATAGACCATGTTATAATAACATAATACATATAAAATATAATTAATAGAGTGATGGCACTTAACCCGTGAAACAGATATTAGCCAAGTAGATATTACTAGACACTTATAATTCCATTGTTTTCTTTTGATTTGACTATATTAATCACTATAACTATTAGATTTTGTTTCACGGGTTAGAGTGATTCCAATAAATCTGGCCACCACTAATTAGCTGTCAGTGTTTATTAGATGCAAATTAAGAAACAAAAGAAAGCAAAAGAGTGATCGAGTGTCTAATAGTGTGTATTGGTGTAGTTAGTAATTGCCCAGGTGTATTGGAATCACACTCTAAGTGCCACAACTCTAATATTAAATAATAATATCAATTAGTAATAAGCTAATAAATATACTAATTAATAAATCATAGAAATTAGCTTAATAAGCTACTTGGCTGGGCAGTTTGTTCCACTCCTGTTACAAGGTTCTTGGAAAGAATGAGTATTAAAAAAAGCATGTATATTGTTATGATTGTGTCTTCGGATTTTGGGCTTCCTGTGGTGTACATGTGCTCAAAGATTAAGAAACGCAAGAAATTCGGTTACACATGAACCTAAGCGCAGCAGGTTATAGTTTTCTCTAGCTTTCTATAGATATTTCGTATTTCTAAAGTAATATTTGTCTCAAATTTTAAGCTTTGAAAAATTTCGATTTTGCGAACGAGGTAAATTACAGTGCATCGTGTCCTTATTTTGTACACAACAACTTTGGAGGCAAAGATACAAAGATCCAGAGCATGTACACCCACCATATTCAACACAGTCGATGATTATTACCTTCTAAGCAGAACCTCCTTTTTTGAAGTCACCATTACTTAATTTAGCTTCTCTAGAAAGCCGAGACCTTCACCCGGTCGAAAGATTTCGCTCTCCATTTTGATGACCACCAAGACTAAAACTCCGAAAAAAACACTTAATCCTTGCATTACTTTTATCTCGGTAGAGATATTCTTATACATTAATACCTCTAGATACTAAAAATATATACATGTAGACTGCACATGTAGATCTGAACAGAATGTTGAGCGTTTTGTAGTCGGTATCAAGAAGACCAGATTGGCCGCCATACTGCAGCTAGCTGTGACGTCACACTGGTTACTATGAGTCGGCCACTTTTGAACAATAGAGTCACCTCCTCCCTCCTGCATGAAACCCAGACTATCTCATTGAAATACAACACTATTCAGTTTAGCAGCACTTAAAACAATTATATTCAAGATTGATGAGTTCGTGGACCGGACCTTTCAAAAACACTCGATATCTCAACTGCTTCTTTCTCGACACAGCACTTCTAGTCGATCGGTAGTCGTGCATGGAACGCGATGAGTTTTAACGATGACCCAAGAGCGAACTATTTGACCCGTTTGAGCATAGAATTACTTCATTACGTGTTCGGATATCATCGCCCCAGTTTTCAGCCAATCGAAAACCTGAAACAGACATTCCTGACCGATACGATCACATACTTCGCATTCTGTGTACTACGAAGAATAAAAAAGAATGCCCATTTTATAACTCGGACTTCCTCCGGAAGTGTCCGAGTAATTAATGAAAAATACCACTTGTATTTGGCTGTCGTTAAAACGCGGGCTGCGGACTGCGGGCTGCGGACTGCGGGCTGCGGACTGCGGGCTGCGGACTGTAGAATTGGTAGAACTAAGAAACTGAAACGAAATAAAAAATAAATAAATGGAAAAATAAAAGTTCATTCAAATTAAACCGGCACCGGGTATGATAGCTCTTAAATTCAGCAAGAGAATATGAAATCCAGTCATTACCTGACAAAGTAAATCACTCATCACTACACAGACCCTGAAATTTTATATACGCCGTAGCACATAGACATAAGCGGGTTCCCGTCGAGCGGTTACTGATCTTCGAAGCACCCTGGATGTATTCGAATTTCGACAGCAAATGAAATCCGACTAACTAAAACAGCCAAATAATAACGGAGAGCTTGGACTGAATGAAATCCCTACTTCTGAATGGACTTTACGATGAGCCTGCAGCGTGAAAAAGTATACTGAAGATAGTCACGTAAATAACAGTGAAAATGACGTATGTATATCAATCATATCAAGCCGGTTGCGGCGGAGTATTAGTATAAACGAGTGATTTACTTTGTCAACTAATGACTGAATTTCATCAGTATTCTCTTGCTGAATTTAAGAGTTGTCATACCCGGTGCCGGTTTGTGCATGTTGTTTGACCTTTTGACCTTCCGCAGCCCGCAGTCCGCAGCCCGCAGTCCGCAGCCTGCGTTTTAACGACAGCCCAGTAGTATTTGATCAAATACGCGTGGTATTTTTCATTAATTCTTCTCGAACTGTGGTATTTCCTATACATATACTCCTTTAATTGCACGTACACTGAAAAAAACCCGCGTGCTTTTCAAACCATGAAAATTCATTGTCAGAATGTCCAGAACTGCTTGGAAATGGAAACCTACCAATGACTTTCCAATGGATTTCCAATGACTTTCCAATGGATTTCCAATGAATGTCCAATAGAATTTTCAATTAATTGCCAAAAGATATTTTTTATATTGTAATAGCATCGAGACTCCCGTTAGGTGCGGTTTAAGAAATATATATTATTATTATTAAGGGAGCGTACGTACCGGTTTGTTCCAGTGGTGCCAGTTTCATAGAATGCTTAAAAACCGAACTGAATAAACTAAATCTAATAAAAGGAATAAAATAGTATTTAATCTTAAGGTACTGGAACTTGAAAGACATTCGCAGACGGGCTATCTCCAGGATGGCTTCCCCCAGTACCCTGCGACTCAATTATGGCAATCCAAGTGAAGTCCACACGGGATCGTGTATTGGCGTTTACAAAGACTCTGACGGATCTCTTCACTTTGTGATCAATAACAAAGACCAAGGAGTCGCTGTTGAAAAAATTCCGCGGAATTTCTTTTACGGTTGGATAAGAGTTGGATGCATTGGTAATATTAAGGTTACCTATCGTATGGACCTCTCATTAGGTATAGTTATATCCAGTATATATACAGTCATTCTCAAAAAGGTTGTCCAGATGAAAAGACTACAATACTACAATAAAGTCACGTGATTCATGTTTTCAATTTCTGCATGCGGAACTGCGAGTTGATACAAGCGCCATTACATTCAGTTCTCGCAACGCCGTGTACTTTTGCATCTCAAATTGAAATTCCACGCGAGGCCTAGAAATTGAGTACATAATGAATCACGTGACTTTATTGTAGTACTGTAGTCTTTTCATCTGGACAACTTTTTTGAGAATGACTGTATATCTATATTATATATACAGTGTAACCCCTATTAAGCGGCCACCCTCGGGGAAACGGTAAGTGGCCGCTTAATAGGGGTTCGTTAGAAATTAGCATAAGGCGTGGTAGAAACGTCACTTATTACTCGGGCCCAGGCCTAAGGCCGGGCCGAGTCTATAATTACAGTTGGTATTTTTATTTATTTTTGTTCATCGGAGTCATGAATCTGCAATCGAGTGGGACTGGGAACGAGACCACGAGACTTATCAACACGCATCTCAACACGACGACCTCTTTCTTCGCAAACCCACAAGAAAGATTACAAAGCACAAACCAATCAGGGGAAGCACCTGAGGTCAAGGGGCAAAAATCTAAATATATTCTCGTCTATATTTAGATTGAAACAAGACGCTCTAGTAGCGTGAAGTCGGGCTATTAACGTTTTTACTGATATACTGTAAAGTTCCGAAAGTTAGCCTCCTCCGCAGGCTAGTCTATAGCTCGGAATACTGAATATTGGTCCACAGGCCGGCCATACCCAACGTTATGACAATGACAATGACAGTTGCGTGACGAGGGAGACTGTTTGTCGGTGAGTCATAGATAAACATCTCCAATCAGACGTATTCGGTACGTCTTGAGGTTGCATCAGGTCAGATGGTTCTGATAACTTCCATCGTTTGTTTTTGTTTAAGATATTTAAGCTTACAAAGACTTCAATAACACTATACACGTACTGAAGTAATTCTATGCTCAAACGGGTCAAATAGTTCGCTCTTGTTTATGTTGGTGCCCATGCGTCTCTCATTATGAACTTCATTTCAGAACGCAATTGTACCAGGGCACGAGTGGACGCTCAATGAGCGTCTTGTTTGAATATAAACACGCTTTGAGGCTTGTGACAACTGTTGCACATGTATATAATACAGTTTGTTATACACAAATTTAAAGTTTCACTGATAATTAATCGAGGCCCAATCCTCTCGAGAAAATTATGTGGTTTAATAAGAACCACAAAGTTCAGCTAGTACAGTATGTCGATATTTACATAAAAAAGCAGAACTGAAAGAAAGAGCGTTACTTAGAAACATCCTGCATATGCGTCTGTCGCTTTGGATGATTACGGAGCTTCAGAATGCGTAAATTTGATCATTTGATTCTGCAATGGACACTGAATGCAAGTTCCTCGTATCCATGACACTGTGCGAAGTGTCGCAATTTTGCCCCTACTAGCTAGTTTGATTGTTTTGATCAGTTGTCACCTTCTATTAACTCTCATTTTATCTTTTTCAAAATTCATTGTGGTCGCTTAATAGGGGTAAAAACAATAGGAAAACCCACATCGGGACCGCCAACAGGTGGCCGCGGCCGCTTAATAGAGGTGGTCGCTTAATAAGGGTTATATTTACACTAGAGTTATACCGACAATAATTTCGGGACTTTGATAACTGGCCGCTTAAAAGGGGGTGGCCGCTTAATGGGTGGCCGCTTAATAGGGGTTAGACTGTATATATATATATATATTGAGAGAGAAATTTGACCAAGAGGGGAGGGGGTAATGGATATAGTAGGGCTTAGGGGTATAAAATCCCCTCAGGAATATGATTATCTTTGCTTTCATTCGACAATTCAGTCAGTCAAAAGTGTCCCACATACCCGGCCCACTACAGCCCACTACAGCCCACTACAGCCCACTACAGCCCACTACAGCCCACTACAGCCCACTACAGCCCACTAACAGCCCACTGCAGCCCACTACAGCCCACTACAGCTCACTACAGCCCACTACAGCCCACTACAGCCCACTACAGCCCACTACAGCCCACTACAGCCCACTACAGCCCACTACAGCCCACTACAGCCCACTACAGCCCACTACAGCCCACTACAGCCCACTACAGCCCACTACAGCCCACTACAGCCCACTACAGCCCACTACAGCCCACTACAGCCCACTACAGCCCACTACAGCCCACTACAGCCCACTACAGCCCACTACAGCCCACTACAGCCCACTACAGCCCACTACAGCCCACTACAGCCCACTACAGCCCACTACAGCCCACTACAGCCCACTACAGCCCACTACAGCCCACTACAGCCCACTACAGCCCACTACAGCCCACTACAGCCCACTACAGCCCACTACAGCCCACTACAGCCCACTACAGCCCACTACAGCCCACTACAGCCCACTACAGCCCACTACAGCCCACTACAGCCCACTACAGCCCACTACAGCCCACTACAGCCCACTACAGCCCACTACAGCCCACTACAGCCCACTACAGCCCACTACAGCCCACTACAGCCCACTACAGCCCACTACAGCCCACTACAGCCCACTACAGCCCACTACAGCCCACTACAGCCCACTACAGCCCACTACAGCCCACTACAGCCCACTACAGCCCACTACAGCCCACTACAACCCACTCCTTGAAAACTTGAATGACGATGGATGACCATGGACATGGATGACCATATATATGTCGATCGGCCTTGCATGTGTGTATGTCTCGTCTCTTCACAATACACTACACCTGAATTAGAGGGGCGTAAGCTCAGGACCTCAATAATGACGTATAAACCTGTTTTAATCATGCAGTCACCTGACAAGTTTCTCAGGTTTGCCAGCCTTTATCCTATGGTTTTTACAATACAGTGACGTACGTGGAACCTCGGTTTAACGAACTCCTATATAACGAAGTCCCCTGTATAATGAAGGATATTCTTCATCACAACCTAAGTTACAGTAAACTGAAAAACGTATGGAACAGAACCCCGATATAACGAACCCTCGATATATAGCGAACAAATTTCCCCGTCCCAAGAATACTCAATTTATTTAAAAGACTTTGAGCTGTATAACCTTTATTATTTAATATATTATATATTTAATATAAAATTTATTTAGAACATAATTCAGAAAATTTATTCTTATTTGGCAGGGAATTACTCTCAGCAATTTCTGGTGAAAGGAGTTCCTAAGACTCCTAAGAATGAAAGGAAGGCAAAAACAACTAAAGCCAACAAACAGAAGAAAGCTATTGCAGCAACAAAAAGAAAAACAGAAAAAAAAGCACAAACAATTGAGAAACCAAAAGTCTCATCTCAATCTACTCACAAAGAAAGCAGTAAGCGATATATTATTGTATTATTTAGTTCAAGAGATCACAAGTAAACCCTCCCTCGTGGTCTCTTATTGACATTCATTTTAGACACCTTTTCCTGAGTAATATCTTGTCTACTGTGTCTGTATGTCTGCTGCAACCACCGTTTTCTGTGTCTTAATTGACATTCATTTTAGACAGTGGGCTTTTCCTGAGTAATATCTTGTGTACTGTGTCTGTATGTCTGCTGCAACCACAATTTTCTGTCTCTTATTGACATTCATTTTAGACAGTGGGCTTTTCCTGAGTAATATCTTGTCTACTGTGTCTGTATGTCTGCTGCAACCACCGTTTTCTATCTCTTCTTGACATTCATTTTAGACAGTGGGCTTTTCCTGAGTAATATCTTGTCTACTGTGTCTGTATGTCTGCTGCAACCACCGTTTTCTATCTCTTCTTGACATTCATTTTAGACAGTGGGCTTTTCCTGAGTAATATCTTGTGTACTGTGTCTGTATGTCTGCTGCAACCACCATTTTCTGTCTCTTCTTGACATTCATTTTAGACAGTGGGCTTTTCCTGAGTAATATCTTGTGTACTGTGTCTGTATGTCTGCTGCAACCACCGTTTTCTGTCTCTTATTGACATTCATTTTATTCGAGAGCGATAGCTGTGTTACGTATTTCTTTTCCATATGTCCATCTTCTTCGGTCGGTACACCTCTAAAATCCACCCACCAATCCTGCATGGAATTGCTATTCGATATTTTCCCGCAATTGTCCTCGTTTTCATGCAACTCGCACCCAGTCCATACTCTTTAACCATAGTGTGTATAGTCCAGTCCATACTCTTTACCCATGGTGTGTATAGCCCAGTCCATACTCTTTACCCATGGGGTGTATAGCCCAGTCCATGCTCTTTACCCATGGTGTGTATTGCCCAGTCCATACTCTTTACCCATGGCCGTGTATAGCCCAGTCCATACTCTTTACCCATGGTGTGTATAACCCAGTCCATACTCTTTACCCATGGTGTGTATAGCCCAGTCCATACTCTTTACCCATGGTGTGTATAGCCCAGTCCATACTCTTTACCCATGGTGTGTATTGCCCAGTCCATACTCTTTACCCATGGTGTGTATTGCCCAGTCCATACTCTTTACCCATGGTGTGTATAGCCCAGTCCATACTCTTTACCCATGGTGTGTATAGCCCAGTCCATACTCTTTATCCATGGTGTGTATAGCCCAGTCCATACTCTTTACCCATGGTGTGTATAGCCCAGTCCATACTCTTTACCCATGGTGTGTATAGCCCAGTCCATACTCTTTACCCATGGTGTGTATAACCCAGTCCATACTCTTTACCCATGATGTGTATAGCCTAGTGCTTATCATGTTTGGGTGACGTTTTATTTCAGATCGGCAAGCCACTGCTTCCCCTAGGAATGCAGGTGGAAGGGCCGGGAAATCTGGTAGGTTTACTGTTGCTATAGGAGTATGGAATTTCACTACAACTACCAGAATGCTTTGGGAGTTTTGTTTCTTATTAGTAATGGTAATAGAACTGAGTGGAGTGCAATTTGGTCTGAAATCATACGAGTGATTACAAAATTGCACGACCGCGTAGCGGGAGTGCAATTTGTTATCACGAGTATGATTTCAGACCAAAATTGCACGACACGAAGTTCAATTACCTATTAATCATATTCATTTTGAAATCTTTTCAAATACACTCGTTATATTTAGGTGGTAAGTTGCAATAATAAGAATAATTTTGATGCCTAAAATATAACTCTTTCATTCTAAATTCTAAATTACTTTTTATGAAGAATCGTTTGAATTTAATAAAATTAGAGTTTCTGTGCGAAAATAAAAAAATAAAAAAAATTGGTGCAATTAATGATCCAAAATAGTGCAATTAATGATTTAATCGCACCATTATTAGCCAATCAGATTGCAGGATTTACTAGTGATTTCAAAATGAATATGATTAAGGTTTTAATACAATACATGATTTCATTTCCTCATGAGAATAGTAAGCTGATAATACTAGTTATCTAATAAAACTGAGAAAATGGGAAAAGGATTCTGGTACTTGTACATGACGCCATCTTGCAAATGCCTTTACGTATCAACAGCTTGAACTAATATTTCGATGCAAACAAACAAACAAACAACAAGCAAAGTAACAATCAATCAATCAAACAAAGAAGCAAGCAAACAAACAAGGAAACAAGGAAACAAACAAATAAACAAACAAACAAACAAACAAGGAAACAAACAAACAAACAAACAAACAAACAAACAAACAAACAAAGAAGCAAGCAAACAAACAAGGAAACAAGGAAACAAACAAATAAAAAAAAACAAAAACAAACAAACAAACAAGGAAACAAGGAAAAAAACAAACAAACAAACAAACAAACAAACAAACAAACAAACAAAAAAACAAACAAACAAGGAAACAAGGAAACAAACAAACAAAAAAAACAAACAAACAAGGAAACAAGGAAGCAAGCAAACAAACAAGGAAACAACAAGGAAACAAACAAATAAAAAACAAACAAACAAACAAACAAGGAAGCAAGGAAAGCAAACAAACAAACAAAAACAAGCAAACAAACAAAAACAAACAAGGAAAGCAAACAAGGAAGCAAGCAAACAAACAAGCAAACAAAACAAACAAGCAAAAACAAACAAACAAACAAGCAAACAAGGAAACAAGGAAACAAACAAACAAACAAACAAACAAACAAGGAAGCAAACAAGCAAACAAGGAAGCAAGCAAACAAACAAGCAAACAAACAAACAAACAAACAAGCAAACAAGGAAACAAGGAAACAAACAAACAAACAAACAAACAAGGAAGCAAGGAAGCAAGGAAGCAAACAAACAAACAAGCAAACAAACAAACAAACAAACAAGCAAACAAACAAGCAAACAAACAAACAAGGAAGCAAACAAGGAAGCAAGCAAATAAACAAACAAACAAACAAGGAAGCAAACAAGCAAACAAGGAAGCAAGCACACAAACAAACAAACAAACAAACAAAGAAGCAAGCAACCAAACAAGGAAACAAACAAACAAAGAAGCAAAGAAGCAAAGAAGCAAACAAGCAAGCAAGCAAACAAGCAAACAAGCAAACAAGCAAGCAAGCAAGCAAGCAAGCAAGCAAGCAAGCAAGCAAGCAAGCAAGCAAGCAAGCAAGCAAGCAAGCAAGCAAGCAAGCAAGCAAGCAAACAAACAAGCAAGCAAACAAACAAACAAGGAAGCAAACAAGGAAGCAAATTAACTAGCAAACAAGCAAGTTAGCTGAGCAAGCAGGCCAACAAACATGCAAGCAAGCTAGCAATCACTGAAGCAAGCGAACAAGCAAACAAAACAAAAAACAAACAAAATACAAACAAACAAGCAAACAAACATGCAAACAAGTAAGCAAACAAACAAGCAAACAAGCAAACGTAACAATCAAGCAAGCAAACAAACAGAGAGCGAAAGTAAGAAGATGGAAACTGAAGAAGAAAATCATAAGTTGCATGTCGACCTTCCTTTCTCAATTTTATGTTTAGGACTAACTTTACGTTCATACCGCATGACCAAAACACCACGCGGACATTGCCTGATTATCAGTAACTCCAAGTTCCATGACCATGCACGCAATCGTGAAGGAGCAGATGTCGACGAAAAAGCAATAAAGGCACTTTTTGAAGAGCTTCATTTCATAGTAACTATCCAGAGAAACTTAAAAGCGAGAGAGATCGAGAACGAATTGTATGCTTTCGCAAGAAAAGACCATCAAGAATTTGATGCGTTTGTCTGTGTCATCATGTCGCACGGAGGTGGCGACAGCGTTATCCTTGGAGTAGATGAACGTGGAACAAAACTCGAAGATCTTATGTCTGAAGTCCAACCGACAAATTGCCCGTCGCTAAAGGGAAAACCAAAGATGTTCATTATACAAGCATGTCGGGGAGAGTTTCGCGAAAACGTAGCCAGCTCCTACTGCCCCCGCAGTTCATCACATGGTAGCAGAAACCATGCCATGTTTGATAGCTTTGATATCGATGGGCTTTCAACTCTTAGCATTGACTCGACTCTTCCTCGATCACTATGTCCTATCGAAGGGGACTTCCTTTTGGCTTATGCAACAGCACCTGGCTACGTGGCATTAAGGGATCGAAAGGAAGGGTCATTCTTTGTACAAGTACGTAACATCCGGTCTGTGGAAACTGTTGGAAGACTGGGTTCGAGTGTTTTAATTGGCTGGATTATTAGTTACAAGTTTTTCGAGGTGTTTGTCCTCGATGAAAGACTAGTGGATTCAGTCAACGTTGTTTCTCCATCAAATAGGCTATATATACAGTTTGTAAATTGGAGATCAAAGTATCAAAATATTTGAACTGCTGTCTCAATGGTTAAAACACTTGTACCCAGTCTTCCTATTCACCATTTATTTAGCTGTTTTAATTAATTAACTCTCTTTTAATAAATTAATCAAGTTACTACTCACTTGCAACCGCAGATGAGGAGGCATATATACAGAATTAAGTTTGTATAGACTATATTTAGTGTAGAAAATCTCGAGACGACAATAGTTTTTACCGTTACTGATTATTCTACTTAATATTAGTCCTCAAATTACCATACACCAATCTTGTTCTGATTTATCGGCCAAATCAATCCTAACAGATCAAATTAATGATCCATCTTGATAGCAATTACCTCTAGTATATTCTTGATTTTTAATTCGCATTGGAAGCCATGGAGGCCGCCATCTTGTTTATGATGACGTCACAGTGTTACTCGACAAGTACTTGGAGTAATGGGGATCGTGTCAGTTTTACTATAATCAATTTAAAGATGCCATTGAGTTTGACCGAGAAAATCAAAGTTAAAGTTTATGCAAATGAAGACGATTTTGTATCGGATTACAACCTTACCCGTTCCAGAGTCTCGAAAGTCGGGTCCACGAAGTCGAGTCCGAAGAATCGAACGAGACGATCGAGTCCGAAGGACGAGACCAGTCGCTCGCCTCCCCACTAATAGTAGCCTCTGGAAACAGGGTATTACAACCTCTGCTACGATTATGATTTCTATTGTGTTTTTATTTTATTTTACTTTGATAATCACTACAAACACAATCATCATGAGCTATCAGTGATTACGGTAAAGTGTTCTAATTACATGTGTTGCTGACGTCAACCGATCTATCTCTAACTCTACGACCATGTTTTAATAAGGATTATAGACAATGCCTTGACCGTGAGCAATTAACGTCAAAACTCCTAAGTCATCAGATTTTAGATTTTATTAGATTTAGATTTTTATTCCATTTACACCATTTTTTTACAATCATTTTTTAGGTAGAATTTTGCAGATAGTTAGGTGTTGGGATACCTGAAAATAGTTTGTAGACTAATCAAAGTCAGGTACCCCAGTACAATGAAAGGAAATTACAAACATCGCTGAATTTTGGTCATAAAATATTTACTAAATTTATATCACTGAAAATCATGGCGGCTTCCCCAACTTTCAATGTCAATTAGAAGACAATATATTTTTGCACTAGAAATAATTGTCAAGGTGTATACACCTATTTCAATAAAGTTAGTCCCCCGAAAATGGTGAAAGGTGCGACCCTGAAGGATCATGGGAGTTTCTATTTGCAGCCATATTCTTCATGAACGTCTTGTACTAAACAAGAACATTGCGGTGAAGTAAATTCAGATAGCATACAAAATAAGATGGCCGATTTTTTGTCGAAATGTCAGGGAATTCAGGTAGAAAGACTTGGTAAACAGTATCTCCCATGATTCTCTGGGGTCGCACCTTTGTGAGTCAAGGGTGACTAACTTACTTGAATTAGGTGTATACCAGGATTCATTTGGATGACACTGATCAGTGTCGAAACTCCCGAGGCTTCCTTTAGTTTAACATTCTTTCCTCCCGTTTTCCAGGTACTGGTCGATGTCTTCAGAGAGTTTCACTGTGATTATCATGCTGTGGAGCTACTGACAGAAGTCAACAGACAAGTCGCTGAGCGAGTGGAAGCGCTCACCGACGGCACTTACTGGCAAATGCCTGCACCTTCTTTCACTCTTAGAGCCATGTTTTACCTGTGAAAAACAATAGCGAAAGAACGGCTCCCATGACGCTGAAGCGTCACCTACGATTATAAACTAAATATTTTGAGTAATCTGCAAAGCAGGCTGGCTTCAAATTGTAAACAAAAAGCAACTTTATTTGCGTGGCTGCGTGGCAAATCATGTTCTAGCTAGCTTACAATTATACACTATTGTAAGCTAGCATATATAATATATAATATATAAACATATCTATAAAATATCTTATTACGGATGTTTACGGACAAATGCGCCTGAAGTTGAGGGGAGAGGGGAGAGGGGGATGAGGGGGCTCGTGGGGGATGAGAGAGGGGGAGAGGGGGGGGAGAGGGGGAGGGGGGAGGGGGGGGGGGGAGAGGGGGAGAGGGGGAGAGGGGAGAGGGGAGAGGGGAGAGGGGAGGGGGAGAGAGGGGGAGAGGGGGAGAGGGGAGAGGGGAGAGGGGGAGAGGGGGAGAGGGGATATATATTTTCTCAGTTTCGTCTATGTGGACTACAATCAAGTACGCGCGCGCTCAAACCGCACTGCAAATGCACCCGCCGTTCGCGGTATAGATCCACAATAAAAGACGCGAACGTTTTCGCGGAACTACAGGTTGGCCCACAGGCAGCCCAAGCAATTGTCTTGTATATACAGTAAATGTATGGGTCGAAAATATCGTAAAATTGGTTTGTAATAAACTTGACTAACCTTTGTCTGTAGTTGTTTTTGATATTATGTAGATCCTTTCTAGCTGGTTTTTAGCCGTTTTAAGGTTTATTTTAGATTTTTCTCCCCACCAGTAGTAACTCTGAGAGGACAAGGCTGGACACTCCAGTCGCCAACCACTCCAATTCGATCGACAATTTATCCCCGATAAATCCCTCCATCGACCCCAAAATGACCACAGGGTGGAAGGCCAATGATCCTTCTATATATCCAGAAATCATACTAGAATCCAGAAATACCAAATTAAACCCAAACATTTGCTCCGTATTCTTGCTCTATTCGCTCGACTTTTCGCTTGGGAAAAGCCGTTAGCCTTCCTAGCTAACAGGACATCCGAGCTTTGTGACCTGGCCTTATCTTGAAAAAATCATTCTGATTGGTCGTTGGTCGTCATGGTGCCATGCAATCTTGTCCCCTCTCCCGGAGCAAATGTTTGGGCTTAATTTGGTATTTCTGGATTCGGATCTAGTATGATTTCTGGATAGAAGGATCATTGGCCCCATTGACCCTGTGGTCATTTTGAGGTCGATGGAGGGATTTATCGGGGATAAATTGTCGATCGAATTGGAGTGTTTGGCGACTGGAGTCTCCAGCCTGGTCCTCTCAGAGTTACTACTGGTGGGGAGAAAAATCTAAAAAAACCCTTAAAACGGCTAAAAACCAGCTAGAAAGGATCTATACACAATATCAAAAACAATTACAGACAAAGGTTAGTCGAGTTTATTACAAACCATTTTTACGATATTTTCGACCCATACATTTACTGTATATACAAGACCATTGTTTGGGCTGCCTGTGGTTGGCCCGTGAGAAAGAACTCATAATTAATGAAATCAAACGACTTTCGAAATCAATGAGTGCAAACACAAAGTTTGACTAAATGTACAAATGATAACATAAAACTGTCACTGTACAAACTGTTCTACCGCAACGAACTATCTACATTGTAGTGCTGATCAAGACTGACTGCATGAGCCTCAGTTGTAGTAAAAGTCATTGACAAGCTAGGTGACCTGAAAGATCGGCGCCATGTTTGATCCAAGTGAGGTCAAGCTAGCACAGTCCAAGAAACAGTGAGTGGGTATTTATAATAACGCGGTATTAATATGAATCTAGGTGCACCCTCAGGAAAGGGGGGTCGATCCCCCATTCCGGGGGAGTGACTTCATGCATGCCTAAGGTATTCGCCTGAGGGTCACCTGAGACGTCTCACAGCCAATCATAAATTGCCAGGTTAGAACCACAGCCAAGTTGCTGTGTCACCAAGAAAACTTAAGACGGAATTCCGGAAGATGTCAAACACGAAATAGATCCAGAATCAGAGGATCTAGAAAGAATGAAACTAAAACTTTTTAATGATCGAACTGGAAGAAAAAGAAAAAGAAAAATAATTGACTATAAAACGACAAAAAGAAGACCTAATTAAGAAAACGAAATTGATCCGCGAAGATCTCCACAGCGATGTCAAGAAACCATGCACCTACAATCACTCACAAGAGAATTCAAGAATAGAGTCACTGTAGTAAAGTGAACCGAGATACGGTGGATTAAACAAACTTTAATCTGAAACCAAGTACGGTAACAAACATGGCCGCTCCGGGGAGCACGAGGGAAAACTGGCACGTGACTAGGGCCCAGGTTACTACATCCCTCCACCCTAGTTTAACAAAACGTAACAATAAACAAATGTCATTGGAAACGCTCTGGAGCTCTATGCTCCCTAATGGGGTAACGGCGTTCCAAAGAAGGACTCTTGGGAGTACTTCCAGACGGTGAGACGGGGGGAGCTGTGTCCTTAACTTCAAGCGGTAACTCCTCTGTCTCTGGGGAATCTTGGCGTGGTAGTAGCTGGTCGTGGTGGCGTCTCATGATAGTACCATCTTCAAGTTCTATCTTTTCTGACACTGGACCACTTTCTTCGATAATGATACCGGGTAGCCACTTTGGTTGTCCAGAATAATTACGAGCTAGGACCTTGTCGTTCACTGCTAAGGGTCTGGCTCGAGCGTTCTTGTCGTGTTGCTTGATTTGGTCGTCTTGGCTTTGTTGGACTTCTCTTTCTGTGTCTGGTTGAAGAAGATCTAAGTGTGATCTCAGACTTCGTCCCCATCGTAGTTGCGTTGGTGTCTCGCCGGTAGTAGTTTGAGGAGTATTACGGTAACTAAATAAGAACCGAGACAGTTTTGTCTGGATGCTGCCATCCTGTTGCTTCTTCATACCTTGTTTGAAGGTCTGTACCGCCCGTTCTACCAATCCGTTAGTCGCAGGGTGGTAGGGGGACGATGTGACATGTTTAATTCCATTCCTCTTGGTGAAGATCTTGAACTCTTCGCTGGTGAATACAGAACCGTTGTCAGATACAATCATCTCCGGTAGACCATGGGTGGAGAATGTCATTCTTAGTTTCTCAACGGTTGATTCTGTAGTAGCTGAATTGACGATGTGGATGTCTAACCACTTGGAATGTGCGTCGATGATGAGGAGGAACATCTTCCCCATAAATGGTCCTGCGTAGTCAATGTGGACTCTTGACCAAGGTCTAGGAGGCCATTGCCACGGATGTAGAGGTGCTCTGACTGGGTTTTTCTGATGAGCTTGGCATACTTCACATCCTTTGGCTGTCTTTTCCAAAGCTTCGTCCAGTTTCGGCCACCACACATAGCTTCGCGCTAAGCTCTTCATTCTTGAGATCCCAAGATGATTTTCGTGTAGTACCTTCAGCATTTCTTCTCTCCCTTGCGGAGGGACTATGACTCGTGATCCCCATAGGAGGCATCCTGCATGGAGACTCAACTCATTTCTTCTCGTGAAATATGGTTTCAAACCGTCGTTCTCAACATGTTCAGGCCATCCATGTTGAACATACTTCAGCACTTGTGATAGGATCGCGAGCTGTCCAATGCTTGATCTTTGTTGCGTCCACTGGGCTAGTGTTAATGGTTTCCATCAGGTTGATAATCTCCCCCGGAACTGGTGTTGACTTGGGTTCTACCGGAAGGGGTAGTCTACTCAGCGCGTCGGCGTTACCATTTTCTCGTCCAGGTCTGTAGACCAAATCGTACTCATAAGCTGAGAGTGTTAGGGCCCACCTTTGCACTCTGCCTGATGCCATTGGTGGAATAGCTTTATCCGAGCTCAACAAACCTAATAGCGGTTTGTGATCCGTGTAAATCTTGAAATGACGGCCATATAAGAACTGATGAAACTTCTTGACTGCGAAAACAACTGCTAGTGCCTCTTTGTCCAGTTGGGAGTAGTTCTTCTCCGCTTTGGATAGGGTTCTGGAAGCATAAGACACTGGTTTCTCAGAACCAACCTCCATGACTTGTGCCAGAACCGCACCAACTCCATAGGGAGAAGCGTCACAAGAGAGTACAAGCTCTTGGGTTTGGTCATAATGAACCAACAGACGTGATGACTGCAGAAGGTCTTTGGCGGCTTGGAAAGCCTTTTCCTGTCCCTTTCCCCATTTCCAGGTGTGGTTTTGACGCAGCAGAACGTGTAAAGGTTCTAGCGTTGATGCTAGGTTTGGCAAGAACTTACCATAAAAATTTGTCATTCCCAGGAATGACTTCAATTCTGAGACATTCTTAGGCGTTGGCGCGTCCTTGACGGCTTTTACTTTGGCTTCAACAGGGTGAAATCCTTCGGCGTCTACTCGATAACCAAGGCATTCCAGCGATGCTTTCATGAAGTTACATTTCTTGGTTTTAAGTCGTAGACCAGCTTCTGATAAGCGTTTGAGAGTTTCATTGATGTTTCTCAGGTGCTCTTCTTCTGTGCGTCCAGTAATGAGAATGTTATCTAGAAACACTCCTACGCATGGAATACCCTGCAGAAGGGTCTCCATAGTCCTCTGGAAAATTCCCGGTGCCGATGAAACACCATATGGTAGACGATTATATCTGTATAGGCCTTGGTGTGTATTGATCATCACATACTGCTTGGAGTCGTCGTCCAGTAACATCTGCTCATAGGCATGACTTAGATCAAGCTCTGTAAAGGTTTTACCCCCCGCTAGCTTTGTGTAGAGGTCATCGATCTTGGGAATAGGATAGGCATCTAATGTTGAGACCTTGTTGACCGTGAGCTTATAATCGCCACAGAGTCTAATTGTACCGTCAGACTTGACAACAGGGACGATGGGCGTGGCCCAATCGGAGTACTGTACAGGTTCAATGGTACCTTCTTTTTGCAGCCTCTCCAGCTCTTGTTCAATCTTCTCTCGCAGTGTATATGGTACTGGTCTCGCTCTGTAGAATTCTGGTTTAGTGCCTGGGTCTACGTGAATTCTCGCCTTCTTTCCCTTCAAGGTACCAAGTCCCTCTTCAACCAACTGGGTGTAGCTGTTGACGACGTCTTCCAGTTTCGTGTCTTGTGATATTGTTTTAATCGTGGGCCAATCGAGCTGTATTTTCTCTAACCAGTCTCGACCAAGGAGGGCGGGGCCTTTTCCTTCTACTACATGTAAGGGTAACTTGACGTTTTGCTTTCCATAAGCGACCGACACTTCAATAATTCCCTTTGGGTTAATCTTCTCTCCTGTGTAGGTTTGTAGTACAATGTTAGTGTTCTGCAAGGGGGGTCGGTCTTCCCCTCCCCACAAGGTTTCATATGTTTTGGCACTGATAATCGATAGCGAGGCTCCTGTGTCTAGCTCCATTTGCAAATCTTTACCATTTAATTCAATGTTCACCTGATATGGTGGAGAGCGACTACTTCTGACTGTGTAAAAAGTGTACGGTCCTGCATCTTCTTCGTCGGAGTTCCCTTCCTCTCCCTGCATGCGATGGGTACCCTGTGGTTTATGCGGCTGTGGTTTGCTGGCATCTCCCTTACTTCGACATGCACGGGAGACGTGGCCCTGCTTACCACAAGCATAACACTTAGCATTCTTATGATAACATACGTTAGAGTCGTGCGGCCCATTACAATGATAGCATGGCTTATTATTATTGGATGCGGGCTTCCTGTGGTTTATGGGCTTGCTTTCAAACTTGTTTACATTTGGACATATTTCACTTTTTAAACCCTTGTGTAAATCTACTGCGTCCTTTTCAGCCGTTTCTATCGCTAATGCCAACTGTAGTGCTCTCTTAAGACTTAATTTGGGCTCCGCCAGAAGTCGTTTCTGGATTTTGTCGTTGTTTGTACCACAAACTAATCGATCACGCAGCATTTCTTCCAGTGTTGGACCAAAATCACAGTATTCACAGTATTCACAGTATTCACAGTATTCACAGTATTCAGGACGACCTGTTAACGGCAAGTCTACCAGCACAAGGTCAAATGGATGCTTTCAGCCACATGAGAGGGACCCATATCAATGTATGTACTGTCGCTGAATTGAACAGACCAGCACTCCTGGACCATTTGTACAGCCATCATCTTCAATGTTCCTTCGACCAGGACGTCTCGCAAAGGGTGAGAAAGCGTATAGAATAGTTGACTTTTTTAGATCATTTAATTCCTCAAGTAGAAGAATAACAACAACAAAAACAACAACTGTTTATTCGTACTCTGATGTTTTTTACATTGGGAAGATTAAAAAGCTGAAAATTTCAGTATAAAGAGCACGACTGCTTAGAAATAGTATAAACTAATCGAGCTAAGCGGCTAGGCCATGCGGGCGGGCTAGTTGATTCGTTGTAGAAGAAGAAGAAACTACCTTAGCAAATCAAGGCTTAGCCAAGATACAATAGTAAACTACGTCCCAAAAAAAACCAAGTTAGAGAAAGTAACTGTTGCTCAATGGGTAATTGCACACCAGGATGTTTTTACACATTTCTATAGTTCTTCCTATATTCGACTGGTAGGGGGTGATCCGACTCGTCGTATGTTTTTGGCTATTTGAAATCGACGATCCGGTATTTTTTAGGGCCGGTTCGTCAAGCGAAATCCATCTTTTTTTAAAAGGTGGTATTTTCTTAGGGTATAAAACTTGGAACAATTTAGCGCATTCCGTCTTGAATAGAGGTATCCCGGGGAGCGATCTGATGGTATTTTTGGTGTGATTTTGTTGACAGCTTGCCGGGTATTTTTGGGGGTAATTTCAGTCGAGGATTTTTTTGTTCTGTACTGTAGGTCTGTGTTTTGTAGGTCTGTGTTTTGTAGGTCTGTGTTTTGTAGGTCTGTGTTTTGTAGGTCTGTGTTTTGTAGGTCTGTGTTATGTAGGTCTGTGTTTTGTAGGTCTGTGTTTTGTAGGTCTGTGTTTTGTAGGTCTGTGTTTTGTAGGTCTGTGTTTTGTTTGTTTTGTAGGTCTGTTTTGTAGGTCTATGTTATGTAGGTCTGTGTTTTGTAGGTCTGTGTTTTGTAGGTCTGTGTTTTGTAGGTCTGTGTTTTGTAGGTCTGTGTTTTGTAGGTCTGTTTTGTAGGTCTGTGTTTTGTAGGTCTGTGTTTTGTAGGTCTGTGTTTTGTAGGTCTGTGTTTTGTAGGTCTGTGTTTTGTAGGTCTGTGTTTTGTAGGTCTGTGTTTTGTAGGTCTGTGTTTTGTAGGTCTGTGTTATGTAGGTCTGTGTTTTGTAGGTCTGTGTTTTGTAGGTCTGTGTTTTGTAGGTCTGTGTTTTGTAGGTCTGTGTTTTGTAGGTCTGTGTTTTGTAGGTCTGTGTTTTGTAGGTCTGTGTTTTGTAGGTCTGTGTTTTGTAGGTCTGTGTTTTGTAGGTCTGTGTTTTGTAGGTCTGTGTTTTGTAGGTCTGTGTTATGTAGGTCTGTGTTTTGTAGGTCTGTGTTTTGTAGGTCTGTGTTTTGTAGGTCTGTGTTTTGAAAAAAAACCTCGTGGCATGGTAGAGAACAACACATCAAACAAACTCAATTCACATATTACCCGAGCCGGGAATTGAACCCGGGCCACCGGTCGGCCACCTGAGTGGTGAAAGGCCAACCATGCCACCCAAATATCATCCATCCATCCAAATCATCCAATCACCCATCCGAATGCATAATCAGACAAAGGAATATACAATGAGCCACAGTTCTGCATGATTGAATTTCTTTAGTTTCTCTAATTAATTCCTTTCTACTATTTACTATTTTGTATTTTGTAAATGGACAACGTTTATGAAAACAAGTGTAAGTACGACGCTTGATTCCAAAATATCTCGTGTTAATATTATAACATGCACTCATTTTTTGCTCTTCAGAATTGAAAGTGAAGTGATCAACACAGGGTTCCCAATGCGTTTTATATACCGACTTCTTATAGGACTTGCAATGGTAGGAGTGATCTACTACGGTTATACAGTAATGAAGCGTAGGGAGCCTACCAATGGCGAAACTGTTACTGCAGTTAACGTTCGGAGGAATGCTCCAAGTACTGCAAATGATGCCACGCCCAAGACCATAACAACCGTGACTGGTGGTACACACACAACATTAGCGACCACACCTGGGTCAACCACACCTGCCAGAAAACTCCAGCCTACAAATGTCCCAATTTACGTTTGTGGCAATTCAACAGATTACATCGATATGAAATCCATCACTCCTGAGGGGAGGCCTAAGGTGGATATATTCATCAACATACCGGTAGCTGGTACGTGGACAATTAGACGGAATATAATTCGCAATGGGTGGATTTCTACCGCAGGGAATTATTCCGTTGCTTATCGTTTTTTTACCGATGGTATTGGCGTCGATCCTAAAGTCTTAGAAGCTTTGAAGAAAGAACAGGAGGAGTTTAAGGACTTGGTGATTCTACCCACAAAGAATGGGTACTGGTTGACGCATCGGTATTTACATGCTTTGTTCTGGGGCTACAAACATTATGACTTCAAATATTACCTCAAAGCTGATGATGATTATTTTATCTGCTTGAATAACTTAATGAACGATCTTCAGTACCGCCACCACGAGAAACTCCTTTACTGGGGCCATTTTGGATGTGAGCGCAAAATGATTGCCATGGACGAGGGCTTTGTGATCATTTCTATAGATCTGGCCCAAGAAATTATAAAACGCAACAACTCACTTTGCTGTTCCCCCTTTGGAGGGCAAATGATTGCTATGTGGGTGAACTTGCTGGAACACGAGGGTATGATGTCATCTATTTTCCAGACAATAGTCGATTGATGCATTACCGAAGTTATCTGAAGAAACCAAGTAACGATATGTGTAAGCGACTTCTAGGAATACATCAATCATATCCTAAATATATGAAACTGTATTGGAATATGACGAAAGATAGCTGGTATTCTCTTAAGAAGGAAGATTTTGAAAAGGTTGAGAGAACAGAGTACAAGGATTATTGTAGTCTTCCTAAAGGGTGGGATTGGAGGGTGCTAGGTTCCATTCTATCGGAAACAACCAAAGCCTTGCTGGGAGCCTGGGCTGACTTGGCCTGAACTTGGAAAAATTAAAGCCATACGAAGTAGAGAAAACGATGAATGATAGTATGGTTTCAAGTGCAAATTGAGATTACAGCGCTTTTCATGATCATAATTACGCGACCTCGACAACTTCGGCGCCTGCCGGCGGTCGAAAACATGCGTTTAGACTGCCGTCAATCAAACTTACGACGATAACCGAATGCGATCCGAAGTTCCGAACTGTACTTTGTATTTCTGTTGTAATAATGGTGTGAGAGTAATCGCCATTCAAACAAACTATGGTTTTTCCTTTGGATCGTTTGAAGTACAAACGCATGACTTGTCGATGTTCGGTGCCATAATTTCGATTTATGTAGTCCTCTACACACAGACGTAAAGTGTCGTATGTCCATCTGTGTGGAAGTTTAAATGGGGTAGTTTCTGCACCAGAAAGTTTGCTATCCTTTATGTCAAGGAACAAAGCAACTTCTCGCTGTGTAGAAAGAAAATGAGAGTATTCATGGTTACCACGAGGCATGACCGTGAGCTAATTCAACCTTCCAAACTTTATTCAAGTGTCGATGTGTTTTAGGACTAGAAGAGTTACTATTCATACATGATCTTCGGTCTGATCCACTATCTGCGTGTCGTCTAGGTCAGGCAAAGAAATGAGAGTATCTGTATAGTCTTCTGTATCCTCGCAGGTAGCCATTTTGTCGAGAAGACGTAGTCGGCTAGTTCTCGGATCGCATTCGGTTATCATCGTAAGTTTGATTGACGGCAGTCTAAACGCATGTTTTCGACAGGCGCCGAAGTTGTCGAGGTCGTGTAATTATGAAAAGCGCTGTAAGGTGCGGTAATACGGGCAGCAAACTTGTCGTGTGCAACATTGTTGCGTTGCAAGTTGGAGAGGAGAGCGAATATAATAACATTAACTAAACTAGACGCTCTTTGAGTGTTCCTCGGCGAGTGAGGTGATCAGCTGGGACTACGGGGTATCACTAGTGACTAGCTATAGCCAAGTGCTAAGTGTATAAAGCACAGGCCAAAATACAGAACAATCCTCTTTAATAAAGTATATAAAAAGTTATTGGAGTAAATGAGAAAAATATATATGTGAATATAACCAATGTGTATGAACTTCACCTGAATTATATGTGAATATATATATAATCTAAAAACCCAGACGTTTTTGTATAAAAGTATTCCCCTTGCTTTTATGCTTAGCAAAAATTATCATATACACCTATTTCAATAATTGTTGTCGCGATCAAAGCAACAAGCGTCAAGCCAAGACCGAAGTGAATGCTGGTTATGTGCTGACAATTATTTATATCACAATTGTTTCTATAAGGACTAATTACAAAATGTGAACATTTTCTTGTTTGCATATCACACTTCGTTCCATAGAAAATTGGTCTGATTTGAATAAGGGGAGAAGAGCAGGGGAGAAGAGCAGGGGAGAAGAGCAGGGGAGAAGAGCAGGGGAGAAGAGGGGAGAAGAGAGATTTGTGTTTACAAGCAAGACAGTTGTACGATTTCATTGTTATCGCACATCACCACTTGGTTGACTGATAGCTCTCTACATTCCGCTGTAGATACTTCGGTTCCATTACAGGTCATGGAAAGAGCGAAGCTAATGTCTGCCTTCTTTGCCCACGGTGATACAGTCATAGCCTTCTGGTTGTTTAATGATCGACAAATCACGTGCGCTTCATTCATCGAGTGTAAGCTGCTGGCACAAACATCTCCCCAAACGCCGTAATACTGCACTTGCAATCTATTGGTACTCTGATGGTCGCTTTGAAAACGAAATTTCAGATTTGAATGTCCTGAAATAACAAAAACGATTACTGTATGTACGTATATATATATAGTATACACCAACTCATGGACCTACATACATCGTGCAATGTGATTGGTTTTCTATCTCGGACTATTTACCAATTAGACTACGAGTTCGAGGTTTCGATGAGGCAATAGAAAACGAGAACGAGTAGTCTAAGTGTTTTAGCATAAACCATCCAGTAGGTCAGTAGAAAATAACAGCAACAAGCAACATACACTAATTCATCGAGAAACTCCTCCGAAACATTAGCAAAACGCGAGGACGAAGCCGCCATTTTGTTTGTTTACCTCTACTCGGGGTCTATGAGCTGATAGACCACTAGTAGTGAACCAATCAGATTGCAGGATTTGGGAGGTTTCTTGGTGTTGCAGAACACCAGATGACGTTAGACAATGAACACAAAGAACGAGAAGAATGAACTTGAACCAAAACAATACCCTGCATACAAAGAAACCTAACCAAGCTAGAATACAATGCAGACTGTAGCACCAAGGAACACCCAGGATTTGCGACAGACCACTGGGTGGTTTATGCTAATTGACGTTATCCACTCGGGACAATGCTGCTGACATATCCACTTCGCCTTCGGTGAATATTAAATATATCCATTTCCCAAAGATATCGCTTATTTTCTTACCTGTAAAACAACCTACTCCAGCACGAAGATCACTTGACTCACAATGATGGTTGCTTTGACTTTTGCAACTCTCGATAGTGCTTTCGTTGCCATAGCAACTCACGTTGGATAACCACGCCCTTCGACTGACATTCCCTTTGTTCACCTTGGTAGCCACAGCGGCTCTCTGATAGCCTGCCATCCTACATATCACGTGCGCATCTCTGATATCCCAATTATCTGGACAAATTGTTCCCCAAATATTATAGTAACGAACTTCTACACGACCATTCTCTTGGGCGGTACGATTTACCAAGCGTAGGGCAATAGACTGACCTGATGGGATAATATGATATATGTTGTGTTCTCAACCAGATACCATACATCGTGGTGGAAGGTTCTTTATTCAGAGCACTCTTACAACTCGTACAACTGCATTGTACATTACACATTATATACAAAGAAACTATACAATATTCGTGTCCAATCTGTATGGGATCAACAATGGCTCGCCTGCGGCTCGGGTTTGTAAATCCCATACAGATTGGCCGCTCATATTGTACATATTACTTCTAAACCAGAAATATTACAGATTTCCTGCCTGATCGGTCTAGACTACCAACACAATATGTGTTAAGTTTTATATCTTCACGTGCAACCCTAAATGATACCTTGATGGCTAAAAATATTGGCGTTCCGTCGTGAACACCCTAAGGGATACCAAAAACCGTAATTTACACCCTAAAAGCGGAGACGACGATCATCCCCGTCCCTTTTCAGTATGGGTCCCCCCGGGATTCATTGTACGTCCTTTGGTTAGGAAATTGAATAAATATATACAATCGATTCATAATTACCTGATCCAGAGCACACTACACCGAGACTGGGCGTATGGCAAGATTGGTAAGAGTGCGAACAACGCAGCAACGAGGCCTCTGACCCCGAACACCGAACCCTGGACAGAGACATTTTGCTCGTTTGCCTTGATCCATTGTGGAAATATGTTACAGCTTTAGAGAAACCAAGTTGTCGACATGCAACCTTAGTGTTTTCCTTTTCCCAGCCCCAGGTACACACTGTTCCTAATTGGCCATGATGGTAGACTTGTATCATGCCAGCAACACCTGAATCTCTTGTCTTGGGTTCAAGTTGGATATCATCTGCTGATGGACCTGAGAAATGGAAAGTGGAGAACGATTGATTGTCGAGACTCGTGTTAAAAAAAGGGTGCTTTGTCATGGCATCGTAATAACCGCGAATGCCGATCAGAATGAGTCAGGTCCCCCCCCCCCCCCCCCCCGTCCTCCTTCTCCTCCTCCTCATCCTCCTCCTCGTCCTCCTCCAAAAAACTCGTTTATTTCAGTAAACCACGGCCTAAGATATCAAAGGCAGTTTCAAAGCGTATCATGCAAACATGATGGTGGTGGCGATGATGATGATGATGATGATGATGATGATGATGATGGTGGTGGTGGTGATGATGATGATGATGATGATGATGATGATGATGATGGTGGTGGTGATGATGATGATGATGATGATGATGATGATGACGATGACGATGACGATGATGACGATGATGATGATGGTGGTGATGATGATGATGATGATGATGATGGTAGTGGTGATGATGATGATGATGATGATGATGATGATGATGATAAAATACGTATAATTAACTCACTCACCTCGGTAACCAGAACACACAACACCAACGTCAATATCAGGCATGAAACGATGCCGACGTTCGCAACCAAAGCGAAAGTGGAACGCTAGTCGTCTATCATAAGCACTGCAGTTTTGGAGTGAGGCTTCAGAACCTGAGCATTTCATGCTGTACAGTCGATGTTTTCCAGTTCCCTGTCCTTCCCAATGTCCTACAGCTTTAGCAAAACCAAGTTGTCGACATGCAACCTCAGTGTTGTCCATATTCCAGCCTTGTTTACACACTGTCCCCCATGTGCCATTGCGGTAGATTCGTACAATACCAGAAACACTTTCAGTTAATATCGTGTCTGGCTGAAATTTGACGTATTCTGTGTCTTCTAGAGAGAGAAAATCGTGAAAAAAGAAATTTTAGTTTGAGATTGTCTGAGGTGCATAGAACCGAATACTTAGTAGTAACGAGGGAACTGATTTAAAATGATTACTATTCATGGGCGATACTTGACTTAGAGCTTTCGCGAGGGATGTTAAATGTCCCTCGTGGAACAATGAAAACCGAGGTGATCATGGTATTATCATAATATATCACCTTGGTATCCCGAACACATGACCCCGATGGAGTCGCAGAAAAGGCCACTGTACGAGTGAGGACAACTAAGCAGGGAATCCTCTGAACCTGTACATTCCATGAAGCGCATCCACTTTCCACCAGATGCCTTCTGCCAACTTTTGAAAGATCCGTGAGCCTTAGCGAAACCAAGTTGTCGACATGCTACTCTGGTCTCCCGATAGTCCCAGCCATCGTCACAGACTGGTCCTAATTGGCCATGATTGTAAACTTGTAGCATGCCAGCAACACCTGCTCGTGTTGTTCTAGGTTCAAGACGGATATTATTTGCTGATGGACCTGAGAATTATTAACAAATTGACAAATACGTCAGTTTATATTTATGCTAACATTGCATGCGCTGTGCTATCTCATGTGATCTCCTAGCTCCTTACGTCACGTGATAGAATCTCATTCAAACTTCAACTTACAGGTAAGTTTCGTTTAATTTTCCTATTATACTTTATTTTGCCCGTGAAAAAATAGTAGAACTTGTAGTTAGTAGATCGACACTAATTACATTGTTTTCTTTTGTTCTGTGTGGACTGTTACTCACTATTAAACACTAATTACATTGTTTTCTTTTGTTCTGTGTGGACTGTTACTCACTATTAAACACTAATTACATTGTTTTCTTTTGTTCTGTGTGGACTGTTACTCACTATTAAACACTAATTACATTGTTTTCACTAATTAATTACATTGTTTTCTTTTGTTCTGTGTGGACTGTTACTCACTATTAAACACTAATTACATTGTTTTCTTTGTTCTGTGTGGACTGTTAACTATAAACACACTTGTTTTCTTTTGTTCTGTGTGGACTGTTACTCACTATTAAACACTAATTACATTGTTTTCTTTTGTTTTCTTTTGTTCTGTGTGTGGACTGTTACTCACTATTAAACACTAATTACATTGTTTTCTTTTGTTCTGTGTGGACTGTTACTCACTATTAAACACTAATTACATTGTTTTCTTTTGTTCTGTGTGGACTGTTACTCACTATTAAACACTAATTACATTGTTTTTTCTTTGTTCTGTGTGGACTGTTACTCACTATTAAACACTAATTACATTGTTTTTTTCTTTTGTTCTGTGTGGACTGTTACTCACTATTAAACACTAATTACATTGTTTTCTTTAAACACTAATTACATTGTGTTCTGTGTGGACTGTTACTCACTATTAAACACTAATTACATTGTTTTCTTTTGTTCTGTGTGGACTGTTACTCACTATTAAACACTAATTACATTGTTTTCTTTTGTTCTGTGTGGACTGTTACTCACTATTAAAGTATACATCTTTGTTTCACGGGTTTAGTGAAATCAGTGTGGCTATGTCTCGCGTGTGCATGGATCCATAACACTAATTACATTGTTTTCTTTTGTTCTGTGTGGACCACTTTGACAATGTTATATGACGATAATTTAATGTCAATACGAGGACAGACACATAAAAACTATAGATGGCAGATTTTTACAATAATAAAAAATAAAATAAATAAAATAACAAAACGGAGAAAATGCAGAATTTTGTATCTGTTTCTAAGGGAAAATACGAAAACAAAAATCGTGCGCGCACATGTATACGCCTCATTTATCTGTCTGTCTGTCAGTCAGTCAGTCAGTCAGTCTGTCTGTCTGTCTGTCTGTCTGTCTGTCTGTCTGCCTGCCTGTCTGTCTGTCTGTCTGTCTGTCTGTCTGTCTGTCTGTCTGTCTGTCTGTCTGTCTGTCTGTCTGTCTGTCTGTCTGTCTGTCTGTCTGTCTGTTGTGAAAATCGAATCGAAATCGAAATATGTGTCATCATTGTTTCAGTTGTCGCCCATATTAACGGTATTTTTAATGAGTGTTCACCTTTGTAACCAGAACACACCACACCAACATCAGAAATTCCAAAATGAGTTCGAAAAGCTTTGCACCATGGATTAGTATTGCCCCATCCACTGTGTTGACAGTTATGGAGTGAGGTCTCTGAGCCTGAACATCCCAAACTTTCAAGCCACTGCTTTCCTTTCCCTCGTCCTTCCAAGTATCCTACAGCTTTAGAGAAACCAAGTTGTCGACACGCAACCTTAGTTTCTTCCTTGCCCCAGCCCCAGGTACACACTGTTCCCCATTGGCCATTATGGTAGACTTGTACAATACCAGCAACACTTGACGCTATTGTATCTGGCTGAAGTTGAATATATTCTGCAGCCACTAAACCAGAGATAACTGAATATAAATCTTCAACTATTTAACTAATAGAAAATGACTCTCGATGCTTCTAAACAAAAATAATGCACGCTGAGGTCTTGAAAGCTGCTAGTGGATGTACGAGCTAGCGGAACGCGATTGTTTTTGTATAGAAGCATGGTGAGTCATCTTCTATTCGCTTTATAATATAAAACTAGTTTTAAACAGGCTTACTTCTTTGTTTTCGCTGCTCCGTGCTTCTATAACATAATAATGCACGCTCAGCAACCAATCAAATCGCGCGTTCTTGGGAGGTACACATAGTAGATAGATAGATAGATAGATAGATAGATAGATAGATAGATAGATAGATAGATAGATAGATAGATAGATAGATAGATAGATAGATAGATAGATAGATAGATACAGTCATTTGCAAAAATTCTGGCCGCTATGAAATATCAATATATCAATATATCGGGTGCATTATGGGTAATTAAATAATCGAAAATTCCCCTTAAAGCGGGTTAACGCCAGCAAAGTTGGTAGAAATATTTAGTATAATGTTTATTTTAGTCTTACGTTTGTTGTTTGTAACTTTTGCTGCATTTAATAAGTTAGAAATCTCAAAATAAGATTATTTAATGACCCATATATTGATATATCATAGCGGCCAGAATTTTTGCAAATGACTGTAGATAGATAGATAGATAGATAGATAGATAGATAGATAGATAGATAGATAGATATAGATAGATAGATAGATAGATAGATAGATAGATAGATAGATAGATAGATAGATAGATAGATAGATAGATAGATAGATAGATAGATAGATAGATAGATAGATAGATAGATATAGATAGATAGATGATAGATGGATGGATGGATGGATGGATGGATGGATGGATGGATGGATGGATGGATGGATGGATGGATGGATGGATGGATGGATGGATGGATGGATGGATGGATGGATGGATGGATGGATGGATAGATGGATAGATAGATAGATAGATAGATAGATACACGCTGGGTCAAACCACTCCCAAAAACGATCATCAGAGATTCGATTTGCAATAACTTTGTATGTCGTACGATTATTTTAATCAAACTTTGTCAGTGGGGTAACATAGTTCTGAAAAATATTTTTGATAGATAGATGGTTTAATAGAATAAATGGCAGCCCGAAGGCTGAATTACATACTCATAAAACTAATTTTAAAATATAATTACAATAAAATCTCAAATGTGTACTATGATGACAAACACTTAGTCATTGATAGAAAATTGACTACTAATGTTCCATATTATAAAAGAGTTTATTCTAATCTTATACATTACGAGCAATATCTCTTTAAAGATATTAGTTAAAAAAAACTAAGCTTACCAGCAAGGAAGGCGAAGTTCAAGAATACCAAGCTAACAGGGTATCTTGTCATGAAGTTCATTGTAGCTAAGCTTCAAGTCGTTCAGATTGCAGCTCTAGTTTGAATAGCGGGACAAAACATTGGTGTATTTATTGACCGTTTTGTTGTTTTTAATAATTACAAACCACACCCTATCAGCACTCGATGTTTCGATTTACTGATGGCCAACATCCAGACGCAGTAAATTATAACAGAAACTTGATGCAATGTAAGTCTATCCCTTCGTTGAAAGTAATAAAAAAAGAGTAAAAAGAATTACAAATGAAAACTTGTTGAACTTTAACCTCTTTCCTCCTTATTTTGGTTTACACTCGGCTCTCTTCCGCATTCAAACCGAAACAAGAAAACGTCAAATAAACTTAAAACAATTTTGTTGATGTGCATATTTATTTATTGTCCATATTCAGGGTCTGAATGGCTTAGAATCAATCCATAAAAATTCAAACCCTGAAGATGTGTCCGAAAGCTAGGTCACAGGGGCGGATCCAAGGGGGGGCATGGGGGGCATGGGGGGCCGGTGTCCCCCCCCCCCCCCTTTGAGTTGGGCCCGATACATATTCGCGCACGTCTCCCCACCATTTGATGCCCAGAATGGATGGAAATTGCACTTTCGAGCTTCTAGATTTCAAAATTTTCTGGGGGGGGGGGGGGGGCATGCCACCACACACCCCTAGAAGAAGGGGACTTACGGACCCTTAGTGGTGCACCCCCCTTTCAAAATCTCTAGATCCGCCCCTGGGTCATCATCATTAAAACCTCTGGTTGATGAAACACTAAAAATCTACTTGATAATGATTCCAACCTACAAAAACACCCATGGTTGTTGATCACTTTTAAGGGCCAGACTGGAAAAAAAGACATGTCTTTATCTGCATACCTTAATAATAAAGATTTATTTAAAAAAAAGGAATTTAATTCTGATCTATTGGCCAAAATGCTAAAAGCAATAGTGATCCACTGAAGGCTATAAAAAAAGGTGGTAAGAGACCAATGCATCATTTGCTGTCACTCAAATTACACTCAAATTACATTCAATGTCATTCCAGTCAGGACAAGGTCTTCATGTAGCTGCATGAAATGTCCTGACACACGTATTGTCCTGACTATGTGTCCTTGTCTTGCTCTATAGTATTCTATTACATAACACTCTCATTCATGCTCAGCTGAATTAAGGTATGGGATAAAATATTGATCAGCCGCCCTTGCACCTGTGTGTTACAACTTTGTTGCTGTGAGTTCCACAAACCCTCAATTCTCATATCAGTTCCTTCTCCCAAACCTTATTTCACTAGAAATAATACCCCAATCCTCATAACTCCCCAAACCTCACCCAAAACTAAAAACACAAATATCGGGTAAAAATACTTTAGCTGTACTTTATGATACTAATCCAGCTGTACTTTATGATCATACTAATCCTGGCTGCCGCGTTTACGTATGTAGATTGGCATTATGAAACGCACACACAAGGCGTTTCAGTTCATTGGTATCCTGTCAGGTATTAGCAACATGACAGGGGCGTGTCCAGGGGTTGTCCCACGGATACCCCCCTTTAACTGAGGTTTTTCTTTTCACTTCCAAATGTTTTACCGCTCCTCCTCAAAAGAAGAAAGAAACAAAGAAACGGAAAAAATAAATAACATAAAATAAACTAGATGCTCTACTAGCGTGAAGTCGGGCTTCTGACATGTAGCCTATTGTATAGATAGATATCTTAGTACGATTAAAACAGCATTTGGTCGCTAGTTGCAACCCGAGAGAACACTCCGGCCACTACACACGAGGAGGACTGGGATACTTAGACGAGCTACTGTCAAAACTAGATTGCCGGTTTCTGTCTTATCTAAGTTAGGCCTTCACTTTATTCCAACTCAGTTAGTTCTGGAAGCCGCGAGCGGTTGTAAAATAACGTGGTACAATTTTGTAATAAGTACGAGAGCGATCTTCCTAGCCCACTGGCCAGGATTGAACGGTCGAACTCGAACTGCGGGAACTGAAATGGCATGTGCTTCTGAATATCCTTTGTTCTATCGGAGTGTTGTCTTGTGAGACCGAGAGAGCTCACCTACTATACATGAGAAGCACTATGGGATAGGGCCGACGTAACGGTCTAGCGTTAACGCATGTCCATTATGACATGCCCATTGACATTAAAACCATAGTAACGAACTTTGCCAGGAAGCATCCCAAGACGTCTTACGCTGGTGGACATGCTGGACTAAGCGCCAATTGGTGGAATTAATGCTTCAAAATTAGTAAAACTAGAATTAGCCTCGCAGTCAAGAGCTACCTCGAGAAACAGGAATCGTATAAACTGATAAAACAGTTTCCGATTGTTCTATTTTGACACCCCCTCACAAATGTCTGGATCCGCCCCTGACATGTGTCATCTCTCTGCCGACAATGACGGGGTTTGGCACATGATCATTTTCCGTTATTTGTGCTTGCGCGGTGATCCGTATGTGAAATTGAACATCACGTTCCCAAGGCCAGGATATACTCTCCTGGAATAAAAGATCAAGAAACGGGATGATGTGTTACGAGAACAAAACCCCGACAAGTCAGCAGAGAGATAACAGCCAAGACCCAGTGTAAACCGGGGGGTTGATTTTAGATACCCCTTTTTCAAAGCTATCAAAACTCTGAGACTTAATTCGTTTTATTGTTTATAAATATGTTGAAGATATTAAATCTTACACGTACACTGCTTATTGGTAGGTCAAACTCATTTTCATGATCCGTGCACCAAGTCGAACTTTATTATTTTCAGTTGCGCCGAGTGATCAAATCGCTCTTGTATTGTTTGAGGTACAAGCAGCAGACACCCGTGCCCTGTGATATACATTCCCCTGACTAACTTTATTCCGGAGTGTCTCATAGGTAATTCGGTAGTAGTTACTCTTTCCATTATTAGCATCAAGAGATGCGTTCTTTAACGAAACCACCAACTCCCACGCTGCATATTTGTTAAACTCGGTATGTAAACACGGGCCCGGGACGGCCGGGTCAGTCATTTATTTTCAAGAAATCTCTCAACCAGAGGCTTTGTCAAAGCATCCATCGCCTTGTAAGGTTTTCAAAGCTTGTTATTCGGTGTCTGAATCCCGGATATTTAGCCAATCAAGCGACGGCCGCATACAAAGAACAATAGGTATTCACAACTGAGAACTCATTTGCAATCTTCCAGTCCCTGAACCTACCCGACGAGAAGGTCATTTCGCGGCAAATTACCGACGGTATTGTCAAGCCTGTTTACAAAGAACAATAGCTATTCACAGTTAACTCATTTGCAATCTTCTTTGAACCAACCTCCCGAGGTCATTTTATAAATCAAACACTGGCATTGAATCATTCCTCGAACCCCCGCCGAGATGAGTCCTTTTACTGACGAATCAAACACTGGCAATTTCATGCATGTTCACATAAAACCCTGATTTGCAATCTCACCTCGAACCCCCGCCGAGAAAGTCATTTTACAAATCAAACACTGGCATTTCCATGCCTATATTCACACAGAACTCCGACTGATTTAATTTGCAATCATTCCTCGAACCCCAGCCGAGAAAGTCATTTTACAAATCAAACATTGGCATTTTCTGAACTCGAACTTGCAATCATGCATTCCTCGAACCCCCGCCGAGAAAGTCCTTTTACAAATCAAACACTGGCAATTTCATGCATGTTCACACAAAACCCTGATTTGCAATCTCACCTCGAACCCCCGCCGAGAAAGTCATTAAAACACTGGCATTTCCATGCCTATTTACACATAACTCCGACTGATTTGCAATCATTCCTCGAACCCCCGCCGAGAAAGTCATTTTACAAATCAAACACTGGCAATTTCATGCCTATTTACACATAAATTCGACTGATTTGCAATCATTCCTCGAACCCCCGCCGAGAAAGTCCTTTTACAAATCAAACACTGGCAATTTCATGCATGTTCGCACAAAACCCTGATTTGCAATCTCACCTCGAACACCCGCCGAGAAAATCATTTTACAAACCAAACACTGGCATTTTCATGCCTATTCGCACATAAATCCGACTGATTTGCAATCATTCCTCGAACCCCGCCGAGAAAGTCCTTTTACAAATCAAACACTGGCAATTTCCATGCATGTTCACACAAAACCCTGATTTGCAATCTCACCTCGAACACCCGCCGAGAAAATCATTAAAACACTGGCATTTCCATGCCTATTTACACATAACTGCGACTGAATTGCAATCATTCCTCGAACCCCAGCCGAGAACGAAGTCATTTAACAAATCAAACATTGGCATTTTCATGCCTATTCGCACATAAATCCGACTGATTTGCAATCATTCCTCGAACCCCCGCCGAGAAAGTCCTTTCACAAATCAAACACTGGCATTTCCATGCCTATTTACACATAACTGCGACTGATATGCAATCATTCCTCGAACCCCCGCCGAGAAAGTCCTTTTACAAATCAAACACTGGCAATTTCCATGCATGTTCACACAACACCCTGATTTGCAATCTCACCTCGAACACCCGCCGAGAAAATCATTAAAACACTGGCATTTCCATGCCTATTTACACATAACTGCGACTGATTTGCAATCATTCCTCGAACCCCCGCCGAGAAAGTCATTTAACAAATCATACACTGGCATTTTCATGCCTATTCGCACATAAATCCGACTCAGATTTGCAATCATTCCTCGAACCCCCGCCGAGAAAGTCCTTTACTAATCAAACACTGGCATTTCATGCCTGTTCATACCGAAAATCCTGATTTGCAATCTCTCCTCGAACCCCCCGCCGAGTAAATCATTTTACAAATCAAACACTGGCAATTTCCATGCCTATTCACACAGAACTCCAACTGATTTGCAATCGTTCCTCGAACCCCCGCCGAGAAAGTCATTTTACAAATCAAACACTGGCAATTTCATGCATGTTCACACAAAACCCTGATTTGCAATCTCACCTCGAACCCCCGCCGAGACAGTCCTTTACTAATCAAACACTGGCAATTTCATGCCTGTTCACACCGAAAATCCTGATTTGCAATCTCTCCTCGAACCTCCGCCGAGAAAATCATTTTACAAATCAAACATTGGCATTTTCATGCCTATTTACACAGAACTCCGACTGATTTGCAATCATTCCTCGAACCCCAGCCGAGAAAGTCATTTTACAAATCAAACATTGGCATTTTCATGCCTATTTACACAGAACTCCGACTGACTTGCAATCATTCCTCGAACCCCAGCCGAGAAAGTCATTTTACAAATCAAACATTGGCATTTTCTTGCCGGATTCTTCCTGCCTATTCAAACAGAACTCGGACTTGCAATCATTCCTCGAACCCCCGCCGAGAAAGTCATTTTACAACTGAAACACTGGCAATTTCAAGCCTGTTCACACAGAACTTGGTTGTTGGCGTTCGGCGGATGTTGCTTGTTCAGCTTGTGGGTCTTGTTGAGCTGGCAACTCAGGGAATTGTGCATCATCACCTTCGGCCATCCTGCGGTTTTCATCATGCAAAGCACCCACGTTGCTGCTGACTTGAAATGAATCAAAACACGCAAAACTTTATACCTCAAGTTCTCCTTCTTCTACCAGAGGAGCCGGTTCTATCGGCATTCGTACTTCGGCCATGAATTCAGAATGATTCGCGTGGGTCGTATCAAGAAAAAACAAAGAAGAGTTCATCTGACCACTGTTCCGCTGGAACTGAGCAAGAAGGGAGTGCCCTGCCTCTGATGCCGTATATATTGCCACTGTGCACGTGCACACGTGCACGTAGGTGTTAACGAGGCATTATTATACCGTCTTTCATCTTTGCATCTCATTAGAGTGTTATGAATAGTAGAACGAAGCAGCTTGTATTCACGTCAACGCGTCAACTAATCAACGCGTACCTGTCTTGCTCTCTAGTAGAACGAAGCAGTTTGTATTCACTACAATGTACGTCAACGCGCGTCAACTCGTCTTGTTATGTACTGTGCAGCTACATGAAGACCTTACCCCAGTCAGCCTATGAATGGCTCACGTCGAGTACACGGCTAATGTCTCGGAAGAGGGTGGTGATGCTTGCAACGTTAATTCACTCCTTGATGTTGATGCTAACCGTGAATATCATGGATTTGAACTTTGTTCAAAGATTGTCATCCAATTTTATTGAAGTCAAAGCATTTTATTTACTTGTGTAACTTAGAATTTTCTTTACATACTAATTAATTAGATACAGGAAACCGTTGTTACTTCTTCTTCCCGGTTGCCTTCTAAGCGGACTTGGTAGCCTTGCCTGCATCTTCCTCTGTAGTGGTTGACTTGATGACACCAACCGCTACTGTTTGTTTCATGTCACGCACTGCGAAACGACCAAGAGGCGGGAATTCCTGGAACGATTCCACGCACATCGGCTTGGACGGGATCATTGTGACGACGGCAGAGTCACCCGACTTGATGAATTTGGGCAATTCTTCCCTCGTGCGAGTTTGTCTGTTAGTTTTCTCCTTGATTTCGGCAAACTTGCAGGGAACGTGGCATGTGTGAAAGTGGAACACATGACAGTAGCCATTGTGTATTTCACCAGGGTGGTTCAGAACAATCAACTGAAAGAGTCGATGGAAAATAAAGGATTGGTAAACACTTAGCGTGCTTACTGCGCGCTACCATCGAGATTTGGGTGCACGCGGGAGGTTGCTAAGCACGAAAGAAGCGTAAGAGTAGCACGGGGCGTATAAGTAGAACTCGATCCAACTGTTGATTGCGCGCAACGTTGCAAGAAAATAAAGTTGCATCGTGTGTCCGAGCCTTAAAATACGACATGAAAACCATGCGCACGGCTTGTACGCATCATGTATCCGTCTTATAGATGGTAAATATTAACCAATCAGCGCGCAAGATCAAGAAATTTACAAACACTGACATGATATTTTGGATTCTTGCCCTTTGGACCATATTACCGCACGTGTTGTGGTGTGAGCCAATCGGCGGGCTTCTAAATTTGAGCTGGACTGAGTTTCAGAGTCGTTGCGCAAGTAACATGCATTGACTTTCTAAGTTGGTGTTTGTTAGTTTGCTACACCGTACTGATGAGTCCGAAAAGGACGAAACAGCTGTCTACGGTTGCAGATCCTGGCTCTCTCTTGCTCTATCATGTTGAAGGTTGTGTTAAGCTTTTTATTTCTACGTAGTAGCAGCTTTTCTTGTATTTTATATTAAATTATTGGTGGAAGTGCCCTCGTTGGGACGGCAAAAATGTGGCCGCGGCCGCTTAATAGAGGGTGGCCGCTTAAAGTGCATATCAGGGTTTTGGGTTTCTTTTGAAAATCGATTACATATAACGTGAATAATGGGATGGTTCAGTATTTTGTGATTTGAGCTTCGCATTTGCGAGTTATGATGGTTTGAAATCGTGATATGTTAATTCAGTGACGTCAACGCAGGCATCATTTATTATACAAAAGCGCCCCTTTGCAAATTACTGACATTTTTAAACTGGCAAAAAGTTATTCTACAACTTATATAAATGATGTTAAACTTTTATTTCTATTTTAGAAAAGAGTGCTACTTGAAAAAGTTAAAATAAGTTACGGCAAATGCCTACGTTGACGTCACCTAATTAGTATATCATGATTTCAAACCTTCATAACTCGCAAATGCGAAGCTCAAATCACAAAATACTGAACCATCCCACTATTCACTTCATATGTAATCGATTTTCAAAAGAAACCCAAAACCCTGATGTGCACTTTAATAGAGGTGGTCTTTTAATAGAGGTCTAATTTACAGAACTTGACTGACAAAAAGATCGGGACAAAAGTGGTCGTTGAATAGAGGGTGGCTGCTTAATAGAGGTGGCCGCTTAATAGAGGTGGCCGCTTAATAGAGGTGGTCGTTTAATAGAGGTGACCGCTTAGTAGAGGTCTAATTTACAGAGCTTGACTGACAAAAAAATCGGGACAAAAGTGGTCGTTGAATAGAGGGTGGCCGCTTAATAGAGATCCGTTATATAGAGGTTCCATGTAGGACATTGTTTATACTATATAGAGTACCGAAGTGATGACGTCGTAAAAATACAATTTTCGCTTTATCAATTTCGAATGCCAAAATTACAGTGATTTGTGGAGGGAAATTATACATTCTACTGGCCATATCTCAGCCGCTATTTAACCGATTGCAGTTAAATTTGGCATGTAAGCTACTTTATTGATATTCCTTCGAAATCGAAAGTTGATAAATTATTTTATCGTGACGTCACACTTTGGTACTCTATCTGTTGTTCTTACCTGAGCATCAAAACTTCCAGTACTCTTGGGAGGATTATTCTTGCTGTCGCCAACAACAAATCCTCTCTTGATGTCTTTAACAAACACGTTCTTGACGTTAAAGCCAACGTTGTCTCCAGGCAGAGCCTCTGTGGTGCATCTCAACAGATTTCACCTCCGCGGTCAAGTTCACAGGAGCAAATGTGACAACCATTCCTGGCTTGAGGACGCCGGTTTCAACACGACCAACGGGGACAGTTCCAATACCTTAAACATTTACATGGGGACAGTTCCAATACCTTAAACATTTACATGATGCCGGGTTAGAATAAACTCCGGGGGTATACGGGAGTGTGTACTCCAATATATAACTGATATTTAACAATACTCCAGTTTCTTGTTGTTTAGAGATGACCGCATTTGTACAGGCTTAGCCAAAACTCCGTGGGTATACGGGAGTGTGTACTCCAATATATAACTGATATTTAACAATACTCCAGTTTCTTGTTGTTTAGAGATGACCGCATTTGTACAGGCTTAGCCAAAACTCCGTGGGTATACGGGAGTGTGTACTCCAATATATAACTGATATTTAACAATACTCCAGTTTCTTGTTGTTTAGAGATGACCGCATTTGTACAGGCTTAGCCTCCATTCAGAAACCAGTCCGTGTAATTCAAAAATGTTTCTATTCTTTTATGTCAACATTTGTTCGTGTTCTTGTTGATATTTGTGAATAATTTACACTGACTCGAGGCTAAGCCTGTACAAATGCGTCTGATGTCAATAAGTACAGCGGTTTAGCGGGATCTGTGAACGCGAAAAGGAACTATTAGACCGTAGGCTACGAGTTCGAGTTTTCTATGAGTCGACAGTTTTATTATATACATACTGAGATTTACTCACTATAAATCCATGTAGTAAATTTTCGTTCGTTCACTGTTGCTAGCCAATCAGAGGCCGCGAACGACGTTTTTCACGTGAGAAATATCGTTCGTCCAATCAGAGGCCGCGAACGACGTTTCTTCACTGTTGATGGGTTTCCCGCCGTCTGTGTCGTGTCTCAGTGGCGGCTGCTTGTACATCGTTTGCGCGCGCTATTTTGATTTGCTTTGCAGGATTTTTTCATCCCTTTTTGTAACAAGAAACTGTGGGTCATATGATAAAATGCTTATTGACTGAGTTAGGTCGGGCCGTACGGGAAATATTTGGCTCTTGGTCATTTGTACGGACCTCGCTGCGCTCGTTTCGTACGGCATGACCTCGAGCCAAATATTTTCCCGTCCCTCCCTCCCACTCAGTCAATAAGTACATAATTTTTAAGGATTGTTTGTGCGTAGGATTCATTACAATTCAAAGACAATAAGCTTCATCTACGCTGTTTTTTTGACATATTTATTCCGAGCTTTCGGAACAAACGTAGATGGACTGAGGCGCTTATTATTGCTAGTCGTTGTAATGTGTTGTTTAACCGAGACTGTGGAAGAACTATTCCATCAAGTTACACGCCTTTAATTTCTAAGATTAGTAATTAGTTTGAACTATCTGTAGTATTTTTATGATGTTTTCTATTTTGTCACGCGCGCGCACTTTGTTTTATTTCTAGCTCGCGCTCTGTACCATTATTTTTGTCACCATAGTAACCATTGTTGTTGTGTTATTGTACGTAATTTTCGATTGAAGCATTGCATTGTACCATCATTTCCCTGACGATGGGTCTGGAACCCGAAAGCTCGGAATAAATCCGTCAAAAAATAGCATAGATGAAGCTTATTGTCTTTGAATTGTAAGTACATAATTGTATTTACCTCCAATGCTGTAATCATCATGCAGCGTAGATGAAGCTTATTGCCTTTGAATTGTAAGTACATAATTGTATTTACCTCCAATGCTGTAATCATCATGCAGCGTAGATGAAGCTTATTGCCTTTGAATTGTAAGTACTTAATTGTATTTACCTCCAATTAATGCTGTAAACATCTTGCAGCGTAGATGAAGCTTATTGTCTTTGAATTGTAAGTACATAATTGTATTTACCTCCAATGCTGTAAACATCTTGCAGCGTAGATGAAGCTTATTGTCTTTGAATTGTAAGTACATAATTGTATTTACCTCCAATGCTGTAAACATCTGCAGCGTAGATGAAGCTTATTGCCTTTGAATTGTAAGTACATAATTGTATTTACCTCCAATGCTGTAATCATCATGCAGCGTAGATGAAGCTTATTGCCTTTGAATTGTAAGTACATAATTGTATTTACCTCCAATGCTGTAAACATCATGCAGCGTAGATGAAGCTTATTGCCTTTGAATTGTAAGTACATAATTGTATTTACCTCCAATGCTGTAATCATCTTGCAGCGTAGATGAAGCTTATTGTCTTTGAATTGTAAGTACATAATTGTATTTACCTCCAATGCTGTAAACATCGTGCAGCGTAGATGAAGCTTATTGCCTTTGAATTGTAAGTACATAATTGTATTTACCTCCAATGCTGTAAACATCATGCAGCGTAGATGAAGCTTATTGTCTTTGAATTGTAAGTACATAATTGTATTTACCTCCAATGCTGTAATCATCATGCAGCGTAGATGAAGCTTATTGTCTTTGAATTGTAAGTACATAATTGTATTTACCTCCAATGCTGTAATCATCATGCAGCGTAGATGAAGCTTATTGCCTTTGAATTGTAAGTACATAATTGTATTTACCTCCAATGCTGTAAACATCTTGCAGCGTAGATGAAGCTTATTGTCTTTGAATTGTAAGTACATAATTGTATTTACCTCCAATGCTGTAAACATCTTGCAGCGTAGATGAAGCTTATTGTCTTTGAATTGTAAGTACATAATTGTATTTACCTCCAATGCTGTAATCATCATGCAGCGTAGATGAAGCTTATTGTCTTTGAATTGTAAGTACATAATTGTATTTACCTCCAATGCTGTAATCATCGTGCAGCGTAGATGAAGCTTATTGTCTTTGAATTGTAAGTACATAATTGTATTTATGTTTTCACGCTTCCCTTATCTTTATACTAAATTCAGTGTTGCATTGAATGAGCTCGTTTACTGGGCTAAACTATGGAAGAACGATAGTACTCGGCGATGGAGTTATAATGGCTGAGGGGGAAAATCCCCCAAAGCCGCTTTTAATACAGAATATCAAATTAAATATTTACAAATGTTGTCATGGTAACCAAAACCAATTGGGCCCAGTAAAGGTGAGGGCAAATGAAACGCCTAGCTAGCAACAAACCGCGGATGGCAAGGGGAGGTGGCGGGCGATGCGATGGTCAGAGTTGATGGGACCGAAGCAGATCGCAGAATGGTGCAATTGCCGATTGCCCGTGAATGTATAATCGCAGTGGCACCGCCTTGTAAACTTGCGCATCCACAGATCGATGCTTGATAAACCATATTTGGTAATTTGTACGGATTTAGATAACAAGTAAAATTACTGCACGAGGCCGTGAATGGCATAGTAAAATAACTGGTTACAGGAAAAATTACAATGATGAGCAGTAGATTAATTATGACGTAATGATGACATATAAGAGTGGGGAGATGATACTATAACCAGCACGAAAACATAAACATCCTATTTGGTTCAAATAATTAATTTATGTTTTCACGCTTCCCTTATCTTTATACTAAATTCAGTGTTGCATTGAATGAGCTCGTTTACTGGGCTAAACTATGGAAGAACGATAGTACTCGGCGATGGAGTTATAATGGCTGAGGGGGAAAATCCCCCAAAGCCGCTTTTAATACAGAATATCAAATTAAATATTTACAAATGTTGTCATGGTAACCAAAACCAATTGGGCCCAGTAAAGGTGAGGGCAAATGAAACGCCAAAAGCATCATAATAAATTATGATGCTGCCCCACCCAAAGGAAATGCAACACTGAACGAACACGAACATTTAAAGTTGCTACTAAGTGATTATATGGAAAACATATATATATCATAACCGACTGCTGCCCTTGCAAATCAGTCGGATATGAGAGAGTGAAATCAACTGAATACACTAGCCGATTAAAGTCTGAAGTATTTCTTATGCAATGACTGCTGCCCTTGCTATTCAGTCACAGATGCATGACAAATACTGACTTGTAATACATGACGTGACTATGAATATAAAGTTGTGTAGATCATAAGTGAAATCTAAGCAGACATCGTAGGTATTCGGATATACTTCAAAAAGGCATTCGACTTCCACCTACCCAACACTCGTATCTGCGCATCTGACATTCCTCGACCGGCAGCATGAGACGCAGCCCCTATGCGGAAACTATGACCTTTGTAAACGAGCAGGATTAAGACCACATTGTTTTATGGCGAGGGCAAGCAGGTCGCAGAAATATTTCCTTGTGATAGGGAAACCGGATTTAATAAAAAGTGCCCCAGGGGCGTTGCCCCTGAGCGCAAGGTAGTCAAGGATAAGCTGTACTGGGCATAGTGTATCCTGGCGAGTTATGATCAACGAGAATGGGGTTCGGTTGTAGCTATGCTTAAAAGTCAGGAATGTGACCTTTAAGGATACTGTCTCGTTAGAGGCATTAACCAGCTTAGTAACGTTACAGAGTGTTAGGTTAGTATTACTAGCGTGTTTGTTACCAACCGTCATTTCCCCAACGCGTAGGAAAGCATAAAATGCTAGAGAACACATAGCCTGGAATAAGCACAGCTCGTAAGGAGACGCGATGAATTTTGATGCAGAATTCAAAATCTTGTGAAGAATTTGAATAGTAATTGGTAACCTGCAGTCAAGACTTGAGTCTAACTTGCCATAGCCTTTCAACATCTGTACAATGAAAAATGTTTTGCTTGGGTCAAGGACTCCAAAAAGCTTATGTGAGTAACTAATGGCCGAAATATAAGTATTGACAGTCGAAGCAGCGTAATTACGATCAAACAAGTATGCAATGAAAAGTGCTAGATCTGGTGGTGAAATGGGAAGTTGTATAGTGACCCCTGGAAAAGTAGTATGAAAAAATTGGTAAAATAAATGCCATGACCTTTTGTATGTAGGCAAGGACGACGGCTGAAGACTCGATTGCACTAATTGTCTCACTATGGCTGCCAATTCTGAGGCTGCAAGTGAAGAGGAATGTCTGTTGCGCAGCGATCCATGTGTAAGGGTGCTAAACGTCTGAAAGTCTGGACCTGCAAGCGAGATAAAGCATCGGCTAAGTTGTTGCGTGAACCCGGCACGTGCTTCGCTCTGAAGAGTATATTATTGCGTAAGCAGATCAAAACCAGTTTACGAACGAAAAACATGAGATCCTTATCTCTGCACGATTGCTTGTTAATGACATACACGAGGGCTTCGTTATCAGTGAAAAACAAAATGCAGCGGTTCTTTATCTCGTGACCCCACAGGTACAGACTCAAGACGATCGGATAGAATTCCAAAATAGCGATATTTCTATGCTTCCAGCTATCGGGCCATTCACCATTGCACCATTGGTTGCCGAAAATAGCCCCGAAGCCTAAAGCGCCAGAAGCGTCGGTGACCAGATTTAACTTGGAAGAAGTCAGCCACAAATCATCGAGGAAAAAAGACTTTCCGTTGAATTGGGACAAAAAGGAAAGCCACAGTTGGAGGTCCTGTTTAACCTCCCTAGTGATACGAATGAAGTGGTGGACTGACCTTAATCCTATTGATAGATCAATTAAACGTCTAAGAAATGCACGGCTCGGTTTCACGACGGAACAAGCAAAATTTAACAGACCAGTCAAAGATTGAATCTCCTTTAAACTGACTTTTTTACGACGCAAAAAGTCGGATATAAGAGCCGTGCATTTCTCAATTTTATCCTGTGGCAAACGAGCCTCTGAACGAATAGTATCTAGTTCAATGCCTGCAAATGACAGTGTAGTAGCTGGGCCAAACGTTTTCTCTGGTGCTATGGGAATGCCGAGATAGGAGCACATTTGCAAGAATAAATCCAGCTGCTTAGAACCAATATCCTTAGACGGAGCAATCAATAAAAAATCATCTAACAGATGCAATATCAGATCAATATTCAACTTTTTACGGGCGATCCATTCAACAGCTGTGCTAAAGGTTTCAAATGTCCGACAAGAGCTAGCACAGCCCATGGGCATACACCGATCATAATAATACAAGTCGTTCCATACCATACCCAAAAGATAATATTCACTCGGGTGAATAGGGATTATACGGAAAGCACTCTTAATATCGGTTTTTGCAAGAAAGCACCCGGGTCCTAATTTTTTAATGTAACGAATTGCGTCTTCTATGGTAGCATAAGTTACGCGTGTATACTCAGGGTCTATTCCATCGTTGATAGAGAAGCCCTTGGGGTATGATAAGTGGTGAATTAGTCTGAATTCGCCAGGACTTTTCTTGGGAACAACCCCTAGCGGTGACACACGAAATTCAGGAAAAGGAACACGATCGAAAGGACCCGCAATTCTACTAGCCTCAATTTCCTTTGTTAGCTTAACATCTACAACATCAGGTTGCTCTAAGGCCGAGGACAAGTTTTTAGATACCGTTTCCGAGATTGACCCTTTAAAGTTAATTGAGAACCCCCGAAGGAAACCAGAAACCAGAAAATCAGCTGTTGATGGATCGTAACCGTTTAGCAAATGTAGTAATCTATGCGCTCTTACTGGCGTTGGAAGACTGGCTGTGCTGCTTGGCAGCCAGGGGCCGTTTGTAGGACTCTCTGCCTTGGGGACGAAAATTGGACTCTCTGCTTTGGGGACGAAAATTGCAAGATGTGGCCCGGTGTTCGCCGTCGCATTTGTAGCAAGAATGTTTGAAATTGCAACCTGGGCAAGCAAGACCTTTGTGGAATTTAAAACAGAAACCGTGTGGTACAAAATCGCCGGTTGTCGATCGCGGGACCACCGAGGCCGCCGAGGCCGCCTTAAATACTGAGGGAGTCGATTGTGAACGCAGCCACAACTCGCTATTAATCGCGCCCCAGGGCAGAGAAGCAACATGAGTCTGCCTCAAGAACCTAAAATTCTCGTCGTAAAAGCGCCAGTTCTGGCCCCTGGCTGCCAAGTCTCTAATCAGAGACCCATATTTCATCAGTACAGGCGCCTCACTAGGATACTTACTAGTGTAAACGCCTACAAAAACATAAAATGCACTAATCCAGGCATCGATAGTTGTGATTTTTCGAGGCTTTGACAACGGTTCGAGGCATAACGATGGAACCAGCCCCGAGTCGGATTTCTGAACGCTGATCTGATACTTATCGCTTGATAACGGGTTAACCAATAATGACCCAAAATCAATGTACTCGTGAGCCCAGATTTTGGATCGGAGCTTATCCGACACTCTGGCATCGATATCCGTAGCCACTGATATAAACGGTTGGGATGGCAACAAATTTTGTGGCTCACCTTCGACGAGATGTTGCACCACGGAATTGGGAATAGTCGGATTGGTGGGTGTGATGACAGGCGATGTAAGCTGGACTTCCGTTAACCCCACTGATACGTCTGCTGATACGCCGGGCTCAGATGCTGGTTGTACTTGTATCGGGACTGATGCTGACCCAGATTGCCGACCCAAACGCTTTGTTACTTCATCGGCCACACGTGCTACCAGCTCCTCGATGTTAAGGGTTGAAGACGGTGGGCTCGACTCGGCAGATGCGGCTTGGGAACCCTGTTGCAATTGGGATCGTCGAGGTCGCTTTGATGCCCCTGATAACCTCACAGCTGGTGGTGATTGAGGGCGTTTCTCTAAACGTACAGAACGCCGTGGCATTGTAGATCTAGAAATCGAAGAAAATAACGGCAACAAATGACAACACCCGATAGGGTACGTATAAGAAGACTATGTGGTATGGCAAACAAAATACAAACCAGAGACAGGCCATGTCAGACAAAATTGTCGACGCAATTAATGGCAAGTCTCAACAACAACGCGACAACACAGTCGCAACAATAATGGAGACAAAAGTCTCAAACATTAACGAGATAACAAGATCTCAACAATTTAACGAGACACATGATCTATTAAAACAAGTAACAGAGATAAAGTCCGATTCGGACTTATCAGTGTCAATCATAACAAAAATAGAGCGAAAGCCCAACAGATAAACATGTGATATAACATAACATGGATATATCAAATAAAAAGTGAATCAATTGTATAACGGCAGCAAACTTAATGCCCTTATAATTGCACCTCGATAGCTACGGTACAAAAAATACTGGCCCGTAGAGTTGAGGTGGACTCCATCCCTTAAATAAAGATCCTTAGCAGGATGATTGAAATCACAGTGCGACCAATGAAATATACCAGGTAAAGGTTCTAGGACAACACGGAGGTACCGATTTAAGAGATTGGCCTTGCTTAAGAACTGCGAGGGGTGTGTACTCGTAAGGCCACGAGGGATTACTTGGCATACGCCAACAACGCTTACTGAATGCTCGCGCTGTAAAAACCTGGCAAATTCTTCTATTTGGGATCCTACAACCTCAGGAGAGGTGGAAGATAGGTCATTTGTTCCTATCTCAAGAATCACTACGTCAGGCTTAAGGCGACGGACGACATGCATATCATATGTGCGCAACTTCGGTACCGTTCGACCGCCAACACCACATAAAGTGACACTGACAGAGGTATTAAAATGAAAACTAACCTTTGTACGAGGATCAAAGCAAGCATCCAGGTCGCTATGTAAACGTTTAACAAAGGAATGCCCCAGAATGAGAACCGTCGGCACCGCCCCCATTATAACGATCAACTGGGAAAGGATGGAGTCCGCACCGAGAATTAAATAGTGCGGTTAAAATAACACAACAGGAAAAAGTTTCCTTACCTTAAAAAGTAGAATTAAAACAAGGGAAAACTTGAATTAAAGTACAACTGGTACTACGATGCGATGGTCAGAGTTGATGGGACCGAAGCAGATCGCAGAATGGTGCAATTGCCGATTGCCCGTGAATGTATAATCGCAGTGGCACCGCCTTGTAAACTTGCGCATCCACAGATCGATGCTTGATAAACCATATTTGGTAATTTGTACGGATTTAGATAACAAGTAAAATTACTGCACGAGGCCGTGAATGGCATAGTAAATTAACTGGTTACAGGAAAAATTACAATGATGAGCAGTAGATTAATTATGACGTAATGATGACATATAAGAGTGGGGAGATGATACTATAACCAGCACGAAAACATAAACATCCTATTTGGTTCAAATAATTAATTTACCTCCAATGCTGTAATCATCATGCAGCGTAGATGAAGCTTATTGTCTTTGAATTGTAAGTACATAATTGTATTTACCTCCAATGCTGTAATCATCATGAGCGTAGATGAAGCTTATTGTCTTTGAATTGTAAGTACATAATTGTATTTACCTCCAATGCTGTAATCATCATGCAGCGTAGATGAAGCTTATTGTCTTTGAATTGTAAGTACATAATTGTATTTACCTTCAATGCTGTAATCATCATGCAGCGTAGATGAAGCTTATTGTCTTTGAATTGTAAGTACATAATTGTATTTACCTCCAATGCTGTAATCATCATGCAGCGTAGACGAAGCTTATTGTCTTTGAATTGTAAGTACATACAAGGGCGGATACAGGAATTTTTCAAAGGGGGGGTCCAAATGCTCAATTCAGCGTGAAGTGACGTCATGTTCAACACTGTTGGATAAGTGACGTCATAATAACGTAGTTTTGTAAAGGAGTTTTTGCAGTTGAGTAAGACTTTGTAAGTCGCTTTGTCCACAAGTTTTTGTACAGTACCGGTCAGAAAAAAGCGCACAGCACATAAAACACAAACCAAAAAGAAAGCACCCAAAACGCAGTGACGCGTTTTTATAAACAACAACAACAACTGTCAGTATTCGTACTCTCTTGTGTTTTTTTTTTTTTACATTGGGAAGAATTGCGAAACAAGGAGCAGAGCTGCTTAGAAATAGTATAAACCATCAAGCTTAGCAGCTAGGTCATGCGGGCTAGTTGATTCGTTGTAGATATGGACCATGATAATTACACAAAGTTATCAATAATAATACAATATGACTTCAAACGCACTCGCACACGCGTATTTGTCATTTTCTTTTAGTATTGTTTTCTTTTGTAAAGTTGAAAACAGAGAAGAACACGGCACGTACACATGCACAAGTTAAAAAAACGCCTGAAACCCGATCCGGCGCGAAACTAAGTTATGTTCGAACTCTGAAAACATACTAATTCGCTTGATCGACCGGCCCCGTGACAGCGGACAAGAATAGTCGAAGCGTCATTGGGCAAAAACACTCCGATATTCAGAAGCGATCAGGAGCCATGCAATAGTTTACTTCGCATCAGTATTAATAATGTTCTACAAATGTGAGACTTGGAGAGTATTGCATGCATTGGCAGGAAATCGATGTCTTTCACGAACTGTATTTGGTTTGCTTGACAAATAACCTTCAGTATTGTGTTGGTCTTACTGATATTTTAAATTAAACTACTAATGAGCCTCTTCATAACGCGTTTATCAAAATCATAAACGCAAATACGCGAGTTTTTTTGTTTACAAAAGCAACGCACTCGCAAAGTTAACGCGTTTTCTGCCGATTCGCTTTACTCTGACCGGTACTTCCCGGTACTGTAGGTCACAAGTTGTCTTGCTGAACCATGACAGGTGGGATAAGGTGAAATAGTTGAGATCCTGTCCTGTTTTCTGTGCATGCTGACGAAAGGGGGGGGGGGGGGGGGGGGGGGGGGGGGGGGGGGGGGGGGGGGGGGGGGGGGGGGGGGGGGGGGGGGGGGGGGGGGGGGTCCTGACCCCCTGGACCCCTCCCCTGCATCCGCCCTTGACATAATTGTATTTACCTCCAATTAATGCTGTAAACATCATGCACGGGAATTCTTATGGCTGATTTAGACGGCACGACTTCTTCGTAAGCCGCCATTTTGTTGTCATGCTTCAAAGATAACAGCGCGAAGTGGCGCGAAGTAGTTTTCGATTTTGCAACTAGAGCCGTGATTGGCTTAGCCTCGGGAATGGAATGTTTGGCTCATGTTAGCAGCCGTTTGTGTTGCGAGCGCGTTGCGTGACGGAACTAAGAACGGATGCGAGGGAGACTACGCGGAACTGCGAGTTGATACCAGCGCCATTACATTCAGTTCTCACAATGCCGTGTACTTTTGCATCTCAAATTGAAATTCCACGCGAGGAAATTGAATACGTAGTGAATCACGTGACTTTATTGTAGTATTGTAGTCTTTTCATCTGGACAACCTTTTTGAGAATGACTGTATATGCCAGCAAGCTGTTTGAAGTGGTCAAGGGTCATTTGCCGATAGCACACGCATATGCTGATGATTCCCAACTTTATTTATCGTTCAAACCTGAAAGTGTAATGAGTGAGAACGATGCGATAACAGCAATGGAACAATGTATTTTAAAATGCCATCAGAGCATGGATGTCAACAAATTGAAACTCAATGGGGACAAAATGGAATTCATGTTGGTAGGATCCCGTCAACAGCTTGGCAAAGTTAGCATTAACAAGTTCTCTGTTGGCGATTCTAGTATTGCTCCTGTTACTGTGATAAGGAATCTCGGGGTATGGTTTGACTCTAACCTTGATACACACATTACATATGTGTGTCTCGATCAATGGTCTCGTAAAGGATATCTATATAATAGGCTGGTACGAATTAGGGGCCGGATATCCCCTCCCTCACTGGCCTTTTGGTTATGACCTAGTTTTATATAGCACCGGGATAGCGCGGATGAGTCCATTCGATATCTCAGCTTCTCAGAATGTCTCTAGGCAGACTCTTGGCTGCTACTGGCTAAGCCACGAACACCTGAGAGAAATACACTTTCAGACAGAAAAATTGCAAGTCATGATGATATTCTATAGGATATGCTTATTTTAATAAGTTGTATAAGATATATCATTATACTTTGTATAAGATATATCATTTTAAAACCTGAAGCAGTAAATACTCCTCAGCGTTGTCTTGAAAACCACGTGGTCGAACGTCGTCAGAGCCTTGTTGATTTCGTTTAGCGTATTTTAAAACTATTATCTTTGCTTTCGGCACGAGAAGGCCAGGGTCAAACGTCGAACATGTCACGTGCCGTACCTAATTGTTGAATTAAGTTCTACAAAAGAGCGGCATCTAACTCAGTTTGGTGCAGCAGATTCTATTTGGTTCGACAGCGGAATAAATCCGACAGGGCCTGGCGCACTGTACGACATTAGAGCGGCAACTGAGTCAGACGGCGCTCTTCTGATGTGCCGAACTAATAAAGTTTTCCCACAATTCTCCATTTTAAAAGTTCTTCTGCGCATGCTCAACTATACTTTCATTTGCATTTGTTTAAGTTCGACCGAACAAAGTTCGACGTTTGACTCAACCTGTCGAACTTAATTATTTGGGCCGGGTCGACCCGAATTGCAATTAGGTACGGCACATGACAGGTTCGATGTTTGACCCTAGCCTAAATTGCTTAAAAATCCCATGTTAATTGTTGTCTGAAGATAATTTTTTTTTCGATTTTCTCTCAATAACGAAGAAAAGGCGACGGGTTTTGCCAACGCACAGTCTAATGGCGCGGGAAAACACTTTAATGGCTTCCTCAAAAACCACCAATTAGGGCTGAGCTGGCGTCTTTGAATGGGGTCTATGACTGCTGCGCGACACGGCAAACTGCTTTACTCCAACACGAACATACGTCAGTTTGTTTGTGGCATATTTACAAAAGCGTTTCACATTTACATTAAGAGGATATTTATTTGAACATCGCGTAATATCCGCGAAAAGCGCCAAAAGCGAGCGCTTTTGAACAGTTTGACTTTCGATTTTCGCTTTGGATTAACACTCTAATTTTATTTTAACTAAGCACAAACTATTAAAAACAAAGTAAATTATCTGTTTAAAGCTGTTTTAGCGTTGTACAAAGCCATTTTCCTGATTTTTGTTTCAAATTTGAGCTAATTCAGGGGAAAACATCAGCAATAATAGTAAATATACAGATCTAGCCCATGTGGACAGTTTTCAAATCACATTTTCACTTTGGATTAACACTCTAATTTCACTTTTACCGGACAAAAACCATCCCAAATAGCAGTTTTAGCCTTGTACATCAGAACGTATTCTCCATGCTATTGGTTTTTGGCGCTCAATACGCGCGTTCGTAAAAAATATCCTCTTAATTCATGTGGCGTTATTTTGATTTTCATAATCTAAATTTCCTTCCCCTTCACGAGGCAGTGCATCCGGACCCACTTGGACCTCAGTGGCAACACTAATGATTGACAGTTAGTCCAGCTAATTAGCTAATTGTCGCTTATAAAAAAATTCCAGATTCTTATCAATAATGTATTTTCTTTTGTATTCTTTCTTAAGTGAGAAACTATATTCTTCAAGAACAGACACTTTTGTATAATGACATCTATATGAACTGAGCATAAATAAATGAAGATCTAGAGTGAATGATATTATAGGAAAGAAGCCCAATTCAAAGTCCTACTATTTTTGAAAAAGCTCTTCAAAAAGAAGCGTTCAGATACCAGATATTTTGTGTTAATCCCAATTCTATTTCTTTTCTTTACATTCTATCAACACGCCTAGATTAGTGTACACTATATATTTGCGGGTTCAATTCATATTTGGGTTTACTTAAACATGTATGTCTATTTGAGTAATACACCTGTTTCCAGAAACGTTGTCAGTGCTTTAATCTTTAATCTTTAATCATAATAATTGCCAAATAGCAAGCTAATCTATAGGCAATGGATGGTCATACAGATATTGTAAACTTAGGCAGTAAATCTTATGCTATGTGAAATAGTAAAAAGAACACGAGAAAAAGAAATGATTATCTTTGTATTATAACATAAAACACAAAGCAGAAATCAATGCAGTAACTTGTAGCAGCCATGCCGAAGGCATATTCGTAGTACCTCTGAAATAGAATTGTATTTTCCAAGTTTCTGCTATCACAGACAAATGGTAATAATTATTCCTTTTTACATTTTACTATTTCAAATACGACAACGTTTCTGAGAACTGGTGTATGTAATGACACTTATTAATACAAATTGTTGTTGTTGTATGTATATTATTAATATTATAATTATAATTATAATTAATATATTTGATATTTGAGCAAATAAATCTGAGCTAAATGTGTTACTCTGAAGCGTTTGGCCGAAAGGTCTCACAGGCTTGTGTGGCTTCGATATATAGCTTATTGCTAACAGTTCAGTACTCCGCGAAATCGAGGAAAAATGTTCGCTTGCTGCGAATTTGGATCAGTAATATACCTCAATATATCGGTCAGTAATGTGCTCGTGATATACAGACAGACTGAGAGATTCGCTACTGTGAGAATGTATTACAAGAACACTCATTGTAATGATTTCAATCGGCCTTGGGACTTGAGAAGCCCAGCATGGCGGCCATGCATTTTGATTTTCTTTATAAAAATAACGGCTCTCAAAAAAGCTCAGTACAGATCAGAATACGCCAAATCCTGTTAAACAACCTCATGCTATTCAGAACAAACTAATAGTTAATTGTATAATTCGACGTTCAAAAACAGAGGCACAAAGGCTATCGTATGCAAACCTAAACAGAGGCACGCAAAAATGATGCACTTAGGGGGAGGAGAGGGGCATATTCAACGAACCTCACTGACACAAAGTTGCGACTCTATTTTGATTAAGTCTTAACAAATATCGGAATGTTGTACGGGATTTAACTGCCGGGGATTTTCCTACCGGTAGTGTCTCCACATCTTGTTTGGACATTGACCTTTTCAACACGTAGTGATATTAGAAAAACTAGACTGATAACGGTGCACGATAAGTTTATCGGTCAGTATTATGGGAAGTATATGTGTCATGAATGGAGTGTTTATGTTAGCAAAGGTTTCTTTACTGATGTGGAAACACTTCGAACCGACGTACCAAAGAACGAAAGCATAAAAATATAATAAAAAGGAGACATTTTAGAAACTAAATACATCTCTGTGGTATAATTATTGACGCGATTATTGGAGGTGTTATGAAGCCTTTGCAGGTGCTAGCTTGCTTTTTAAGATATTCAAATTCGTCTTCACTTTTTTACGCGTTCACCTGATCAATTCAAACATATTTTAAACGCTATCAAAAGTGTGACTAAAATCTATTGTTAAAAGAAGTGTTTCTGAAATCCCATTTCGTTTCTGCCGCTTTAATTCTACCATTTGAACGATTTATGAAGTTCACCGCATCGGGCTATGATTTTTATCACCTCAAATGACGAATTTTCGAAACCATATTTTACTCCAAACACGTCAGCTTTCGTTTCAACTAATTTTTTGCCGTTTGTTATGACATTTGCGTCTAAGCATGATATATTGCTTGCTAGAAGCTGAACCAGTCTGGAAGACGTTTTTGCTATCTATTTTTGAGCTTGATAATTGAACAAAATGACAAATATTCTCCACGTGATATCACTTTCGACGGCCACAGAAATCGTGCACAAAACTGTCAGAATTTCTCCTCAAAACCCGCAAATGAAAATAATGCACTAACATTTTTTCTAGCCTTGAATTCACAGCATAATGACTTCAAAAGGTGGTGTTTTGAAAGCAAATGTGCGGTTTTTAGCGAGCTCAAATCTCTAGGAAAACATGAGTAATTTGTAAGTCAAAGATAAGACGATCAGCTATGAAATAAATATTGAATGGCTACCTAAGGTTTGAAATAATACTTGAGCATTTATTTAATCGAAGTGTTATTTTATTCTGACGAGGTAATGGTAAGCTCTTTTTGCTTAGTCAAAGTGTTGAATTCGAAAATAATAATCCTCTTTTCTTTCTCTGTGAGCCTGAAAACGAAACCCTAACTTATGCAAAGTACTCTAGTCACATGACAATATTTCTTTAAAGTTTAATTTGTAATGAGGTAAGCGCTCTAAGATTCAGCTTAGGAAAAGGTCAATGATCATCTACATATAGAAACTGGCGTCAATACTAGCCCATAGATACGCTTCCGTGACGGCAGACACTCTGCATATATAAGCCATCAGAATCACATATTTGCGTCATTTATGTGTTCTTAAGGTATTGTTTGTATTAGTTGATATATAAATTCTTCAACCACTCGACCAATAGAGTGACCATGCTAATTTGATTGACTTGCCGCGCTACAGCAAACTGGCTTCCCCGCTACGAATGCGCGAACACGGCCCCGACTGCCAGCCAACCAGAGAAGACAGTTTATCTTCATAACAGCACAGCGAACCGACAACATATGTTGGCAATATTCATCAATTAAATCAGTCTCAGATGTCGAGCAACCTGCGAAAGTATTAAGTCATACATTTCTTTGAACTCAAAGATCCGGATGCCACATTATGCCGCGAGACTTGAGTGAGTGTTTTCCATAATTGAATGTGGCTTTATTGCTAATTTTGGACCCAAAATCCTGGCCACAATTCACGATCGTACAGAAAGTGCTCGGCAGACGCTCTACGTAGGTTGGCTTTTCATTATTTTCGGAAATGAACGCTGTGGACGATGCCTCGGCGCTTTTTGGACATCACTGAGCTTCAGGATACCAAGGAAAAAGTTGTTATTTTTGAAGTATCATGTTCAGGGGCCAAATGCTTGTTCGGCTGCTATGAAGATCCAAAATAACTGGGTGTTCATCGCGTCTGCAGTTTTGGGCATTTCTATGGTAAGTGACCGACTCAACTCATCCAATTGCATCGCTTAGCTTAGTACGGCTTGGGTTCCGTTTTAATTGACTCTCTTACCATGGAACACTGGTTCACTTTGCCCTTCGTATTTTACAACCTTTTTTTCGCAAATCTTAGGTCGAATGTCGTGGATTTCGATACGACGATGAACAGGGAATCGGGCGAAGTCAAGAAAACGCGCAATGGATCAATTACGATGAAGCTTCTTCACAAACGAAAGATTTTCCCCAAAGAGTTTGGGAGACGCCAGATGTTCATGGACTGGAGAATGAATTACAGAATACAACAAATGACTGGACGGCGTTCAAAGATAGCATTTCTCAAAAATATCCTCCAATGCGAGAATTTCAGTTTGTTCAAATGTCAAGGAATGACAAACTTGAAGCCCAAAGTTCCTTTGGTGAGTGTGAAGAGTATCTAGTTATTTTGGAATATGTATACAATAAATTTGGGAGTAGTTTTTTGAATTTATAAAGCCGGCGATGATACATTGTTTTTGACTCAAAACGACGTAATTATAAATATCTTAAAAGTGCAGCTCATTTTCCCAAATATTTCATCGACAACTACGACTTTGTATTAAAGTACAGCATTTTGACAAAGCCTTATGCAAAGTAACCAACAGAAGAACAGCTGATATTAAGTATACAAGCAACCTGAATAATTCCAATACTCTGAGTAATGGCAAATTAGTTATATGTTAGCTATTTGTATACAAAAAGTTCACTTAATTCATATATAGTTAACCGTAAACAATATTACATCAACGTAAGCAAATATCATGCAATTCGTCATCTTCAACAAGCTAGAGTCATGAAAATATCACAACCGTATTAAATACGTAGCTGGGGGGTCTGTATATCCTGCTGTATTGGTTGATTTCCATTGTTTTGTCTGATTTATCTATTCCTTTGCCGCCATGAATCCTAAGGGACAATTTCCTAGCGCGTGGAAACATGTCTAAAAATAAAATGCCTTTAGCGATGAAAATTCAACTTTTGAAATATGACTCGTTTTGATTAGTTCAAGTCTTCGTATTTTCTAAGGATATATGAAATGTTTTTTTTTTTTGGTTCAAATCCAATCGAAACTCGGCCATTATAAGACATAATCAATCTCTAGTCTGCACCACCCAAACGCTGTGTTACGTATTTTGTAACTTAATTGAAATTCGTTTCCATTTAGCTCGCTCGTATGCAAGCTTTTTTCTCTTTGAATTCGGATGTTACCCAGACCTTTAGTTCTAGTCCTCAAAAGAAATTCACGTGAGACTTCAAAACCAAAGTCTCCAAAGCAGAAATGCTATTCTTCGACCACAATTGTTATTTTCATTGAACTTTGGTGCCGCTTCGTCTTTTTTCTATTCCCTGAAAACCCACATAAGACCAACATTAACAATTCAGTTCAACGATAAAGAAAAACTGAGTGCAACGAAACAAAATTCAGTGCATACAATTTGTCTAGCGAAATTCCGACAGAATACAAATGTCTGATAAAATTATAAAATAGACAATCCTTGCGCTATTTTTGGAGCCTTAATTCGATTCAGCAAGATGTGTAATCAGGAGTTGAGGATATATTGTTATCTGGACGACAAAGTTCCTAATGAAGCCGTTTAATTCACAGGTAAATGTTGTTTCAGCCATTGTATAACAAACAGAAGTACCAAGCTAAGAATTTTCTTTTTGACTGATTCTGAGAGCGATATTTTTTTTTGCTTTGCCTGCCATATAAATTGCTTTAATTTAAATGTGTGGTTAACCTTCATATCTTATTCAAAAGCTAAAACGTGATAAAAACACCAGATACTCTAATTGTAGACAACACAAATGCATTCAGTTGGAATAATAAATTCAAAACACAAAAATTCCCCTTTTTTTGAAGTATCCACCACATTTTAAGGAATTACTACAATGCGTAAAAGATTACAGATTAAAGACTTTGAGCTACTCTTTTTCTCACGTCACTATTTTTTCATCATAAAAGATTATCTATTGTGATTGTGCGTGCGCTGATTGGTGGGAAAAATTGGCGCAAAACTTGGCAAAATGGCGGCGTTGCCTTATCTTGATTTTATCACATTTTGTAATAAGCATTGCAAAGCATAAAGCGAAATTGAAAAATATACAAGTAAATAAATAGACAAGGACAACTGGGTCTGGAGAGAATGTTTTCACTAATGATCTAGATATTGAAGAAAACCATGATTGCTTCTTACGCTCTTCAGTCAAAAAGGCCGACGTGCCGGAACAATACATCGTTGCGGGAGATCATAGAATCACGCTCTACTAAACTACTAAACAAAAGACGATCAAAGCTCGTTCCTTGCTGCCAGATAAAGGCTATTGCCTGTTTCGAATTCAGTCAAAACAAAGGCACATCAACGTCAACGTCAATTTAACAACAACAACAAAAAACAAAAACAAAAAACAACAAACAAAACAAAAACAAACAAAAAACAAAAAAACAAACAACAACAACAATATTCATATACTCAAAAACAGACACAGTTTGAACGGACACTGAAAACTCCAGGGCAAACTGCCTCAGTGTTGTTTCCTGCTCCTAGCGTTCATGAACAACATGTTTTTGTTTAAAGCGATAAGCAAATCCGTTTGATGTTATTAAAAGGCATCACACCAGTCATGATCACTAGCTGATCATTTATTTATCGATATGCATGGCAACTTTGGAAAAGTCGATAACAACCACTCAATCTCATATCCCTGAAAGCTTCAATACATCGAAGTGAAAATATCTAATCAGTATATTAAAGTATGCAAAGTGTAATGTTCATTAGAGAGGACAGAATCGTATCATAATCTCAAGGTTCATTCTGAAGTCGCTCATTGATTTCCAATGCCCACTGAATGACGTCATTGAAGGTGGGAAATCACAATGAGTCACCATTTGTTGACTCTAAGCAAATGAACTCGACTAATAATAAACTCGCTTTATCCTTTTTGAGTCGATTGAATGCGATAAGCCATTAACGCTGTCTTCTTGAGGATGTTTGTCGGAAATGTAGAATTTTCTGGAAAAAAAATAATCGCAGTTGCTTTCAGCTTCAGCTTCTTGTTCATCTTTCTTCGCTTTCCCCTCCATCGTATTATCAATTTTAAAGCCAAACAAGTGAATTGGTAATCATTAAAACGTGTACTTCAAGAGCGTTCTCTTTTCCATGCTTTCAGTTCTTAGTAAATGGATCGATCAGTGCTAATGTTGTAAATTAAAAAATCATAATGAATTCGCAGCCTTCGGTGTGTTTTGATCTGTACTACGTTATATCCGCGGACAAAAGTCTGTTCTTTTATGTTCGCTATAATACGTGTCTTCAGTTTCCTGAGATGCTCTTCATATAATGACTAGTCTATCACGGGTCTATCAGGAGACCAATATAGCGAAGTCTCATGAGCTACAAGTGCAGTAAACTCACATTATACAAGTCGACGGTAAAATAAAAAGGTGAAATTTAATTTTATACGTAATTTCACCAGATGTCTTAGAAGCATTAGATTAGCACTTTCTCTCTCTCTTTGAGCTGACAGTTTGAATCATTCCCATATTGACTGCGCATGCGTCAATCTTAATCACGCATGCGCACACGGATGACTGGAGGTAATGAATGAATGAATGAACTTTATTTAGACACGGAATCAAAATCACTAAATGACGTAACACACTGGACATCAATTCTACTCAATGACGTAAGCTATTAACATAGATACGATCGCGTATGATAAAGAAATACAATGAAAATGCTTCAGAAGGCAAATATATATTCTTACAGACGAGTTCTATTATATTATAGGTTTTAACTGAGGGCTTATCATGTAATTTCAAAACTCATAGGACAAAATTAAAATATAATTATCATAGATGGAAAGAGCTCGTTGAAATTAGTAAAAATGTGAAGTTTGGAAAAGATCGCTTCACAAATTGCGAAGATATGAATTTAAAAATTCGATATGTTATATGAAAACCTTTGGAAATTTACGCTGGTAGGCAACTCTTGCCTATCAACAAAGGTTTTCATACAAAATTCCGATTTTTGAAAATTCCATGATATCTTCGCAATTTGTGAAGCGATCTTTTCCAAACTTCACATTTTTACTAATTTCAACGAGCTCTTTCCAGCTATGATAATCATTTTGTCCTATGAGTTTTGAAATTACATGATAAACCCTCATTCTGTATTTTACATAGTGACGTCAGCACGCCAAACAACAGCTTCCGGCCCACGCACGGGGATTCGCTGAGCAATGTGGGAGGAGTGAATCAACTTCCATCGCAGTTTTCCAAATTACGTTGTTGCTATAATTGGCGACGCTTCACTGCTGTTTGAGTTTCAAATAAATGTCGATAAACCGTCATGTTTACAATGCATGGGATAGAAAGGGGGGGCAGGAAGTGACGTCATTGGTGATTCAGAGATTTCTGGAGAAAATCAGTAGGAGGATCAGTTTGTTTACCTTTTGCTTCATTAACATAAATCCTATCTTTAAGCTACAAACAAATGGACTACAAGGTCCTGCAATAATAATATAATAATAATGTCACTATTTTCAGAGGGTAGCACAAAATATCAAAGCGACGCTAATAAATTTGTGGCCCTCTAAAAATCAGCAAAAACTGGAAATTTGTTCAGTGCACATGCGATTTTATCCCGATTATATCACCTTCTTTTGTTATTGAAAAATGCCACAAACGTTAATAAAAGAAGGTGATATAATCGGGATAAAATCGCATGCGCACTGAACCTTATTCTTAAACTCCGACCTGGCTTATTCAGCGCGCGCCCTTCCCCTCCTTAGTCCCACAAGGGAAATTCATACAAGATGGCGGTGTATAAAGGTGCAGACACACGGTGCAACATTGCGCGCAATATTGCTGGAAATTTTGTTGCAGCGTGTGTCCACCCATGAAACTGATTGCTCGCAATTGACTAGCGCGCGCTAATACGACGTAATTTGTTGCTCGCAATGTTTCAGAAGTAGGACTCGATTCTACTTCTGCAACATTGCGCGCAACATATTGCAGAGGTGGACACACGCTGCAACAATACATGTTTCAGGGAATGTTGCACCGTGTATCCACACCTTAAAATTCATTTTGTAGTTTTCGTGTATTTATATTAAGCGCCATCCCTTGAGTGATTAATCGTCCCTCTTGAACGTCAGTGAAATTTGAATTAGGCGCTTAATGGAGGAAATACGGTATATGAATTCCTTAATTCTATTCCTCAGCCGTCAGACAACCCAACCAGACAGACGGCCATGTTCGTACGGGTATCCTGAGCCTAGCAGCAGCAGTAATGTTTGTCGTGGTTCTTGTAATCTGTATTCATGCCCCTTGTACTTGCCTATGGAGGAGACGCCATCGAAGCGACCTTGAAGTCGACCTGATCAGCTGCCCTAATCCTACTGCGCATGACGGGAAGTGCGGTAAATGTTTGTATGACAGAGTGTCGAAGAAACATGCCTCCAAATATGGATTCTCAAGAAGTAAATTCTCTTCGCCTGCTGCCATAGCAACCAATGAGGAGTTGTTCAAGCCTTATGAAAATCAGGTGAGTATCACGTGTTTAAGTGGCGGGAAACAATTCTTACGGGTCCTCGGAAACCCTGTAAAATTGAAAGCAATGCGTCGAGTCGGCATTTAAGCGCAATTATTTGGAAATTTATTGTGGAAATTTTTAACCGAGGAAAAAAAACAAACGCTTGCTTTTCACGCCAATTGCTGAAATTCCAGTAATGATTTCAAAATTGATAATTTCAAATCCTCTTAAATTGAACACAAGTTATTTCACATTTCAGCCACCGTTTATTACAGACAGCAACAAGGGGCCACCTTCAAACTTTCCACCCCCTAAAAAGTCTCGGTCCATAGTCCAAGCCATCCTCAAGAGGTCCAGGGATCGGGACAAGTTCCGCTACGAGTTTCTCGCCTCACGGTATGGCTATGACTACAAGCAGTTTCGAGACTCGTATAAGCGAAGTTCCATCTACGACGAGCAGGACCCGAACTGGTACAGCGCTGGAGAGTTCTTAAACAACCAGTCAAGCTTTCGAGGCCAGAAAAACTACGGCAGCACCGACGCGGGGAATTCCGGGGGGAGCAGTTGTTGTCAGTGGTCACGTGCTCAACAAAAATCAACCAATCAGAGCGCCGAGGATATTATTAAGCTTCAGCCAAGAAGGAGACAAATTGTGGAGTTGCAGGAGTTCCCTGTTGGGTTTTCCGGTACCTATGCTGGAGTTAGCGCAAATGGAATGGATAACTTGCTTTTTGATCCGATGCATGACGTCACCAAACCCTGTCGGCATGGTAACGCCGTTCACGCGGGCTCAGACTCCAATATAGATATGCACTTCTCTCGTATGGACGAAGAGTCTAATAACAATCACGTGACTGACACTGAAAAACGTTGTAAGAAAACCCGACCGACGAGTCCACGATCGAGTGCAAAAATAGTGCAGCATTTCCCGACCCAGTTCGATTACGACCCCAGGTTTGTCCAAAATGGAGGCGACAAAATTCAAAAAGTCGCGAAGGAGAGAAAGATAGAATGTCAGGACGACGACAGTGACCTTGACGAAACCTCCTCTGACGATCTACTTAGTTTTGATGAATGGGATGAGTTACAAGAACGACGAGAACGAAGGAGCCAAGAGTTTCTCTACTCTCCACACATGCAAGCGTATCGACAATGTCATCACCTTCACCACAGTTACCCCGCTGTACTCCGATATCCCGAAGTGCCGCGGGACTCTCGGCCTTTGCCTCGGGAATACAAAACGCGCATGCGCAGACACGTCGCAAGAAGTGAAACGGAACTGAGAAGGTCGTCGGGATATTTTGGGCAACCAGCGTCATATGGTGGGCACTGTAAACGAACTGAATGTCATAGCTCGTCAGATACAAGCCTCCATAGGATGCAAATCGAGAAAGAGTTAGCCGCGGTTGGGTTAGATAAACGTGAGCGTTCGAAACACCTCAAAGATCCTCCTGTGAGGATTCGCGATAACAGACTCGATCCCTTGGCGGGACTAATGTCACCCGTGCGACCCCTCGAAGAGACGACTAAATGTAATAGAAACCATAGCAACGCCTCTGACCCAAAATCACGCAGTAACCTAACTATGAAAAGCGACTTGGAGGTTTCTTTGAAGAGTGAGGGCAGCTACGTTGTCAAGTTGCCTTTTCTTGAATCATCGTGTAAGGAGACATTTATCAACGAACATAGCGATAAAGGGACGCTTAACGATGACCAAGAGTGTCACAAAGGGACTCTAGGAAAGAAACTGAATGATGACGACACTGAGCCGAACCATAACCGAGTTAATTTAGAACTTGATACTCATTATATAAAGAACAGCTACCTAAGGGATGAACCTGTTAGAGACACTGATAGTGATGATACCGATGGCACTTCACGACATATAAACAGACCAACAGAATGCCAACTAACTACTGGAAACGGAAATCAATCGAGGTAGTTATTACTTGCACTTTCCTTTCCGATCTCGGGGGGGTAGAATAAATGAGATTCTAGGGGAGTGGGTTACCTGTGGTAAGGTTTCGCCACTAAAATAATGAACTTTATTCTCTACTTTCTCATAGCACATAATGCTTTGCGCTTTGGGGGGGGGGGGGGGGGGGGGGGGGGGGGGGGGGGGGGGGGGGGGGACAAATGAAAATGGGAGCTTCCTGTCAACCATCCTATTATGCAACACCATTTTCTTTTGTATTAAACCCCCCCCCCCCCCCCCCCAAGGCGCAAAGCATTATGTGCTATGAGAAAGTAGAGAATAGCCAAAGTTAAAATATGGAATAAAAGATGGAGGTCATGCACCGAATTCGTTTCTGAGTAAAATATCAACAAAGGGTTGATATTTGCCAAAAACCTATTTTCCTGTCCGCGCGGGAACTGTTTCTAGTACTTTGAGACATTTTGAGACGATTTATTTTGTCTTTCTACTCTCTAATGACTCTAGAGCTTATTTCACAATGACTTAGATACCATAGATGAGGAATTCATTTTCCGAATAATTCCTCTTTTTGTGAAGAATCATTCATATCGTTTGAGTATTTGCCAAATTAAATCATGTTTAACGTGTTCGACAAAGGTTAACCGCGAAATAGCGCTAAGATAATTTTAATTAAAAGATTACAATTTTTGGGTGAAGTTGTTGAGGTAGTTCACAGGCAGCACAACCATTGCTTCTGAGGCTACTACAGTGTGCGTGTAACGAGACGCACACAGGGAGCCCAACATAGGATGTTACTCAGCACAGGGGGCCCGACATAATACGTATTGTGCGCGTGTGCTCTACCACAGGAAACCACAGGCACCCCAACCATTGCTTTTGAGGCTATTTAAAATAATAAATATAAATACATTTATATTCGCGCGTCTTTTTTGATGGGTTTCCTGTGGTAGAGCATGATGTTGGGCTCCATGTGCGCGACCCGCAAGAAGCGCCCGCATAAGTGTAGTAGTTTCAATATACACATGTACTGCAGGACGCGCGGGACGTACACAGGGAGCCCAACATTATACGTTACTCAACACAGGAAGCCCAATATAATACGCATAAATGTATTTATATTTATTATTAAATAGCCTCAAAAGCAATGGTTTGGCTGCCTGTGAGGAAACCCATCAAAAAGACGCAAATATCATTTTATTTATTATTTAGTAGCATCAGAAAAATGATTGGGCTGATTGTGGTGGTTTCGAATTTAGATGACATTTCGAAAGAAATTCAAAACTAAATTTCCCCTAGTCCCTCTCGGTCAAACACTGACCACAGGTAACCCAAGTCTAATTTAATTATTTGTTTTTGTTTAACAGAGAGGAAACCTTCTCTTCAAGCCGCAGCACAAGATTATAAATAAAACAGAGCAGCATTGATGGTTGCCATGGTAATATCAACAAAGAAATTATAAAATTAGACGGAAAGTTTAATTTCGTGATGAAATCACGATAATCGCTATTTGGGTTCCCTGTGTTACATGACGTAATCAACTGTGATTGGTTAATTGAGACGTCATCATTCATTCAAAACTTTGCCAAAAAGTTTATTTTGCCTTCAAAGTCAGACAAAGCAGCCACAAATCGACGAGAAAAACCGGCTTTTTGTACCTGGAAAGCCCCAAAAACTACAGCCAAATAAAGGTAATTAGCTAATTAATGTTATTAGTTGAATGAAAGCTTGCAAATTGCTGTAATTAGGTCATTAGCGATTGTTGAGCGAAGCAGTCACATCAACGTTCAACTCTTGCGAAAGATTCAGAAAAGAGCTCTTCGTTTCTGAACTTTATCGGCAAAATCGTCAATCGTTAAACGCCGAAATGGTAAGAAAACGTCAGGTTTTGCATTAGCAAGAAGCATTTTTTCATTGATAACAATAGGAATTGATTCTAATCGTTGAAATTTTCAACTGAACAGTGAACTGACAAAACCAAACGTCCAAAGTGAAAACCAACTCGGAAAAAGCCAAAGTTTGAAGCCAAAATGCAACCGTGTCCTCTGATGTTTTTGGTTTCTCTTTAGGAAAAAAGTAAACATTTCCTCCCTCCATTTAACATCGTTTTTAGATTCCAACTGATGTTTTTGGTTTCTCTTTAGGAAAAAAATTAAACATTTCCTCCCTCAATTTAATACGTTTTTAGATTCCAACTGATGTTTTTGGTTTCTCTTTAGGACAAAAATAAACATTTCCTCCCTCAATTTAACAACGTTTTTAGATTCCAACTGATGTTTCTTGTTTCTCAATTTCAGAGGGAATGTCTTTCAATCCATGTTGGTCAAGCTGGGGTTCAAATAGGCAACGCCTGTTGGGAGTTGTACTGCTTGGAACACAACATCAGCCCAAATGGTCTTGTTCAAAACAGTCAGATCGGAGGCGATGATTCTTTCAATACTTTCTTCAGTGAGACTGGATCGGGAAAATACGTCCCTAGAGCTGTCTTTGTGGATCTGGAACCGACAGTTATTGGTAAGAATGGCTTAAAAAGTGATTTACTGAATGATGATGATTATTATTATTATTTATTATTATTATTATTATTATTATTATATTATTATTATTATTATTATTATTATTATTATTATTATTATTATTATTATTATTATTATTATTATTATTATTATTATTATTATTATTATTATTATTATTATTATTATTATTATTATTATTATTATTATTATTATTATTATTATTATTATTATTATTATATGTTATTGAACAATCCAAGCGATCATTTTAAATTTTGTAAAAATAAGGATTTTTATCTATTTTTCTATCTCTTATTTGTAATTTGTTTTGAGGAATAAAGTTATCATTATTATTATTATTATTATTATTATTATTATTATTTGTAATTTATTTTGGGAAATAAAGTTATTATTATTATATTATTAGTATTATTATTATTAAGTAGTATTATTCGACTTCGTCAATACCAGTATTTTTATCTATTTTTATATGCTTTTAGTAATTTAGCGATAAATTCTTCAAAATGAAAAAGAAAAGAACAGATGGGATTTTTATTGCACTACGACATTTAAAAAATAACAATTAAGCTTACAATCTATATTATTTTCTATGCGTTACTTTTTTGGAAAAACTATAAAAGATATGTACTTCTGCGTCTGTGTTACAGTTGTGTTGCTACAATATTTGCAATAAGGTTTCGATCCATTACTTTTTTGAAAGAGTATAGTACGATAGATCATTTAATTTGTACTAATGTTTTTAATGATTATTTCAGACGAGGTCAGAACTGGTCTCTATCGTCAACTGTTCCACCCCGAGCAACTAATCACTGGGAAAGAGGATGCCGCAAACAACTATGCACGTGGCCACTACACCGTGGGGAAAGAAATTGTGGATCTTGTCTTAGATCGGACAAGAAAGATGGTGAGCAGTTTCGTTTTGGTGTTAATTGTGTTTAAGATAGTTTTTTTATTTCATTTATTTTTTTGTGCGTTAGCTTCAATTTCGAAAGAATTGACTTAATTTTTTTGTATTCGAAGCCATTTTATTCAATAATTCAAGTGATAGCGTTTCTTACTGAACAATCTCTCATACGTGTTTCACGTTCTACTTTCCACGGGTCAATATTTTTTCGTTCGACTGACGTTTTATCTCATTTCGCTGACGACTGACGACTGACGTTTTATCTCACTTCGCTCAGATTTTCATCTTCGATATTGCCTGAGTTACTAATAACCTTAATTTACACTCTGTTCTCTTTTCATTTCAATCTATTACTGACTTATTATTTCCCCTTTCATTCTCATTTTTCTTTACTCCACTTTTTTCTCTCCTCCATCTTTTGTGTTTGTTTCAGAGAGACGGGTGGGGAGGGAACAAGAGAGCCAACCCATTGGAATTCTTAACTTTAACATAACTTATATGACTATTTACTGCTTTTCTTTCTCTTTTTCATTTAACTTCATCTTACTACCTCTCATTTCTCTTCTCTAGTCTTTATTCTCAATATTCTAATTTTTCTATAAGTTTCCAAGGTAACGCGTGCAAACCCGGAAGGACCCCACCCCAAATGGGAAATTAACATTCTGCCCATTCATTCATTATGAAGTACCCAACATTTCCATCCCATTTCATATCTATTCCCATCGTACCTTGGCAATACATACTACGAATCATCCAATAATCGTGCGATTATTCAAAATCCTATACCCTCTACATTTCATCCCTTTCATTCAGAATGCTTTATTTCCCATTTGTTCCTTCCTGAGGTCTGCCCATGTTGCCTTCTTGTTTCTTTAACTTCATTCCAATTGGTTGGGCAACGCCTGTTGTTGGTGTCACAGTCACAGCGTGATGCATCCAGTGTTGTTACGTGACGCATCGAGTGTTGTTGTTGCGTGACGCATCGGGTGTTTTACACTGCAACTGTAACACCAACAACAAGCCGTCTCGCGTTCCTCATCTCTGTGACAAACACAATTTTCACCTCGTCTGTTCTTTGCTCTCTTTCACTTTCGCTCTCACGGTTCTTCTTTCAGCTCTTTCGATTCTTCATCTCCGTCTTTCTCACAATTTCCAAGATCCTTCCCTTCAGCCTCTGCATGCCTCTTCTCTACAGGTATTCAACATTCTTACTCATTCTGTCTCAAGTCTTTCTATCCTTATTTCTCGTTATTATTGGTATTTTAGTGTATAGTGGTGTCGTCGCTCCACTGGGTGGATCATGGTCAACCCTGCCTTCACGGGCAGGGTGGTTAAAGTCCATGGTCTGCCCAGTGTGCTCACTTTCTCTCCACAGGCCGACCAGTGCTCTGGGCTCCAAGGCTTCCTGATTTTTAACTCTCTGGGTGGAGGCACTGGCTCTGGCTTTGAGTCCCTGCTGACCGAGAGGCTGACTGTGGATTATGGAAAGAAGTCCAAGTTGGAATTCACAGTCTACCCTGCTCCACACATCAGTACAGCGGTTGTGGAGCCATACAATGCGTTACTAAACACCCATACTACTATAGAACACTCTGACTGCACCTTCATGTTTGATAACGAGGCCATATTTGACATTAGCAGGAGAAACCTTGACATCGAGAGGCCAACGTACAGTAACTTGAATCGGATCATCAGCCAAGTGGTGTCTTCAATCACATCATCGCTACGGTTCGACGGCGCACTAAACGTTGATCTCACCGAGTTCCAGACCAATTTGGTCCCTTATCCTCGAATCCACTTCCCACTTGTGACCTACGCCCCAATCATATCACCCGAGAAGGCCTACCACGAGCAGCTCACTGTAGCTGAAATAACCAACTCTTGCTTCGAGCCTTCTAACCAGTTGGTAAAATGCGACCCTCGCCATGGGAAGTACATGGCTTGTTGCATGTTGTACCGTGGCGACGTGGTGCCTAAGGATGTAAACGCCGCGATTGCTTCCATCAAAACTAAACGTTCCGTTGTGTTTGTCGACTGGTGTCCCACTGGCTTCAAGGTCGGCATAAACTACCAACCACCAACTGTCGTCCCTGGCGGTGACTTGGCCAAGGTGCATCGTGCAGTGTGTATGCTCACCAATACTACTGCTATTGCAGAGGCCTGGGGTAGGCTCGACCATAAGTTTGACTTGATGTACGCTAAGAGGGCGTTTGTTCATTGGTACGTCGGGGAAGGAATGGAAGAAGGAGAGTTTTCAGAAGCTCGTGAAGACATGGCTGCGTTGGAGAGAGACTACGTGGAAGTTGGAGAAGACTCGAACGAAAATGACGACGAAGACGACAATGAATATTAGCCACTCCCACGTCAAACCGCTGACCCACAATCGACCACACCCTCCTTCCATACCCCCTTGCACTGGATATCGTCCCTCGTCATATCTCCGTAATACAAATGCTTGTACTCTAAGCACTGCAACTGTGTCTGTAAAAACATGTGACTGTATACCCAAGCAGTATATCTAACTTTGACCTGCGTCGGTGCGTCAGTGCAGTTCAGGTCCCTATGCATGTCATGAAGAACAAATCCCTTCTTTCCTCTCAGAAATATTCCAGAGGGTATAATACATGTACCCTCCCTCCCTCCCTCGAGGCCTTCTTGATCAGGACTGTAGGATAACTTTGTCGCCAGTCTTAAAGTCGTATTCATGAAGTGAGATTTTACTAAGCATCCAGTGAATGGCTAAGAGCAGTATTGTACATATGGCTAATAATATTAGCTGTTACCATGGCAACCATCAATCGCTTTATCTGTACATATCATTATGGGTAAAAGCACAAGCCATCTATTAAAGCATTTATTTTGTCACTTTTTGTGTATTATCTCTAAAGTAGAATATAAAATACTGCAGTCTTTACAAATTATTATCTTGGATGAACTGAATGTCGTATATGGGAGGGGAGGAGGTCGTAGGAAACTGGGGGGGGGGGGGAGGGGAGGGGGGATTTGTTGGCAGTTTCATTGCAAATCAATATATAATGATCCATTGATATATTCACTTACTTACTTATGTATATGAACAACTCCAGTCGCGATCGTTTTCGTATGAGTGTGAAACCCCGGGGGGGGGGGGGGGGGGGGGGGGGGGGGGTACTCCCCTATATACGCTATACGGGTATGTGCCGCGGGATAGGGTATGATTTTTGAGCTCCCAGGTCTGGGGTAGGGTATCGTTTTTTGCCTTTTTAGGCTGGGATCGGGTACGTTTTGGTCTGGTATAGGGTATGGTTTCCGCAATAACGCCACTATCAGTCGCTATCAATTTACATATCCCTTTAGCACGCTTTCAATCTGGATAGGGTATACATTTTTAAGCTTTAGTCTGGGATAGGGTGTACATTTTAAAGCTTTAGTCTGGGATAGGGTATAGGAAAATCAAAATTTTAGGTCTGGGATAGGGTCAGGGTTTTGAGGTGTCCCCTTAGGCACACCCCCCCCCAAAAATACCCTTAGTGCCCCCCCCCCCCCCCCCCCCCCCCCCCCCCCCCGGTGTGAAGTGAAACCTACGGTACTCAAATGGCTTCCTTTCTGAACCAATCAAAAAGCGTGCAGATGCATCTTATCCAATCAAACTCTTCACGGCAAGGCGCGGTGCGGTAACTTTCCCACTCATACGAAGACGATTCTATATGTAGACTTGGCTGTATCAAGGAAAACATTCATTTTTTCTGTGAAATGATTGATTTTATAGAAGCAGTATTTTCGAAGAACACATCACTTGATGACGTCCATCACACGATCAATATCAGTAATTTGCAATCTCAAATAAACGTCACACTTCGCATCATATTTTTCTCAAATATCTCTAAAGCAAAGCAAACGTTTATTACATGCAATCATCAAAGTTTGCTTTTGCGGGCTACCTGTGGTTTCGTATCGTCAACTAAAAAAACCGTTTTTGGCTACTGTATTGTTTGGACATATTCTGAAATACAGATATTTGTCAGGCACTTTTAATTCTAGTTATTTAGTTGTTTGTTTATTTAGCTTTACACGAAGTTACAAATGCAATGGCAATTCATTTTTGTAAGGCGTTCCTTGCTTTTCCGCGAGGAAGCCTGGCGGATATCGTTGTTTTGGTTACCAAACGAGCCTGGCGTTGGTCAAACACTGCTTTGATTACAACTTATAATTGGTGAATTGTATGGCAATTGAGCAGATATTTCCCTTACAAAATGGCCTCATTCAACTCAATTACAAATTTATCAAGAACTTAGCGCTAATATAGTGGCGATGATGTGATAATTTACTGATATACGATAATTTGGTGATTCTACGGCGACACCGTTCTACGATGGAGAGCAGAAACATGAGTAAAAGTCATGCTAGGAGTCAGAATTCAGGCAGGAAACCCATTCATCCATTTGTCTGTGGAACTTTTCGAGACTTCCACGCCGAGCGTGATTATCTTAACCAAGCGATCTTTCCACAACTTGACGCGTTGTGTCGGCAACGTGGTCTGAGATTTCTTCCTGTTGATCTACGGTGGAATTCCAAGCAGGGTCAAGCAACAAGTGAACAAACCTTACGAGTTTGTCTAGATAATGTCGAGCGCTGTGCACCGTTTTTTATATGTATGCTGGGCGATCGTTATGGAGTACATAGGCCCTTCGAGAGTGAGCCCAAAGACGAGGCTACCGAGCAGTGGCTGGACAAAAACTTTGACACTGCGGCTGTGTGTGGATACGACTGGGTACACGAAGAAGAGTACAGGTATATACATGTACATGTATAGTAGTTGGAATGGGTCTTTGAATAATTGTAATCTATCTGAGGGTTATTTATGGTTTTTACTCTACATCAACTAACTTATATTTAAAAAGGCACCAGCGAAATTGAAGCCAAAAATGCAATATGCAACCACCTGTAGTAACCATAGCTACATGTACATGTACAAGGCGGCATGTTATGAGATTGACAGATTTGTTCTGGCCTAAAATTCCTACTATTAAAATGCCTATTATTAAATATTTTCATACATGTCTGTTCGCCTACATTGTACACAATTAAAGACAGATTATTGATTGTGCCATTATTTTTTTGACTACATATATATACATGTAAATTAAGTTCTATATTTCCCAGAACTCTTTTCGGTCTGATACATGTACCGGTACATCTAACTTTTTTTTAAATTTAAATTTGATTTCGCCTGAGCAAACATACAGGCATGCAGGGACACCACAACAGTGAAAACCAATTGAAGGGCTCCCTGCAATAACTACGCAAGTGACCTCTGATCAAAATCTAAATTCTCCTCGAGATTGTTTGAATTTCAAAGGAGAATTTGGGGTTTGATCACAAGTCACTTACGTCGTTGTTGCAGGGAGCCCTTCAATTACTGTGGGCCCAAAATAAACAAACTCTTAACAAAAAAAATTACAACAAATACATCAACAAAGTTTTACAGAGTTCTTGATTAACTGTAGCTTTCATGATTTTCAAACCATTATATGAGCATTACATGTACAGATGTAGGAAGTTATATATTATACATGTATATACTTTAATGAATGAGTCGATAATTATATACATGTAGTTAGTAATATGTTCGTAAGGTTTCTTCAAGCGTAAAAAGACATTTATTTATTTATTTATGTATTTTTCTGAGTCTTTTTACGCTTGAAGAAACCTTACGAACTACATTACTAACTATTACCAAGCGACAAATTACCATATAAATTATATAGTTGTTATACATGTATACCAAGCTGTCAAAGTCCATTTTTCTCTGCCTCTCATTGGACGAGAGGGTATCAAGTGAAAGTCATCAAATTTGACTGTTTCCCGGCAACATATGCAGCTCTGAGCGAGCAACAATATGTTTTGGGCCGGTAATAACAAAAGTGGAAACTGCATGTACCTAATTAACCAGAAATGCATTAACCTATATTTTCTAGTTTTTGGCAACATATTTAATTTTTGTTATTTGACACTTGGTATACTGTATAGCAAAACATTTGTTTACTGGGACCTCGAGAAAGCACTATGTTTTGTGTATGTCCCTCAATCAACTGATGATTCCCTCTGTGGAGCCTCGGGGAAACATTGCCTGAGTCTCGGGACCACAAAACATACTGTTTCCCTCAGTCCCAGTAAATAAGTATTAAAAATACTTATTTACTTATTTATTTAATTAAAATTATTATTGCATGTCAATCATCAATTAATTGTTGATTAATATTAATTATTGATATATGTAAATTATAATAATGACCACATGCAATAGAGTCATTTTCGTATGAGTGGGAAAAGTAGCTATGCCGGTTCGTGCCGTTCTGTGACTGTAACGTGCCATCATCATCCCGTATCCAAGCATTCTGATTGGTTGAGCGATGATTTTGCGTGCTAGCTGTGATTGGTTGAATACAATGTCTTCAATTCCATACTGTGACTGTAACTCCATGTTGTAGGTACCCACTCATAAGAAAATGACTCTATTGACTGACTCACTGACTTGCATTGACTGACTGATTGATTGATGGATTGGTTGATTGATTATAGTACTGATTGATTGACTGGCCGACTGATTGGTTGATTGATGGATTGATTGATTGATAGATTGATTGACTGATTGATTGATGGATTGATTGACTGACTGATTGATTGATGGATTGGTTGATTGACTATAGTACTGGTTGATTGACTGGCCAACTGATTGATGGATTGATTGATAGATTGATTGATGGATTGATTGACTGGTTGATTGACTGACTGACTGATTGGTTGATGGATTGGTTGATGTACTTGACTGACTGATTGATTGACTGGTTGATTCAAGACTGACTGACTGATTTGTTGATGGATTGATTGACGATTGACTGATTGATTGATTGACTTCATGACTGATTGATTGATTGATTGACTGGTTGATTGACTAGCTGTCTGATTGGTTGATTCTGTCATTTATAGATACAGTAGTTTAACTGAGTTAGAGGTTGTTCAAGCATCATTTCGTAAGAAGTACGACTATGGCTACTTCTATTTCCGAAACCCTGAACACCTTGAAGACAAGCTCAATAAATCGAATACATATGAAAGTACAGATCAACTATCTGAGAGTGAATATGCAGCACGAAAACTGAAGGAATTAAAACAACAGATCATTGATACAGGTATGCGAGGATGGTTTGAAGAACATGACTATATATAGCTATGTATAGCTATAGAGATTCAAACTCAACAGTCAAACCTGAATTAAGTGATACCACCCTGCCCCCTTGCCCTCCCCCTGGGGAATGGCTTTGTGGTCACTTTACAGTAATAGAGTAAGAGTAGAAATGCCATTCCAGGCCAAATGACTGATGTGACCGGGGTATGCACATTGGTTTTTGATTGTATACATGTACATTGTACATGACAGTGCATTTGTATATACTCTACAACTCTGCATGTTTTTAGTACTAGTGCTTTAAACTACCCCTGCAGGACTGGATACAGCTTGTAGATTACCTCAGAGCATTTACATGTATAGTTATACATGTAGATCTATATTACTCAAATAATTTGCTAGTAACCCATGGCCAATCATGAGTACGTTATACACCTGGGTGGAGTGAGGCAATGTAAAGGCGAAGGTAGTACATGAATGTCTTGCCCAAGGAGACAATACCATATCACCTACATGTACAATGTACATGCATGGATACTATATGTCTGTCGACCCATAGTCAGATGTACTACATGTAGCTAGACCATCACTGCTTATATAGCCCCCGTGCCGGGGCTCAGGATGGCCATGCATTGACAGTAAGCAGTAAAATAATGTTGTCTCAGAATATTTTTGGAATTTTGATAAGTGCATGGCTGCATTTATACTGGTAATAAAGATTGGAATACAGGTTGACTATAGTAACTTGATCATCAGTCACAGCTCCTTGGGTATGCATGCTCATTGATCTAATGGGATAAATTTGAAATATTATTTCATCACTTAATACTGTCATCATAACCTACATTGTACAACAAGATACATCATGTACTTAGCTTAATATTAATATTATAATATTATAATCCATCTTAATGTTTTTAGACCTGCCAGTTCGAGCATTCAAAACTCCTCAAGAACTTGGAGAGCTGGTCTTACAAGACTGGACGGCCATCATCAATTCCTTACACCCACAGATCAGTCTAACAGTGTTTCCTGACACCAAATCAGAAACGTTTCATCAGTGGTCACTCCATGAAGCCTTTGCAGAATCACGACGCAAGATCTTCATCAGGTCACCTCATATTCGGGAGTTGATGGATATTTTAAATGTACATGCTGAGAAGGATCAAGGTATCAAGAGGAAAACCAGCATGGTATTGACCCATGTCTTGTTGAGTACATTTATGACAAGCGTACCTGGAGGAGACAGAGATTCGCTACCACCAATTTTAGTTCTTACAGGTGAGCCTACAGCTGTTTTAGTTTATGTTGATGGTGATGACAACAACAATGTTGCTCATGTATGTTGATGGTGATGACAACAATATATGATGTTGCTCATGTACAATGTATGATGATGGTGATGACAACAATGATGTTGCTCATGTATGATGATGGTGATGATAACAATGATGTTGCTCATGTATGATGATGGTGATAATAACAATGTTGCTCATGTATGATGATGGTGATGATAACAATGATGTTGCTAATGTATCATGATGATGATGATGATAACAATGATGTTGCTCATGTATGATGATGGTGATGATAACAATGTTGCTCATCTATGATGATGGTGATGATAACAATGATGTTGCTCATGTATGATGATGGTGATGATAAGAATGATGTTGCTCATGTATGATGATGGTGATAATAACAATGTTGATGTATGATGATGGTGATGATAACAATGATGTTGCTCATGTATGATGATGATGATGATGTTGCTAACAATGATGATAATAACAATGTTGCTGTTGCTCATGTATGATGATGGTGATGATAACAATGATGTTGCTCATGTATGATGATGGTGATGATAACAATGATGTTGTTCATGTATGATGATGGTGATGATAACAATGATGTTGCTCATGTATGATGATGGTGATGATAACAATGATGTTGATGATGATGGTGATGATAACAATGATGTTGCTCATGTATGATGATGGTGATGATAACAATGATGTTGCTCATGTATGATGATGGTGATGATAACAATGATGTTGCTCATGTATGATGATGGTGATAATAACAATGTTGCTAATGTATGATGATGGTGATGATAACATGATGTTGCTATGTATGATGATGGTGATGATAACAATGTTGTTCATGTATGATGATGGTGATGATAACAATGATGTTGCTCATGTATGATGATGGTGGTGATAACAATGATGTTGCTCATGTATGATGATGGTGATAATAACAATGTTGCTCATGTATGATGATGGTGATGATAACAATGATGTTGCTCATGTATGATGATGGTGATGATAACAATGATGTTGCTCATGTATGATGATGGTGATGATAACAATGATGTTGCTCATGTATGATGATGGTGATGATAACAATGATGTTGCTAATGTATGATGATGGTGATAATAACATGTTGTTCATGTATGATGATGGTGATGATAACAATGATGTTGCTCATGTATGATGATGGTGATGATAACAATGATGTTGCTCATGTATGATGATGGTGATAATAACAATGTTGCTCATGTATGATGATGCTGATGATAACAATGATGTTGCTCATGTATGATGATGGTGATGATAACAATGATGTTGTTCATGTATGATGATGGTGATGATAACAATGATGTTGCTCATGTATGATGATGGTGATGATAACAATGATGTTGCTAATGTATGATGATGGTGATAATAACAATGTTGTTCATGTATGATGATGGTGATGATAACAATGATGTTGCTCATGTATGATGATGGTGATGATAACAATGATGTTGCTCATGTATGATGATGGTGATAATAACAATGTTGCTCATGTATGATGATGCTGATGATAACAATTATGTTGCTCATGTATGATGATGGTGATGATAACAAGGGTGTTGCTCCAATGATGTTGCTCATGTATGATGATGGTGATGATAACAATGATGTTGCTCAGTACATGTATGATGATGGTGATGATAACAATGATGTTGCTCATGTATGATGATGGTGATGATAACAATGATGTTGCTCATGTATGATGATGGTGATGATAACAATGATGTTGCTCATGTATGATGATGGTGATGATAACAATGATGTTGCTCATGTATGATGATCGATGGTGATGATAACAATGATGTTGCTCATTGCTCATGTATGATGATGGTGATGATAACAATGATGTTGTTCATGTATGATGATGGTGATGATAACAATGATGTTGCTCATGTATGATGATGGTGATGATGACAATGATGTTGCTGACACTCGACTAAGCCGGACACCTCTCTAAGACAGTCACCCTTGTCTGATCCCACTGTTTTACTATAACTTCACTCCCTCTAATCTGGACAATAAGCCGGACAGCAACAGTTGGTTTCTGAGGGTGTCTGTCTTAGAGATAGTGACTGTATTTTTGACAATGTTCATTACTATCCTCTATGATTATGATGTCGATTAAAGTAATCAGCGCTTGATCATGATGATTTGAGAATGTGTGTCTACATGTATATTTCATTTTCATCACAATGTTTTCCGCAGGTGAACGAGGCTGTGGCAAAAGCGCACTTGTCTGTAATTGGCTAAAGCAGTTTGCATCAACCAACCCGGAAGTTGTAATCATTCCCCATCACGTGGGATGTGACGCAGCTTCTTCTGACGTCACAAATTTGATGTATCGCTGTACGCAAGAACTACGGGCTCAATACTTGAACTCTGATTTCGCGATAACTGACATCAAAGACATCACGAACTTCCGGCGAGTAACCGAAGCCTTCAATGCGGCCGTTCAACTCGGACCCAGTGTCATTTTGATTGACGGCGCAAACGCGTTTAGAAAATCACATGAGAAACCCACCCATGAAGTCAAGGAACTTGATTGGCTGACTTCGAAGCTGCCGAGTGACTGTCGTTTGATTATCACCACAGTGTCGTCAGACATAACATATCGAGCTCTTAAGAAACGCAACGATACGTACTTCATAGAAGTCGCTAACTTGCTTGACTCGAGAGCACAACGAAATCTTCTCAACGAGTATGTGGGGGCCAACTATACTAAATTCATGGATGACCAACACTTCGCTAAAATCTCCAGTTCCACCTTAAGGCACTTGCCTCTCTACTATGTCTCCATAGCAACCGAGCTGCGCGTACTGGGTGCGCACAGGAACGCAGAGCGCCAGCTAGAAATGTATGTGCATGCGACGACGATTTGTGATCTGTGGAAGCTCATCATTCGACGATGGACGCACGATTATGGATGGTTGCGACCTGTCGCGAGTCGCAGTCCCGTGCCGTCGATCAAAACCCAGGCCTCGCGTGACCGTATGAATAGTGGGTGGGTGGCGGACGCGTTGAGATTGATGGCTGTGGCTCGCAATGGAATGACGGAGGACGAGATATTGGGCGCGCTAAAGGTCATGGGATATGCAAACAATTTTGTCATCAGTAGCGCATACTGGAGTATGCTAGGCATCGTGGCCCAGAATGCCTTGCTGGAACTCCCGTCGGGTTTGATGACGTTCTCACATGACGTCATCAGGAATGCCGTTGACTTAGCGTTACTTGGCAATCTTACTTCGCCTTCACAGGAACGCGTGATTTCTCCATTCAGCGAGGCCTGGGAACGACAGAAACAGCAGTGTCACGTGGTGTTGGCCAAGTTTTTCAACAGAGAGCCTTTGAATCTCCGTAAAGTAGAGGAGTTGCCGTGGCAACTTATGGTCAGCGGAAATTTCGATGGGCTCAGTAAGGCTCTGTCGGATCCTGCTATGTTTCTACGACTTGTGCACAACAAGAAAGAAGCCAGATTGATTCTCGACTTGATGAGTTATTGTAACACGTTGTCCAAGGAAAACCTAAAACCACTCTTGCTTCTTGAAGAAATGGCTTCAAACGTCCAAGACAGACTTGTCGATGACCAGTTCGAGTCTACAGGAATAGATTCCGCGCATGCGTATTCAAGCCACCCATACTCAGTCATCGACAAGATTTGCGTCAAATCAGAAGAAGACTTGCTCACGCCCATAGAAGTCGCGACGATCCTCTTTCACATTGGGAGTTTCCTCAAAGAAGGCGAGCACTACTCCTCGGCAGAACACTACCTTTTGTCGGCACACAAGATTGGGTACCCTGTGGCATCGGTAGAGGACCTGGACCTAATGTGTAGTATTCAGAGTACGATAGGTGATTTGTATGCTGTAATGTTTGATACCAGGAATGCTGAGGCTTGGTATACCAACGCTATCAAGACAGCAAGTGAGATGACCAGTCTGGCGGATAAGGTGAGTCCTTAGACCGGGTACTTTCATTGAATTTATTCATAAGCTTTGCGCTATACTAAGGCAGGGTTTCAAATAATTCGCGTCCAATGTATAACTTGATGTTTTATTACAATTTTGATGATATGAACGAGCATTTTAGCCGAGAAAATCAAAGTTAAATCTATGTAAATGAGGGCGATTCTGTATCCGATTTACAGATGTCTGCTGCATGCGGTTGTGATTTCTATTATATTTACCTCATGAATTATTCATGAATTTCATAATTGCATTTTCAGAAGAACCACGAGTCAACAACTGGTCACCTGTTTAATCAGTTAGCGTTTGTGCGCATGGGCAGTAGTATCCCTAGTGGACCTACAGAAGACCGACCCAGGTCCCGGCAGCCTTCACGAGGAAACCAGTCAAAGAGTTCGTCAGCTCGCTCCAGGCCTGATACCGGGAGAGACACTCGGTTCCACCAGACAGTTGGACCTTTGTTGGACAGAGCGTTGAAGCACATGGAACTGGCTCAGTGTTTTTATGGTGTGTACACATACTTGTACTTTTCGTATGAGTGGGTTACCTGTGGTTTATGTTACCACAGGTAACCCACTCGTCGAATAGAGTCGTTTTCGTATGAGTGGGTTACCTGTGGTTAGTGTTACCACAGGTAACCCACTCGTCGAATAGAGACGTTTTCGTATGAGTGGGTTACCTGTGGTTAGTGTTACCACAGCTAACCCACTCGTCGAATAGAGACGTTTTCGTATGAGTGGGTTACCTGTGGTTAATGTTACCACAGGTAACCCACTCGTCGAATAGAGACGTTTTCGTATGAGTGGGTTACCTGTGGTTAGTGTTACCACAGGTAACCCACTCGTCGAATAGAGACGTTTTCGTATGAGTGGGTTACCTGTGGTTAGTGTTACCACAGGTAACCCACTCGTCGAATAGAGAGGTTTTCGTATGAGTGGGTTACCTGTGGTTAGTGTTACCACAGGTAACCCACTCGTCGAATAGAGACGTTTTCGTATGAGTGGGTTACCTGTGGTTAGTGTTACCACAGGTAACCCACTCGTCGAATAGAGACGTTTTCGTATGAGTGGGTTACCTGTGGTTAGTGTTACCACAGGTAACCCACTCGTCGAATAGAGAGGTTTTCGTATGAGTGGGTTACCTGTGGTTAGTGTTACCACAGGTAACCCACTCGTCGAATAGAGACGTTTTCGTATGAGTGGGTTACCTGTGGTTAGTGTTACCACAGGTAACCCACTCGTCGAATAGAGACGTTTTCGTATGAGTGGGTTACCTGTGGTTAATGTTACCACAGGTAATATAACCCACTCGTCGAATAGAGACGTTTTCGTATGAGTGGGTTACCTGTGGTTAATGTTACCACAGGTAACCCACTCGTCGAATAGAGACGTTTTCGTATGAGTGGGTTACCTGTGGTTAGTGTTACCACAGGTAACCCACTCGTCGAATAGAGACGTTTTCGTATGAGTGGGTTACCTGTGGTTAGTGTTACCACAGGTAACCCACTCGTCGAATAGAGACGTTTTCGTATGAGTGGGTTACCTGTGGTTAGTGTTACCACAGGTAACCCACTCGTCGAATAAAAGTGTAAATAACTTCTGTTCGGAGTTTCATACCTTCATAGTTGGTATTCCCTGTGAATTACTGTGCTGCGCGTCGTACCGTTGCCACTTAGATAAAGTTTCAGATAACTTTTTGATAACTTTTTGACAACTTTGATTTGTACTTTTTACCGTTCACCAATCAGATTTTAGCGGCTTACTTTGATGTAGTGATAGGCACAGTTTCTAATTAGCGTGTTATTACGAACTCTGCCCATCGCTGTATCAAAGTAAGCCGCTAAATTCTGATTGGTGAACGGTAAAAGTACAAATCAAAGTTGTCAAAAAAGTTGTCAAAAACTAATCTAAAACTTTATCTAAGTGGCAACGGTACGATGCGCAGCACAGTAAGTAAGCTCACAGAGCTGCATCTTTTTTTAAATTTTAATTTATTAATTTCTTTTTTTTTTGTGCACAGTTTTATTCAATTATTTTGTAAACAGACTGCATCTATAATGTACGAAACCCCGAACAGAAATTATTTACAACTCCCTAATCACTACAACGCAATGACGACGTCATGCACTTTGCATTGCAAGTTTATTCTCTCAGCATCCCTGTAGCTATAACGTATAGATAGATAGTAGGAAAAGCTAGTTGGACAAAGATCTAGAACGAGAGCTTTCAAACATTCAAGTTAACTGAAGCTAAATTTACAGACTCTGACCCGGCACAATTCCTTGTTTGGAAGCAATATTCTATATTTGGTAGATGGTTATTGTTGTTCCGATCGCTCTTCTCCAGTTTCTGCACAATAATCGACATTCATAGTTGACTATGGCCATCTGTGGAAGATCGATCTGCGATCGAATCTCCTAATTTAAGTCCTTTTTTTTGCATATTCCATGACCTAAAAACTTATATTTTAATTCCTTGATAAAAAGTATTTCCTTCAGTTTCGGTGACAATCTTCCATATTGAAAGTCAAAACGGGTCACGTGGTACGATTTCACTGGACGGATGTCGGGTAATATCCCCCAGTTTTGAGAAAAATGAAATTATCTAAATTGTAATGGCAGAACAACAGTCCTATTTTGGCGAGTGACCTGGAAATAAAGCTTTTGGTAGACAATGCAGCCCGAAAAACACGAAAAAATCAACAACTGAAATATGCAATGAATGTGTTTTTTTCCGAGCCGAACGTTTTATTTACAGAAGACGTACTAGAACAATTATCGAAGGGTTATAAAATAAATAAACCCCTTTCTGGCTTACAGGTATATCGGCTGATAATGTCCTTGGCTTAGAGATGGTCCTCAAAATATTACAGTTGCCCTCGAAGCTTCGCTTCTCGGCCAACTGTTCATTTTTCGGACCATCTCTCAGCCGCGGACATTATCAGCCGATATACCAGCCGCCAGAAGGGGTTTATTTACTAAATATTAAAAAACTATAATCTGCCATCTTTAGGGATATCCAACGTGTACTTCAATATGGGACTGTTGTCCATGAAACAACATCAATGGACAACTGCAAGGAAGAATTTACAGACGGCTATGGACATGCGCAGAAAGTGGTTTGGCAATACACATCCAATGGTGGCAGAAGTCATTGATGTCATGGGCACCATGTGCTGGAATGACGTCGGTGCTCAGCATGACGTCACAGAACCCGAGAAGCTATACCGTGAGGCATTGCGCATGCGTGGAGAAACGCTAGGCCCGTCTCATCTTCTCGTGGCTAGCACGCTATATAAGCTTGGTGAGTATAGTTGAGAACCTCTCGTAAGCGACCGCCCTTGTTGTCAGGATTGATGGTCGCTCACGGGAGGTGGTCGCTTACAAGTACTGAAAGATTAGGAAAATGGGATTTGCCTGCGAAGCTTTTCCTATAAAGTAACTGGAATTCTCTCAGGAGAGCACAGGCAGCCCAACCATTTCTTCTGAGGCTACTTATAATAAATAAAAATATATTTGTATGCGCGCGTGTGCGGCGCTCTGCCACAGGAAGCCCATCAAAACGCGCGCATACAAATATATTTTTATTTACTATAAGTAGCCTCAGAAGAAATGGTTGGGCTGCCTATAAGGAGATGTTGTTTTCACTGTATATTTAAAACTAACGTTGTCGCTAAAACACTCAAGACTACGTCACAATACCGCAAGGAAGCATGGGTAACGTTATTGGAGCGTAGAGTTTCGAAGTGTCTAAACAAATAAACAATCAATACCATGTTAATTATTGTTATTGTTAATTACTTATCATGATGGTGGTGGTGGTGGTGATGATGATGTTCCCTTTTGGACTTCCGGTATATGGCTTATAGTTATACACTTATTCCAAATATCGTTGTCCGGGCCGAAAGCAACAAGCAAGAAGCTGACGACCGCAAAGGACTTTGGGAATCTCCTCATTAATTTATTTATCTGTGGTACCTGAGAAGTTATCCCTACGAGCGTTGAATAGCAATCATTTGGAACTATTCGGCCAATTGAAAATGCATGTTGTCAAAATGTCTACGGATCAATAAATGAATAAGGAGAAAGTCCCAATGCCCTTTGCGGTCGTCAGCTTCTTGCTTGTTGCTTTCGGCGGGGACAACGTTATTTGGAATAGGTGTATATTGTGATGCTGACTTGATCATATTCACATGTAAATTTGCGCAATATAAGAATTAAGTAATAATATTATTATTACTTGAGCGCTTTTACCGGCGTTGTTTTATACCAGCTCGACTGGCTTTTCTCATCAATTATTATTTCAACTCTTTTGACAGGTAAACTACTCTACGCCAAGAACACAAACGATGCTACCAAAGAAGCCCGCCAGCTTTTCCAACGCGCTCTAGACATACGTACGACAAAACTAGGCGTCTACCATCAGTCAACCAAGGCTATTAGAAGAGCACTCATGGGCCTGGAAACTACTGACGTAGCACTCCAGTTTGGGACGTCATTGGCTATCAAAGAACAACCATTGGTGTTGCTAAGAGACTATAAACAACAGCTCATAGCACGAAGTACCTCTAGACTAACCATTCAAGGCAAATCAGCTTAGACACATTAATATGTAGAGATTTGATACGCAGGCTCGTCGCTAGTCACAGTCACGCAACGCATTCTTGCAAGTGAGCGCGTTGCGTGATAAGACTAAAACACAGACTATAATTTACAAAATAGACGTTTTTTAAAACATTTTTATTGCAAATACAATAGTTTTACAAACATTTTCACCCCCTCCTTGTCAGTAAAATATATTTCTCCTGCGTGGGGAGGTGTGAGCGCCAAACACAATGTAAATTAATTCTATGTAGCATTCTGCAGCCCTCCCTCCCCCTAAGACACTCTGTAGCCCTCCCCCCAAGACACTCTGCTGCCCTCCCTCCCCAAGACACTCTGCTGCCCTCCCTCCCCTAAGACACTGCTGCCCTCACTCCGGTCCATTGAAAATCGTCATTTTGGGCCATCTTTGCGCGCTTTGCATTGGCTATAGTCCGATGAAAATCGTGATTTTGGGCCATTTTTGAGCATTTTGCATGGGGTATAGTCCAATGAAAATCGTCACTTTGGGCCATATCATTTATGAGCATTTTGCATTAGCTATATATAGTCCATTGAAAATCGTCATTTTGGGCCATTTTTGCGCGCTTTGCATGGGCAATAGTCCAATGAAAATCGTGATTTTGTGTGTCTTGAAAATCGTAATTTTCAAAAATATTTTTAGCATTTTTAGAATTGAGAGCAGATTGGGTTAAAATATCAAAAGAAAATCAATTTCGGAACAAAGAAACAGAATATGAAAAGCATACGCTCGAAAAAAAATTTATCTCGACTGGGGCGGGAATCGAACCCGCGCGCTACTTCGGAAATTTATGCAAAACACTAAAAATCGACCATACACCCAGACTTAAATGCTGTGTCACCGTATGTTACGTATAGGACGAAGATTTCAGCCTCACCCGCGCTATCGGGTAGTACACAATCAGCGAAGTAGTCAAGGAGGGAGGGAACAGTCGTATCCTAGTCCTAAATGACTCTCCCTTACCACTTCAGCTATCTGTACTTCCGATTGTTTTCGAGGGTCAATTTAATAGTCTACTGGTGTAACGGCTATTGTTATGGAAATGAATTGACTAACGTAGTCCTCTGGTTGAGTACTGGGATTTGGAAACCAGCGACCCGAGGGGATCGACTCTCGGTGCGAGCACCAATTGTTTTCTTTTTTTTTTTCTTATCTTATTTTTCCTCTAATTTTTTTTCTATTTCTTCTGTTTTCCTTTTTCATAGCAAAAAGCTTATGACATAAGTTCTAATCATCTCAGTTGCGAACCCCACAAAATCATCATTCTCGGCCATTTTCGAGCATTTTGCATGGGCGATAGTCAATTTTTTTTCTAGAATCTGGAATTTATTTCTTCGTTAAAGTTTATCTTTAAATTATTATTTTCATTTCAGTTTCAGTTTTCTTTCCGTTAAAGATTATTTTTACTTTATTTTATTGTCCTTTTTGTTTCTGTATTTTTTTTCGATAGAGTTTTGACAATTTTATGAACCCAGTTTTTTTAGAACCCTGATTTTTTTTTCGAACGCACGACTGACATGTATTATGGGTAATCACGGAAACTGGGAACTACTCATGCCCGACATGCAGCATTTCCCGTTTTATGTAGTTTAGTTTAAAGTCTTTTGCCACTCCGATAAACAGGCAAAATGTTGCACCCGTTGCATTCTTTACAAGTCGAAAGTGGCCAAAACTGCCTTAGTATAGGTCCTCGAATCCACCACAGATAGGCCAGAGACACATTTTCACTCCTGAATCTACCATTTTGAAATTATGCTAGCTTTGGCGATTCGCCGTCGTGAAATCGCATCACAATCCTGGATTCTTTCAGAACGAGAAGAATCGCTTCTGCGATTTTGTTCTTCACACCTTAAAGTCATTCACTTCAACGACTAAGTATCAATTAAAGCGTAAGAGCTTGCTAGAATAGCCTGGTGCGTGCCTCACTGTAAGAGGTTATTATACGCGTGACAAGGGATGGGTAGAATGTGCTACGTACTTCATAAGTAATCATAGGATGTCAACGGAATGGTCAAACGATAACGTTAATTGTAGCTAAAAATGCACGCAGAACAAAGCTTTGTAGTTGCTTGATGTTGTCACGCATTTTTATATAACACAGGTTCCTCCCTGAATCAGCGCTGCACCAGAGAAATATGATTGACAGCAACCGTGTGTGGGATAAAATAGGAGGGCTTATGATTGGGTTTTTAAAGTTGTTACATTTGATACTGTACAGTACAGAGGAATTGTGCGATTTGAAGGATATTCTTGGTTTGCAATCACTCCCTTAAGAATCAAAAGATAAAGACACGGCGGCCATGTTGGTTGAACATCTAATGAGATGCAAAGTGTGAAACATCGCTTAATTTCTTCTAATAAATCTGAATTTTAGATTAGTGTAAGGACCGAACACAATAATTTTCAGCACTATTTTGTGCTTAAACAGTTGTATTTTAGCATGTTTAACATTTTGCATCTCATTAGATATTTGTATAAATGTATACTACAACGTTTCTGCAATCGAGTGTATACAGGCAATGACGTTTCTACCATGCCACGCCTTGTTATTTTCTGTCAAACCTCTATTAAGCGGCCACTTAACCTCATACAATTTCCCGAAGGTGGCCGCTTAAATAGAGGTTCAACAGTATGTATTAAATAGTTACCGAGGCCAGCTGAGCAATATTAGATATATTACAGTAGGCGAGACTCTACTTTGGCATAACACAAGGTTGAGCAATTATTAGATATATTACAGTAGGCGAGACTCTACTTTGGCATAACACAAGGTTGTGCAAGGAGATACTTGAAAAGCTCAGGGCCTGGATTTTGAAAAGGCACTGAGTAGTACTGAATCTGCTAACTTAGTAGTTTCATTACTAATATATCATCCTCCATAATCCGGTTATAACACTTACAGCAATATGCAGAAATTCTGATCATTTTGACTAAAATACATATATATCAAAAACCTACTTAAAATTATGGGATGGCTACGCTGATATTTTTTTCTAGTCGTCTGCCAGCGAGGCTTTATGAAAAAAATATCAGTGTAGCCATCCCATGGTTTTAAGTAGGTCTTTGATATATGTGTATTGTAGTCAAAAGGATCAGAATTTCTGCATATTGCTGTATGTCCTGCATTATTAATTATTAATAATGCTATTGGATATATCAAATACTGACAGCAATATTGTTAATAATATTGCCGTCTGTTGATAAAGCTAATAACATTAAAAAAAAAATATTGCACAGTGTTTTAGCTTTTGCTCTCAGCAATCTATGAAAGAGAGCAGAGAGAAAACAATAGGTTTTGATGAGGGTCAGTAATTAGAAGCTTATTAATGTCCTTATAATTATCAATTTCTGAAGAAATAGTCAAAATCAATTCAGTTATGTATTCGATGCTTTTTTATCATCATTTTATTTATAGAACAATAAATACAATTTTATTTTATTGACAATAAACAATTGGTGGCCGGAGTTGCAAACCTTTCCTAATTATACGGTACTAATCATACTCCATAATCTGGTTGTCATTTCTGTCCTGCATTAATAATAATAATGCTGTTGGATATATCAAATACTGACAGCAATATTATTAGTATTGCCGTCTGTTGATCAAGCTAATGACATTAAAACAATTTAAAAAAATTACATGTAGAAGATTATTAATGTCCTTATAATTAACAGTTTCTGAAGAAATAATCACAATCAATTTATGTATTCAATGCTTTTACATCATCATTTTATTTATAAAACAATAAATACAATTTCAATTTCATTTGACAATAAAATATATTTCAATATATTTAAGTTATGACTAGTTTTTGTCTGGTCTCTACCCATTGACCAATCCAGCATGGGTAACCCTATATGGAGTATATGCATACTCCATGCTGGCATAGCTCGCTGGGTCACTGAGACACACAAGCACCCGTACCGCATCAAGGTACTAGTCTTACGGGTGGCAAAAAGGCCCTTTGGACCTTAAGTTTAATATAATAGTATAATAATATGCTTCAGTTGCATCTCCATTACTAGATCACCTAAATTTAACAGCTAGACTGGTGATCATGGACTGTGTGATTATAGCCAACACTGATCTGGTTGTTAATATGATCAGTAAACCGATCAATAACTTGGTGGCAGTCTACACTGATCGTTGGATTGGCAGCATGATCCAAATGTGACACAAATTTATCCTAGAGAGAGAGAAGATAAAATAATGATTATTCATAAATAAATGCAATGTGAGATGATGGAATAGCGGGGATGATGTAATTGTGACTGTGGCTATATGCATGCCATATTTTTAAACCAAAAAAAGTCCATTACGCAAAAACAAGACCCCCCAAAAATGTCCAACAGCCTAGAATGTAACGCCCCCCCCCCCCCCCCCCCCCAAAATAAATCCATTTTTTCTCCGCATATAAAAGGAAAGTAAAAACACCAAGACAGGGTTCGTGCTGTGATATAAGATTAAAATTCCAGGAGTATTCCAGGAGTATTCAAGGACTCCAAAACGATTTTTCAAGGAGTATTGCTAGGTGAGATATTATCGTTTACAGGGTGTTTTCACTGGTTACTGTTTGACATTCCGTATTCACCGGCGTATAAGCCGCACTCGCAGATAAGCCGCAACCAGCCCGAGTTTGGCAACGCAAATTTTGGGAAAAACTTTTTGAATAAAATTAATAGAAATCACACATTAAATGTAATCTTGAAAAAGCTACATGTACATTACATGCTTTGAATACTTCCAACGGCTTACCAATAATTTTAGTTTTGTAATAGACAATTTTTCAGTGCCGGGAATTCTTTACGACAAATCACGATCCAATACAATCCCATGACTGATTCAAAACGTCTTTTCCACCAACTTTCGGCATTATCAATTCTAAAATCTAAGGTTCGTTAGCGTGCACGTGAGAATGTTATGTTTGAGACACTTGATTGACACATGTTGTGTTAGCACGTGAACCATCCCTCTGCTAGTACAATTTAGCAAACCATTAAACTGTCTGAAAAGGCGTTAGCACTCGTTAATTTGCCCGTTTAACAGCTAACCAATGGCCATGTCTTCAGTAAAGTCGGTCGAATCGTTGTTCTAGTTGTTTACCATACTACGATCTCTAAACATTCTCTGGCTTCTGAGTTTACGTGAATAGCCTGCCTTCTTTTCTGCCTCCGGCGGCCCCAATCCCCCTCCCCTTAGGGCCAAGCTACGCAGGCTACGTGGTAAGTTTCTTGATTACATAACTCACTATAGATGAACAACGAAGGTCTGCCCAAACATCTACACGAATATCCAAATACTTTAATTTTTCATTCTCAATTCCACCAACATTCACTGTGACCAAGTGAACCAATGACAACAACGTAGTGAGACTTCAACGACTTTTAATAATATTAAGAGAAAACGTATTTTATCGGATAAAATCTGGCTCCATAAAAACGACGATAACAATTTCGCTTTTAGAATCCTTGATAAATGAAATGAAGACGGAAAACAAACTGCACCCAGCTTGACGATGAACTCAACAACTGACTAAAAACGTAATAGTATGACCTTCAACATTAAAATCTTGAATTCCAGAAACGTGAGTAAGCGAGCTCTATAAACAACAAACTGATAAAATAACGTATAATCAACTACGTAGACTAGTCTACTTCGCCGCACTGGAGATCAAAACTATTAGTCAATCGTCAAGTCTATTGTTCAGTTTTGCCGCAAAAAATATTTCTTAGATACGAATTAAGTTAGATCGTTTCTCGATGTGTATTGCATGCAGGGAAATGAAATTCGAAATCTAAACTTGGTTTAGCTTCAACGTTCAAACGGTTATAATATTTTCTACCCAAAAATAGCCCTTGATTTATATTGGAAAAACCTCTAACTACGAAATCACATGGTCAACTCCCTAAGTCGCTCCCAGTACTCCTCGTTATGAGCAAGTAACGCCTTCTTTATTTTGAATTATATTTTACATGCAGTAATCAGCTTACAGCTGTAAATACGATCGATGAAGAAACCTTTGCATGACTGCAAATATGGGTGTTCCTTACTCTTATCCAGGAGAGTATAAATTCAAGGAGTTTTCAAGGAGTTTGAGCTGAATTTTAAAATTCAAGGGCTTTTCAAGCGCAAAAAGAGAATGCAAGATAGTTTATGCATCCACCTTTATTTATTCATCGTGCATCTGTCACAAAACTTTAGGCAGTGTTATGTGTGTAAATGGGACTTATGTCAGTGTAGATGACAGCTCTGCGGAAGTGTAGATGACAGCTCTGCAGACTCTTCCACTCCTCGACTGACAAAGCTGAACTCTTCGTCCATCATCTGCAATATATTGTTAAACTGAGATATGATCAATCATGAATAAACCGCTATAACGGGAGATCTCTGTGTCAATTGTCATGTCATTTACGTAGTTAAACTTGTTAATGAAATCGTTTGACATAAAATCGAGAACGGTAGGATATCATCTTTATCAACCCCGGCCCCCCAAAAAGGCCTTGCCAAAATCTTTATATCAAAAAAAGAAAAAAGTCCACCAGAAAATTGCTAACCCCCCAAAAAGGCCCAAGCCACGAATTTCAAACCCCAAAAAGGACTCTTTGCACCTCCCTGTCACTGATACGATACCCCTGAGTGATAAACAGTCTCATGGGTTTCTGTGGATATTTTCTAAATATTGAATGCTTAATCGAATAATGCTTTCATTTTTCCAAATTGAATGAGAATTAACTGATATGATTACCAATTAATAATATTTGTGAAAAAAAAATGAAATTTGCACCTTTCAACTGCACTGCAATTTTAGCCAATCAAAATCGAGAATTGTTATCATTAATATTTATTTATTTCTTATTCTTATTTTATTTATTCTTATTTTATTTATTTATTCTTATTATTACTTGGGCTACCTGTGGTAGCACAAGTCTTAAAACACCCTTGGGTTTGGTCAGAAGTTGCAGTCCTTCCCGGTCACAGGAAGCCCAGAGAAAATAAAGAGAGAGCCCGGCGTGATTCGATTGGTTCATACTATCGAAACAGTCGACGTGTTTCAAGTCACTGAAACGATGTTTGATGGATTTCAAACCCTTTATGTTCGCTGTTCATCAGATAAAAACACTGTGAGATGAAAGATTACAAAGTACACCAGCGTGAAGTTAGCAGCAGATTCAGCAGCACATTCGATTATCGCCTATAAATGTTTATATACAAATAAATGCCAAACAAAACTACCTTAGTTTAGTAGAGAAACCTATTACCATCCTATATATGTATTCGGTTTGATCTTAACTAGAACACAGAGTTCTCTACACACTATACGAGACGTTACTAAAGCGACACTGAATATTTCAAGCTCGACACGTACATAGATTAAACATTAACCGGCAAAGGTCACGCAATCACTTCGATGGAGTGAATTCCGCTTAAAAACCCGCAAATCAAATCCCAAAAACATACTTCACAACAAGTAGTCAATAATAAACCATAGTTTATTTCATTTTGATACTTTGCATAAACATAACAATATTTTTTATAAGTAATAGATGGGATACCGCCTATCAAAATAGGACCAATCGTGCTTTGTAGATGGGATACCGCCTATCAAAATACGACCAATCGTGCTTTGTAGATGGGCTACCGGCTATCAAAATACGACCAATCGTGCTTTGTAGATGGGATACCGGCTATCAAAATACGACCAATCGTGCTTTGTAGATGGGCTACCGGCTATCAAAATAGGACCAATCGTGCTTTGTAGATGGGATACCGTCTATCAAAATAGGACCAATCGTGCTTTGTAGATGGGATACCGCCTATCAAAGTACGACCAATCGTGCTTTGTAGATGGGCTACCGGCTATCAAAATACGACCAATCGTGCTTTGTAGATGGGATACCGCCTATCAAAATACGACCAATCGTGCTTTGTAGATGGGATACCGCCTATCAAAGTACGACCAATCGTGCTTTGTAGATGCTCTACCGCCTATCAAAATACGACCAATCGTGCTTTGTAGATGGGCTACCGGCTATCAAAATACGACCAATCGTGCTTTGTAGATGGGATACCGTCTATCAAAATAGGACCAATCGTGCTTTGTAGATGGGATACCGCCTATCAAAATAGGACCAATCGTGCTTTGTAGATGGGCTACCGGCTATCAAAATACGACCAATCGTGCTTTGTAGATGGGCTACCGGCTATCAAAATACGACCAATCGTGCTTTGTAGAT